>OX336389.2:58697561-59078829 GCA_946902985.2 Meconema thalassinum
ATAGAGCGATGAGGAAGAGACCAAATATTGATAACCAAGGTTTGATACATTTATTTGATTTGTGAAGTAATAACAAACATTTTCATTTAGAAGAATAATTAAAAGAAGCTAATAAAAAATGCAAGGTTTCTCCAGGAAACTTAGAATAAAGAAGAATTATAATAAAAATGCATAAAAAGGCCATATAAAGTCGATTAAAAAAGTATGTTTAAGAAAAATATCTAAAAACAAGCAAGAAGCAAGAAAAAAGGCTTAGCCTTGAAAAATGTATAAACCAAGTGAAGGTAGTGCACGTTACCAATAATTCGATACTTTTGTACTTAGTATTTGGCCCGCAGGAAGCGGGTTGTGATCCAAACGAAGGCTTCCTCTAAGCTGCCTCGGCATGCCTTCCGAGAAAGATGGATGGTGGCTCCATTGGCGAATTGCACCCCGCCGGAACAGACCTCTTGGTAATGATCTGTTTGGCGGTTTACAATCAATTGTAGTTTCTCATCGCCGAGTCGTAGTGAGCTAGCGGGCTGACTTAGTTGCTGAGGTGAAGGTCGTTGACTCATGCCTCGCCCAGCATGACAGAGTCCGAGTGATGAAGCATGCCGCCTGGCAAGGTTCCAGCCACTAAATGTTTACTAACAGGGCCTTCCCAAGAAGGGCCTTGCTGTGGAACGGCAGGCAGCCGTGGTCAGACTGGTTCAAGCAGGTAGATGTAGACAAGGCCGCAGAACGGCGAAGCGGAGAATTTATAGTGGAAATGACGACAGCGCGTCGAACAATCCAGAATGAAGGCGGGGCGTCAAACAGCCAATCAGCGCACAGCCCAAGCACATTGCGACGGTTGCCGCTGAGATGAGCACAGTACCTCATGAAAAAGTGTGACAGTATGGTGCGTCTAGAAAGACACTTCAGAAAAAGGTGAGTTGACAAGAATAATAAAGAACAACAATTCAAATGAAACGTAAGTTAAGTAAATAATCAGAACACCGTGTTCATACTGCAATTATAACGGAAAAAAATAATGGGGCAAAATTGAACGAGTGTTTCAAACCGTGCGGGAAACATAGCCACAAAAAAAAAACATTCGCAAAAGCGAACATGCTGGGAGGGGCGAGAAAAAATTGCAGTAAGAAGGCGCAGAAGTTAGGTCTCGCGTGGCAAAGGAGCAATCATAGTGATTGGCCTGAGAAACTGGCCAGCAGAAGTCTGCAGTTTTACCACGCGAATCCTACCATCTCTGCCAGGAAAGCACTCAACAATCCTACCCAAATTCCAGACAAGAGGGGGACTAGGGTCTATCAAAAGGACCAAGTCCCCAATCTGAAGGTTAGAGCAGGAAACACGCCATTTGCCACGCTGCTGAAGCAAACCGAGGTATTCCAACCTCCAGCGGCGCCAAAAATTGTTGCGCAAACTTTCAATTTTGCGCCAAGAAATGGCTAAAGAAGATGGAGAATTAGAATATAATAAAGATGGGGAGGCAGTCAATGGACCACCGATAAGAAAATGGCCCGGCGTTAATGGTAGAAGATCTGAAGGGTCATTAGATAAGGGTGATAAAGGACGAGAATTAATTATGCCCTCAATAAAAATAATTAAGGAGTTAAACTCTTCATGAGATAGGGGGGTGTGGCCACAAACACGTCTAAGGTGCTTCTTGGTGAGTTTCACACAAGACTCCCACCGTCCACCTTGATGGGGCGCATAAGGGGGGATGAAGTGCCACTTGAAATTTCTCTGGTGAGCATAATCAGTAATCCTTTCCAGCGCTGCATTTTGAGTAAGAGCTCTCTTAATTTGCTCAGAAGCTCCGATAAAATTTTTAGCATTGTCGGAGAATACTTCTGAAGGAAGCCCTCGGCGAGCAGAAAATCTGGCAAAAGCTGCCAAAAAATAAGCAGTAGAGGCGTTGGTAACTAGTTCTAAGTGTACTGCTCCGGTGACCATACATACAAACAGCGAAATATAGAGTTTTCCACAAATACATCTTTTGGCCTCAGGAGAATTTTTTCTGTAAACAAAAGGCCCGGAATAATCCACCCCCGTAAAGGCAAAAGGTCTAGCAGGCGCAGATCTAAAGTTGGGAAGATCACCCATGAGCTGAGTGGTAATTTTAGGGTTGGATTTAAAACATGGAATGCACTTCCGGATAACAGAGGTAACTTCATGGACTCCGTTTATGGGCCAATACCTTTCCCGAATGATGGAAAGTAATGTGCGGGTTCCAGCATGAAGATGCTGGTAATGATACTGACGAATGATTAAAGAAGTGACATGATGCTTTGAAGGAAGAATAATTGGGTGTTTTTTATCCTCAGAAAGATCAGCCAAAGATAAACGTCCTCCCACTCTTAATAAACCATCAGCATCCAAAAAGGGGGCGAGTGAGGATAGCCTACTCGATTTCTTGAGGGATTGACCTTGAGACAACACCTGACATTCTTCAGAGAATATTTCTTGTTGAGTAAGCCATAAGATTTTTGTAGTGGCTAAACCTAATTCAGAAAGGGTTAAATATGGCTTAGGAAAAAGAGGTTGTTCTACCACAAAATATTTCCAACGAAGGAGATAAGCCATAACCCTCACCAATTTATGAAAAGAGGAATATCGCTGCAAGAGAAGGGGAGAGTCAGAAACGAAAAGAGAAGATCCAGTAATCTTACCAACATCTGGCAAGTCTGATAATTCCGGAAGAGGAAAATTTGGCCAAGCGGAAGGTTCTTGTAGAAGCCAAGAAGGACCGTGCCAGTATAATGTCAGGTTAGCCAACATAAGAGGGGAACATCCCCGAGAGATGACATCTGCAGGATTCTCCTTGCCAGATACATGATGCCATTGTTCAAAGTTAGACAATTGTTGTATTTTGGACACTCTATTAGCTACAAACACCTGCCAATGCGAGGAGGGTTTGGCAATCCATGCCAACGTGATGGCTGAGTCACTCCAAAAGTAAGTTTTGCTAAATCGGATTTTCAAAGATTGGCGGATTTTGACCGATAATTCAACCGCCAGAAGAGCAGCACAAAGTTCCAGTCGTGGCAAGGATAAGGATTTAAGAGGAGCCACCTTTGACTTAGCGCAAATTAAATTGGAAAAGAAATATGACTGGTCAAAATTGCGGCAAACAATATACGCACAACACCCATAAGCTTTCAATGAGCTATCGGCATAGATGTGAAGTTCATATCCTCCACAGGAGGGAAAGGGAATAATCACTCGCGGGATAATGACATTGGAGAGATCTTCCAAGCTATTTCTATCAGAAATCCAATTTTTTTGCAACTCGGAAGGAACTGGTTCATCCCAACCAGTTTTCAAGGACCAAAGGTCTTGCATGAAAAGTTTTGCGGTGACGATAATTGGCGCCAAAAATTGGAGAGGATCAAATATTTTTGCAATCTCAGACAAAATTTGCCACTTAGTTTGCGGTTTGATGTCACTGAGATTAATTTTGAAAAAGAAAAAATCCTTTTGAGGACTCCAATAGATGCCTAGAGTTTTGATAGAATTACTTTCTTGAAGAAGCTCTACTGAGTCGTTATAGACTGAAGTTAATGGAAATTTGGAAAGAAATTCTTCCGAATTAGAGTTCCACTTGCACAAGGAAAATCCGCCTCCCAAAAGCAAAGCTGTCAAATCCTTAGAGACTTGCAGGGCTTCAGGCACTGACTCAAATGAATGAAGAAAATCGTCAACGTAGAATGATGATTTTAACACTTCAGAAGCCTTAGGAGAATACAACGGGCCATCCTGTTCAGCAAGTAATTTCAACGTACGTATGGCTAAAAAAGCAGAAGGCTTTAGTCCATAGGTTAAGGTTTTTAGCCGAAAGATCTTGACAGGTTTAGTAGGCTCGTCGCGCCAAAGAATTCTCTGAAGGTCGCGCTGTTGTTGATCGACCAAAATCTGTCTATACATCTGCTTGATATCAGATATCACTGCGATAGGGAACAAGCGAAAATTCATTAAAACAGAAGAAATGTCAGATTGAATAGGGGGGCCTGATAATAATGTGTCATTCAGAGAAGTTCCATTGGCATCCAAAGCAGAGCCATTAAAGACCACCCTTATGTTTTCCTTTAAAATCTCATTCTTCCAAACTGGGTGATGATTGAGGTAAATGACTTCAGATGGGGTATAAGAAGCATCATCTTTCTTGGTAACAACCTCCATGTGATCAAGTGCCTCATATTCCTCCATAAACGTGGAGTATTGAGCTTTAACAACAGGGTCACGTTTAAATTTGTTTTCCACAGCATAGAGTGCTCTAAGAGCCCTAGGGTGTGTTTCAAATAAAAGAGGTGGATTATCCACTCGGGGCATTGTTACAACAAATCTACCCTCTGAATTGCGTTTGGTTGTTTCACGAAACAGTTTTTCACACATTTCATTTTCAACCGAGGAAGGTGAAACTGAATCTATAGTTTCGATTTTCCAAAATCTTTCTAAGTTGTAATCGAGACTTGTATTGACAAAATGACATTGAGAGAAATTTTGAAACGACTTACGAGGGACCTGACCCGTTACTAACCAACCTAGCTTGGTATGATGAACAAACACTCCAGGTGATATTTTAACCTTAGAGCTAAGGAGACATTGCCAAAATACTTGGGCACTGAGAAGTATGTCTACCGGGGCGCTCGTATTAAATGTTGGGTCCGCCAACTGAATGTTATGAGGAAATTGCCACTTTCTAATTTCAAAAGAAGTACTAGGGGTATTACTGCCAATAGTATCAATGGCAAGACAATTCAACTGAAATGTTGTGTTAGAATTAACAGCATCTTTGATGTGAACACGAACAAAATGCAAAGATTTAACATTGCTATTGTTAATACCGGTAACCTGAATTAATGTAGGTTGCTTGGGAAGACCAAGTTTCTTAATGAGACGCTCACTTATGAAGTCATGGGTGGCGGCATTATCCAATAGGGCACGTGCTTCAAGCCATCTACCAGAAGAGTCTTGAACTTTTATTAACACGGTTGATAGTAGCACCTGGGAACTACGAATTGAGCTAGAGCTCTGAGTATAAGATTGCGCATTAGCTCCTGGGGATGCATCTTTAGAACATCCAGGGGAAGGAGCCTGACGTGGCTTTTCAAACCTATGAAGCAAGGTATGATGTTGAGCCTTGCAATGGGAGCAAGTATTTTTAGATAAGCAATCAGGCACCATATGCCTAGTTGACAAACAGTTATAGCAATATCTTTTTTGAGCTATTAATTTGCGTCTTTCATCGGTAGAAAGGGCTTTAAAGGCAACGCAGGAATATAACCTGTGAGGTGCTTTACAGAGAATACAATCCGTTGAATTATGCTGAACAGTAAAGACAGCAGATTTGTTTATTTTGGCACCGACTGGTTTCACAACATTAGATTTGTTATCTGCACTCCCTGACATATGACAGGCTACAGCTGACAAAACCTGACATCTATTATTCATAAACGTAAGCAATGAGCCATAAGTATATGAAGTGTCATTTGTTAGTTCCCTCTCCCATGCCTTTAAAGTTGATGAATCAAATTTAGAAGTAACCAAGTGAACTAAGAATAGATCCCAGTGCTCGACCGGTTGATTCAACCGTGCCAATGCTCTGACGTGTAGTTGGACCGTGTCACTTAAGGCTCGCAGTGTTGACAAGCTGTCAGCTCGCAATGCGGGCAGGTTAAATAAGGCTTGAATGTGCCTCTGTAAACATAATTTTTCATTGCCATAACGGCCTTTAAGAAGCTCGATAGCAATGTTATAGTTTTCTCCTGTTAAGGGAAGTTCTCTTATAAGTTGAAGGGGTGGCCCCTGCAAAATGGATTTTAAGTAATGAAATTTCTGAATTTCCGGAAGTGTGGCATTATTATGTACTAATGAACTGAACAATTCAAAGAATGATTGCCACATCTCTTCCTTTCCTGAAAAATGCGGAATTTCAATTTTAGGTAGCAATGGTTTGATACCATTCCCATGGTCGCTAATTCTTCCTTGAGTTTCCTCTACCTTCAACGCCAGGGTCAAAGTTCTTACTAATGCCACAGCCTGAGCGTGTGTATCAAAATAATTACTATCTACTTCTTCCCTATCTGATTGATGTTCTGGACTTTTGATTTCAATTTCAAGTTGCACGAGATCATATTTCTCGTACGCCTGTTCAAAAGCTTTTAAACGCTGAGATATAATATCAAGATTTTGTTCCTCTTTCGGTAGAGTGGCTAGATATTTTTGAAAACGGGTAAGTTGACCTTTGTAGGCCGCCCGAGAGTTTAACAGTTTATCGTCTATTATTACTGGCATGGCTGGGAAGATGGAATAACTCACCTACCAAAGCTGCTTGCGGCACCAGACGGACCTGCTTTCCAGAAAGAAACCAGTTATGGAGTAAGCTGGGATTGTCTCCGCTTTCCTGCAGATCTCCTGCGCTAGCCACGATATACTGAAATGTATAAGGCAAATATTAGATTACACAAGTTCTGTTTTTTTTTTGGAATAGAATTTGTGGTCTCAGAATAAAGGTTCTGGGTTCGATCCCGGGTTTGAGGTACCATGGAAAGCATCCTTTGACCAAACGAATAGGTCATTAGCCTAATAGTTTGCGGATGGCGGCCATCCTTGTGTGAAAATCAAACACGGTGAAACCAAATGGAACGAAATTTGGTACAGAGGTAGCACTAGCAAAGGGTATCTCAGTGTCATGTTTTATATCGCCGCCATAGTGACAGAAACGTAATGGCGGCCACACAAATGTTCAAAGCTTAAGTTAAATTACGACTAACATAACCATCCGATCTCTACCAAACTTTGCAACAACATACCTTTATGGAGGAAGCATCCTTTGACCAATCTAATAGGTTATTAGCCTAATAGTTTGCGGATGGCGGCCATCTTTATGTCAAAATTGATTCCCCCTATTAATTCGAACACGGTGGAACCGAATGGAACGAAATTTGGTTCAGAGGTAGCACTAGCAAAGGCCACCTCAGTGTCATGTTTTGTATCGCCGCCATCTTGACTGAAACGTAATGGCGGCCACACGAATGTTCAAAGCTTAAATCAAATTACGACTAACCTAATCATTTGATCTCTACCAAATTTTGCAACAACATACCTTTACGGGGGGAGGATCCTTTGACCAAACTAATAGATCATCAGCCTAATAGTTTGCGGATGGCGGCCATCTTTGTGTGAAAATCGATTCCCCCTATTAATTCGAACACGGTGCAACCGAATGGAACGAAATTTGGTACAGAGGTAGTACTAACAAAAGGCACCTCAGTGTCATGTTTTATATCGCCGCCATCTTGACGGAAACGTAATGGCGGCCACACAAATGTTCAAAGCTTAAATCAAATTACGATTAACCTAATCATCCGATCTCTACCAAATTTTGCAACAACATACCCTTGTAGAGGAAGCATCCTTTGACCAAACGAATAGGTCATTAGCCTAATAGTTTGCGGATGGCGGCCATCTTTGTGTGAAAATCAAACACGGTGAAACCGAATGGAACGAAATTTGGTACAGAGGTAGCACTAGCAAAGGGTATCTCAGTGTCATGTTTTATATCGCCGCCATAGTGACAGAAACGTAATGGCGGCCACACAAATGTTCAAAGCTTAAGTTAAATTACGACTAACTTAACCATCCGATCTCTACCAAACTTTGCAACAACACACCTTTATGGAGGAAGCATCCTTTGACCAATCTAATAGGTTATTAGCCTAATAGTTTGCGGATGGCGGCCATCTTTATGTCAAAATTGATTCTCCCTATTAATTCGAACACGGTGGAACCGAATGGAACGAAATTTGGTTCAGTGGTAGCACTAGCAAAGGGCACCTCAGTGTCATGTTTTGTATCGCCGCCGTATTGACAGAAACGTAAAGGCGGCCACACAAATGTTCAAGGCTTAAGTTAAATTACGACTAACATAACCATCCGATCTCTACCAAACTTTGCAACAACATACCTTTATGGAGGGAGCATCCTTTGACCAATCTAATAGGTTATTAGCCTAATAGTTTGCGGATGGCGGCCATCTTTATGTCAAAATTGATTCCCCCTATTAATTCGAACACGGTGGAACCGAATGGAACGAAATTTGGTACAGAGGTAGCACTAGCAAAGGGCACCTCAGTGTCATGTTTTATATCGCCGCCATCTTGGCTGAAACGTAATGGCGGCCACACGAATGTTCAAAGCTTAAATCAAATTACGATTAACCTAATCATCCGATCTCTACCAAATTCTGCAACTACATACCTTTATGGAGGGAGCATCCTTTGACCAATCTAATAGGTCATTCGCCTAACAGTTTGAGGATGGCGGCCATCTTTATGTCAAAATTGATTCCGCCTATTAATTCGAACACGGTGGAACCGAATGGAACGAAATTTGGTACAGAGGTAGCACTAGCAAAGGGCACCTCAGTGTCATGTTTTATATCGCCGCCATCTTAACTGAAAAGTAATGGCGGCCACACGAATGTTCAAAGCTTAAATCAAATTACGATTAACCTAATCATCCGATCTCTACCAAATTTTGCAACTACATACCTTTATGGAGGGAGCATCCTTTGACCAATCTAATAGGTCTTTCGCCTAATAGTTTGCGGATGGCGGCCATCGTTGTGTCAGAATCGATTCCCCCTATTAATTCAAACACGGTGAAACCGAATGGAACGAAATTTGGTACAGAGATAGCACTACAAAGGGCCTCTCAGTGTCATGATTAATATCGCCGCCATATTGACAATAACGTAAAGGCGGCCACACAAATGTTTAAAGCTTAAATCAAATTAGGACTAACATAACCATCCGATCTCTACCAAACTTTGCAACAACATACCTTTATGGAGGGAGCATCCTTTGACCAATCTAATAGGTCATTAGCCTAATAGTTTGCGGATGGCGGCCATCTTTATGCCAAAATTGATTCCCCCTATTAATTCGAACACGGTAGAACCGAATGAACGAAATTTGGTACAGAGGTAGCACTAGCAAAGGGCACCTCATATTCATGTTTAATATCCCTATAGCACGTTGTATTTCAAAAAGCTACTACAACCAACATTCAATCATACTCCTTGAAAAGGACAAAGAGTTATAACAATACCCATGCATTTAGGAGAAAGTAGGCTATATGTTCTTTCCTGAACATCTTGTTTTGATGTGTAACATCTTTCCGCTCGGTTGCTGGATAGTTTTGTGGGAGTGATCTTGAAAATTGGGGACGGAAGTGGATCGGAACAATCGAGCTGGCAGTGGTGGATCGAACGGAAGTGTACTAGCTGGCAGTGGAGGACAACGGAAGTATGCACTGCCCGCTCGATCGATCGAACGGAAGTGTACTAGCTGGCAGTGGTGGAACGAACGGAAGTATAAGATGCACTGCCAACTCGATCGATCCAGAGGGCAGTGGTAAGACCCAGCTGGCAGTGGTACGAGAAACAATGAGCGCGCGGTGTCGGAATTTGATACCATGACGCACTCTCGGCCATGTGGAATGTATATGACATACTGAACGGAAAACGCTCATGCGAACTCTGGTGTCAAGTGATTGAAACAAATGACATGGTACATGTTCGAAGTCTTCGTATCAGTATTTAAATGGTAAAATGCCTTAATATCAAACATTGTAAGTAGTCGGCATTGCCGGTATTATGTTTCTGCACAATGGCTATTCAAATATTAACTTACATAACGGTAATGCAGTCATCAATATAATATAATCGTTGTGGTTATATGAGAATTGAGCAAGCCTTCATGAACTACTGCTGAATACATTCTCTTTACTCACAAGAGGGCCTATTCATAAGGCATTTTAAACTCAATTTCACGCAGGAACATTATCGAAGCAAGCAAAATATAAATGAAACTTAATTCCGTAATGCAGTATTATTGGAACGTGGAAATAAGTCACCATCTTGTGCACAAAATTTGCGTAGTCGAAATAGCCGTGGGGTTAGTGTTTATGACTGTGAATCTAGAGATCTTGGGTTGGAATCCCGGACGGGGTAGATATTTTTGCTACCAGATTATCATTTTAAACGATATTTATCATATCAATATGACTCTTTTAACAGAATCCATATGAAATTACGTGTTGGTCTGTGAATGAAGAGGACCTGTTTATAAGGAATTTAAGGTTATGAGCGGTGTCGCGTCTATTAGTCTTGTTGATCAATATCGTATTCTTTATTTAGGCTAGTGCTGGTGGAAGCTACAAATCATCTAATAAATTGAGTTCCGTATTATAAACTACAATATCTGTAAAACACTCCCTTTTACAATAGATTAATATTTGTGCCAATAATAGTATAAAATACTGGTGTATCAACAATTTCACGTGAGGTTTCTTCTATGTCAGATGTTACACATCATATGCGACTACTGAAAGGCTCGTAATATATATATATATATATATATATTGCTAACGGACTTTGAGTTCACGCAGCATTTGTAGCATTTAAAATGATATAAAGTCTAGTCTTTCAGACTGACTATCAGTGTTTTTACATTCCATTATTTCTCTGCCTCGCAAATACATACCAAACTATCAGTTATAACCTAACCATTTCGACTTATCTAGTTTCACATCCACATCTCTTCTATTCCACAAGACTTGTTCATGTTTTTCTTAAGACATTTTGTAACAGATCTGGTTTTTATCATTTTAAATGATCTTGTCGACTTCATCGTTACGGTGGGGTCTGGCGTTACGTTACGGTGACGGGACGAAATGTACCTAGATGCACTGAGGTGTGTAACGTCATAGTACCGCTTGGTGCATGTGTTCCCCGACAATCTCTACTTCGTTAGTATAAGACAAAAATCCCCGATTCTTGGATGTCACGGGTAATCTCGAGAACCACTGGATGGATTTTGGTGCGGTTTTCACCATTCTGTAAAGGATATCTCGAGGAAAGATTCTGTAGAAAATAATTTATGTATGATCAAAGGAAGCCAAGCAGTAAAGATTTCAGTGAAAAAGTCGAAAACAAACTTGGCGTCCGTACGCTTCTTAAGCTTACGCTGGGCAAATCGTTAAAAATATCAATATACTATGAGCGTAAGAATTGGTCAGCATGAAAAGTTCTACAAAAAAGTCCGCGAGAGCATATCTCTATCTTCAATACATCGCCCACTATAAGTGTTTTTAGACTGGATGGAAGGGTGAGCGTGACGGCATCCCGCGCTTGACCTTGCTTTGCCCTTGGTTTGCACTTGCCGTTCGCGAGTAATTTGAAACAAGATAGGTATTATGCAGATAATTTTCTAACATGTCAAGAGTCTTTGGCTTCGAGCGATGCCTCCAGCCTTTCTCGCATTTTTCAGCATTTGTAGCATTTAAAATGGTACAAAGTCTAGTCTTTCAGACTGACTGTCACTTTTTTAATTTTAATTTGTGAGCTTTTGGAACAAGAATATTTTTAGAATCCTCTGTTATGGCAAAAGTTTATATTACGTTATGTTCTTGCACATTTACATGTCCTATATTACGTTGAGGAAGCTCACACAATGTGACTGAAACCGGTACGGTTTTAATGTATCCTACTACTTATGGTTATATACATTTTATTATAACTAGCATTACCCGTCGCGGCTTCGCCCGCGAATATTCTAGTTGTAAAGAGTACACTTAGCAAAATCTCAATCATGAATGCTATGACTGATTTATCCTGGGTATGAATAATCAGACTTTATCAATTCAGCTACTGGTGCAGTGGTTCGGGGTTTGTCATTCCTTCATAGGTATACCAGAGCGAAGTTAGTTTTCTGGGAATATCACAGACTTTGTTAATTTAAGGGCCTTTAAATGTGGTTTTCGGAGACCCTTTATAGTCGGGTGAAAAAGACCTTTCGTACCACACTCACACGTGAAAATTGAGTGAAACAATTCTACAGTGCCCCTTGACCCCCTTAAACGCATTATACTGTATGTATTGATGAATTTTACAGCTTAATTTGGTTCAGTGATAACCTTATAACCGTCTGGAAACTTTCACAGTAATGTAATAATTGGAACTGCATTGCATCTTACAGAAATAGATGGACCTGTGATATTCTGTTACCATGGTTACCGTGTTGCATTCGTTCATTATTTCATTGTAAATATACATGCTTTAAGGTATTTATTTAATTGTGAGGCATTTAAAGCGTAAGTGAGTGCGTTTCGCTTACGCATTGGGTTGTGCTGAACCTGTTGGTACCCCATATGTGTAGGTTGGTGTTAATGGGACCTTATTTTCGGTACAAAACTGGAATGGGACCTTAGCAGAATAATAGGCCTATAGGGAGGGAATACATCATCAATAAGAAATCGGACTGTCATGCTCATTTTATGTCATCCTAACCTACACACATCAAAAAAAGTTTTGCATCACCTCGGTTCCAAGAGTTCCGGAACCGTTAAATACAAAGGGAATAGAGATCAACACAAACAACATTTCAGCTCGTTTTATTGCTCATGAGACCCACACATTGCATGTTGTACCATCATACAGCTAGACTTTCAGCATTTGTGGTCCAGATTGCAGTACACACCACTACCTCTAATACCCAGTAGCACGTCCTCTTGCATTGATGCATGCCTGTATTCGCCGTGGCATACTATCCACAAGTTCATCAAGACACTGTTGGTCCAAATTGTCCCACTCCTCAACGACAATTCGGCGTAAATCTCTCAGAGTGGTTGGTGGGTCAAGACGTCCATAAACAGCCCTTTTCAACATATCCCAGGCATGTTCGATAGGGTTCATGTCTGGCGAACATGCTGGCCACTGTAGTCGAGCGATGTCGTTATCTTGAAGGAACGCATTCACAAGATGTGCACGATGAGGTCGAGAATTGTCGTCCATGAAGACAAATGCCTCTCCAATATTCTGCCGATATGGTTGCACTATGGGTCGGAGGATGTCATTCAGGTATCGTAAAGCCGTTTCGGAGCCTTCCATGACCACCAGTGGCGTACGTCGGCCCCACATAATGCCACCCCAAAACATCAGGGAACCACCACCTTGCTGCACTCGCTGGACAGTGTGTCTAAGACGTTCAGCCTGACCAGGGTGCCTCCAAACACGTCTCCGACGATTGTCTGGTTGAAGGCATATGCGACACTCATCGGTGAAGAGAACGTGATGCCAATTCCGTGGGGTCCATTCAGCATGTTGTTGGGCCCATCTGTACCGCGCTGCATGGTGTCGGGGTTGCAAAGCTGGACCTCGCCATGGACGTCGGGAGTGAAGTTGCGCATCATGCAGCCTATTGCGCACAGTTTGAGTTGAAACACGACGTCCTGTGGCTGAACGAAACGCATTATTCAACATGGTGGCATTGCTGTCAGGGTTCCTCCGAGCGGCAATCCGTAAGTAGCGGTCATCCACTACAGTAGTAGCCCTTGGGCGGCCTGAGCGAGGCCTGTCATCGACAGTTCCTGTATCTCTGTACCTCCTCCATGTCCGAACAACATCGCTTTGGTTCACTCTGAGACGCCTGGAAACTTCCCTTGTTGAGAGCCCTTCTTGACACAAAGTAACAATGCGGACGCGATCGAACTGCGGTATTGACCTTCTAGGCATGGTAGAACTACAGACAACATGAGCAGCGTACCTTCGTCCTGGTGGAATGACTGGAACTGATCGGCTGTCGTACCCCCTCCGTCTAATAGGCCCTGCTCATGCATGGTTGTTTACATCTTTGAGCAGTTTTAGTGACATCTATGAACAGTCAAAGGGACTGTATCTTGGATACAATATACACAGTCAACGTCTATATGCCGGAGATCTGGGAACCGAGGTGATGCAAAACTTTTTTTGATGTGTGTATATTTCTTGCGCTATACATTGCACATACACAATTACAGTAGGATGAACACCATTGGATAGTATGGAAGTTACGTAGTCCACTATTTATCAATGAACGTTCCAACACGTGTTGAGCTATGTTGGCAAACATGTCATGGATGGGTGGCTTGATACAGGGTGTTTCAAAAAAAAGTCCGATATTCCAATAGGGGATCGGATTGGTGAAAACGAGAAGAAATTTTCCCATAAACATATGTCCAGAAACAAACACCTGTTGAGATATGCACCATTTTACCCGCGTGGAGGAGGCGTTATGCTCGGTGGTGCAGGCGTCCTTCCGTTGAAGGTCTTTGCATGAGTCGGATGTTCAGTCATACTATGGGGTTGTGCTGGCAGTGCAGTGCGCTACCCGCACCAGACTGTGGAGTATGGAGTATTCCTCGAGGGAAATGGCAAACATGGTTTTTGTTATGGATTAGAAAATGGTAGTAGCACGACCTCGCCGTTTTCTGGACCTAGGGGGCCGATAACCTAGATGTTAGGCCCCTTAAAACAACAATTATCATCATCATCATGTTTTCTGGACCTTAATCCATTGGATTTTTAGATTTTTGGCTATGGTGACATTTAAAGACATTGGTGTATGCCACACCCATCGACCATGTGTAGATGTTACAAGAGCGTGTGCGTTCACGGTAGCAAACAGTACGCTGTGAACGCGGTGTGATGGAGCGCTCCCTAAACATGTTCCATGGAGCGGACGCCATTTTATTGAGCATAGAAAAACTTCGCTCCATCCACGGAACACGTTTAAATCCAACATGGCGTAGCATGAAGTAGATTTAAAAACAAATGTAAACATTGTGGAAATCGCTCAAAATAGTTCCTAAACTGATGAATACTGAAATGATAATGAAAAACACAACATCACGGTCCCTCTATAGCCTATAAAATGGCCTGCATTGTGTTAAATTCGTGATATATCTTTATTCCGATTTACGGACCGCAGTTGCGACAAATGTTAACCTATGTGTGAATCAACATAACCTGACATATCGGATGTTACATCCTTTATTTTGTTCCAAGTATTAAAAATTATATGAATTCAGGTGTGTGGTTTCCTTTTTAGTGGCAATGTGCATTTTTAAAATTTTTAAATCGATGTTTCAGCGTTTTTTAATCACTTGTAATTTGGTGATGTGGTCTGAAAATACGATTTTAACCTATGCTTTGGGCTAAATACTGTACCTCGACGAATATATTGTTGTGTAGGCAGTATAGAGAGAATCAAACTTCTAGGCTACCGGTACCGGTACTGTATAAAAATACCTTTCATTTGGAGCAAGCATAGGCAACCGGTACTGTATAAAAAAATACCTGCATTGTAAGGCCTACTTGGCCTACCCCAAATTCTGATAGGCTAAGACCTATTGTCAAGAGTCTTGACTCAAAAATAAATTATTTCAATACCGTAGGCTACCGGTACTTGTTGGGTTAAGGATTTGTATGCAATAGGATATAAGAATTACCGTAGGTCTGTCTGTGCCTGCATTATTAGGTGATTCTTCCAATAGAAAACTGAGTATTTGGCTGATCAGAATGTAATGACTGGGAAATACTAGTATCCTATCAGTATTTTTCTTTTCATGGTATTATCTTAACAGTTCTCTTGCTTCTTGGATGCTGTTTAGGTCTAGATTAGCCTACACATCCACATTCCTTTCAAGAATGCTGAAAAACCTACTCACTAGGCCAATATTTTTTCTTGAAACAATCGTAAATGTTTCACTAAGTTGTATGGTATTTTAAATTCACATAGCTCATTATCAGACCGCAAGCCCCCCCCCCCCCCCCCCCCCCCCTGGCTTTCAGCTGGGACTGAATGAAGTTAATTTGGTCTTGTATAGGCCCTAGCCTATAAATATGTTTCTATGTTTGAAAGAAACCAGCTTCCCTTGGTAAGCATTTCAAGTACCGGTAACCATTACTTTTCTTTTCATGGCATTAGCAGTCTTATCTTAACAGTTATCTTGCTTCTCGGTTGCTGTTCAGGTCTAGATTAAACAGCCACATTCCTTTCAATGTAATGAATATTACCAACCGTACTGGTACCATTGGCTATAGTTGGGCAAGCTCAATAGCCAATGTTCACTGCAGTAGGCTACCAGTACCGTACATCAAGAAGCTGGGAATGATTATGCACTGAAACTCAAGATATAATATATATATACTGTATATAAATTTCTTTTCTTACACAAGGAGAGAAAATTAAGCACTCTCCAACATAGCTCTTACCCAGTTTGTCCTTTATCTCCTTCACTTACGGTATCTCAACATGCCTGAGTATTAACATTTTGTGACAATTATTGTATGCACATACTGTATTTTGTCCATGCTTCAACTAATCCAACACCAAAATTTCCATCCTTGACTTCCTCTTGTCAAACGAGTGATGATTTTCTCTCAGGGGACAGGTTAGGTCTCTGTAGCCTACTCAAATAGGAACTGACTATTAAGTAAAATGCATTATGAGAATGGATTTAGAAATTGTGACACAAGGCTAATTTATTTTACTCACTCTCTTGTGTGTATGCTACATATTGATCTATATTTTAACAGTAGCCTAGGCTACAGGATACATTTCAAAATGCTGTGGTGTCAGTGACATGTGCATGTATTTTTAACTGAGGCTAGGATTGGGAAGGAGGCTTTAAGTTACAAGCTTAATAACCTGTATAGGAAATTGTTAGTAAAATGAAAACTTTAAGGGAGTAAGGAGTCATGAATATTACCTACAGGTACTGTACAGTAGGCTATAGGCTACAATTGGTCAGGCTTGCTAACCTAGGTTCACTGCAGTAGGCGACCAGTACATCAAGAAGCTGGTAATGGTTATGTACTGAAACTCAAGATATATGATATATTTTTCTTCTTACACTGGCAGAGAAAACTGAGCACTGTTCAACACAGCACTACCCAGTTTGCCCAATATTTCCTTACCTCAACCTGCCTGAGTTTTAACACCTCATTACAGTGATGCTTCACTTTATAATCTGCATATTCTATCACACAGCAGTATTTGCTGTTGACCACAGAAGACCTGATGTTCTTGTACAGTGACTGAATGAACTATGTTTGTTACAAAACTACACCTATAGTTTTGCTGTACTGTAGTTTCATTTGTATTCAATCTGGTAATGAGCCTAGGTGGAAGATATTACTTCTTTTAACATTTAGTTTGCTGATTCATACCAACCATCTCTCTACCAGGCACATATTGAGCAACAAAGGGAATTGTTAGTAACCAAGTATCAATACCTTTAAGAGAGTGGCGAGTCATGAATGTTACCTTCGGTAATGGTATGTAATTGTGCGAGCCCACTAGCCAAGCCCCATTCAAGTACCAGTATCGTACATCAAGCAGCTGGTAATGATTATGTACTGAAATTCAAGATAAAATGTAGTCATTGCTGCTTTTCGGGTACATATTATAAATATATAAACACACTCCTGGAAAAAGTTACACTTTATTAGTTAGTTATCACACTTAAATGGGCAATGGGCAACTAATACATGTAATTGTTTCCAGGAGTGTGTTTACATATTTATAATTTTGTACCCAATGTTGACCGACTGAGAAGCAGCAAAGACAATTTGTATAGGCAACACTTAAGAAAAAGAATGGCTTCAAATTATCACAGAAAGTATGTATTCTTTAGCACTGCTTCATTTATCTTTGCTCCTAGGAGTCATTCATCCTGTTACTTTCCTGCTTTTTACATATATATATATATATATTCAGTTTATATTTTTGCAGTCTAGTTTCCTCTACCTCATTCTGTACTGTCCAGACTTGGGTAGCAATAATTTTAAAATGCCCTATTTTCCTGAATTCTGGACCATTTGATGACATGATCTATTGAAAAATCAATTGTAAAAGCGTCTTTTAGACAACTGTTTTCAACCAAAAATCTGTAGCCTAACATTTTTCATTTTCATTAGATGAACAGTAGCCTATAGGGAATATGGTATGGAAACCAGTTGTGTATTGATAGGACGAGAATGGACTGCCAAGTAAGAGACTAAGTTAATCCATCAACAGTTCATGTTGTGCCTTTCTCTTTAAGTACTAATATTGGGGTGTAAACAAGTAAGGTACCGGTACAACAAGGATAATACAGGCTCGTACCATGATTTCCTTTGCTTTAAATGAGGGACCCAGAAATTTTATTTCTAGATGCTGGTTATAATTTTAATGACCTTGAGGTCATCTGACCTTATTAGATAGGGGAAGGGTAATGATCCAGATAAATACCTCTTGTTGACAGGTAGGGACAATGTGATGTACATTCTTGTAGTGTTTAAATTAATTTTGCAATCTAACCTGATTTTTTTGTAAATACAATTAATTTGTATAGTATAGTAACTAAAAACTGTACAGCACAGTTAAGCTGATGAATAAATCCAAAAACTTCAAATCCTTGAGAAGAAAACTAGAGTGAAAAAGAAAAGATATAAGAAGCAGGAAAGTATCAGCATGAAGGATACCTAGGGACAAATTAGATAGATGAAGCAGTGCTAACAAATAATGAAGTCACCATGTGTGGATGACTGGTAAGAGGTTTACTGCTAGACTTACAGACTCTTGACCCTTCTCATAGGATATAACCCTACATTAATAAAATCAAAGCTATATTGATATTCTTGAATAAATATTCGTCTATTGAGACGTAGGCCTAACCTACCTTGTTCAATTTGAAGAGATTAAAATGACTTCAATTATCATGTCTTGGGATATACCACCTTAATATACCGTACCATACGTTAAACTGTTAAGTATTCTTTACCATAGCCAAATTAGCATAACACAATCAATGCCGTATCAGAAAGGCAAGAAATTTACGTACGTAGGCCTAAAATTATCGGGAGCAAGGTATGGTTTGATACATGTTCACAGCCTTCGGTACATAGTTTCAGAGCAATTTCGTTCCGAGTTGCAAAACTAAAGGTAAATTAGATACTGATCTAATATCAGCATTCACTCTCACAAGATTATCTGATCATTTCAACATCGCAGGCTCGAGGATAGTACATCGCCCTTGTCCACTTTCGAACAACGCGCGCTGCTACAGATCAGATGGAGCAAACCGTTCACAGATACACGTAAAACCTGATCCCGCTCCCGATGCATCAGCTTTGGAGCTGTTGATCAACTGTTTGCTACCGTGAACGCAACCAATGAGAGTGCCCACATCCACGAGCAGCCAGGCGTTATTGGACGAGTTGGGGATTCCTTGCAAAGGAGAGCCAAAGCATTTGGTAACCATATGGGGCATCTCTTGTAACGTGCAGATGGTATCCGTGGACAGACCAGTGGAAATCATCACAGCTCCTGGTTGGTGGTGTTGATGGATGTTTGCCCAGCACGTGTTCTGTTAAACGTGTGTGACAGTCAAGTGTTCATTAGGGGTAGCTGGTAGGAAGACGTCTATTGTCTTAAGTGTACATACACAACACAAGTAAAATGGCTCGTATCTCAACATGTACAGAGAGTTTAGTTTGGATATATCGGAGACCCTCGCTAGCCCGCTCGCCCGCGGCGCGAGCCTGTCTCCCGCCAGGCACTTTGCCGTTATGCGGCGCCTGCGCTGCACTGAGTCATTGAGTATAGGAATTTGTACTTACCTAGTTCACAGCTGGTGCTGAAAATGTTCGCCATGCACTGCTACACATCGCTGGCACCTTTTTATGAAACTAGCATGTACTCTCTGAAGTTCCTCAGCACCGATTGACTGTATTTCAGCTGTAATATAGTCATTAAGCTCATTTATAGTGGAGGGTTTCTCGCATACACTCTATTTATAAGCGTCCCCCACAAATAAAAGTCACATGGTGATAAGTCTGGGTTCCGTGGGGGCCACACGTTCCGACTTATAATCCTAGTACCAAAAATGCGACGCAATTCTGTCATGAATGCTTCGTCAGTGTGAGCAGTGGCAGAATCTTGTTGAAAATAAGTTGACAATCGCTCTCCGTAAGTCAGTTCGTCAAAAAATTGGTCAAGGATCACATTGAAGTACAAATATAAGTACAAATTCCTATACCCAATGACTCAATGCCGCGCCAGCGCCGCATAACGGCAATGTGCTTGGCGGGAGACAGGCTCGCGCCGCGGGCAAGCGGGCTAGCGAGGGTCTCCGATACATCCAAACTAAACTCTCTGTATTTGTTTCCGGACATATGTTTATAGGAACATTTCTTCTCGTTTTGACCAATTCCAACCCCTGTTGCAATATCGGACATTTTTTGAAACACCCTGTATAAATACACAATCGAAAGTGTGATGCTTTTCAGTCGGTCAACACGATTGCACCCAAATGAGATGAGTTATTCCCTTCTTCTTCTTCTTCTTCTTCTTCTTCTTCTTCTTCTTCGTTTACTTCGTCTTTTCCCACTCAAGTGGGGCCGACGTTCCTGGCAAGCCTTCTCCATTTCCCTCAGTCCCGTACGTCTTCTTCCCCTAGATGTTTCTCCCTCAAGTCATCTAGTATACGTACAGTCCCTCCATCTTCTCCTTGGTCTTCCCCTTCCTCTGTCACCTTCCACTACCACTACTGTCATTCTCTTGCCAACATAAGTGTCGTCCCTTCTCATGACATCTCCATACCAGTGTAGTCTTCTCTCGTGAACCTTCCTTTAATATCTCCGTCACTTTAACGTTGCCAAGTTGGACTCCAACTTCCGAGCGAGACGCGCCATGATGCGTGTGGGCACCATTTCGGCAACGCTGTACAGCTGTTACCGGAGCGGCTAGCTGGTGAAACATGTGTTATTTCCCTGTAGAAATACAAACCGATATAAAATAAGTGATTTGATTTACGTATTTCACAGTCATACAGCATAACGTTTCGATGTATAAGGATTACAATGCAACCAAGAACTACATTTTCCAACCACCCCGAGCCGAGAAAAAGTTACCTTACAAAAATGATAACAACTTTGTTCCTTGGACACACACAATTTTGAAATTAATAAACCAGTTATACAACATTCTAATGTATATTGTTTTAAAATTTGGAATCGATCTGATGACGGGTTTTTGAGATAATAATTCTTAAATGTGACGCATGGTTGAAACACTCTTAAAAACGTGCACTTTTTGTGTTCCAACTGCGATAAAAAAAAATATTAAAATATATATTAAAAATTCCAAACCGACATGACCTAACGTAAAATAGAACGACGAAAATGATGTTATTGGATTTTATGTAGGTCTATTGGTTACTTCACAAACAACCTTCAAACTCGAGTGCACATAATACTTTGGTCGACTAGTAGTCTCACATATGATGAAAATCCAGCTACTCACCCATAGCTTGACAATAATGCCGCTTACTTAAATGTCATTTGTCGTCTTTGTCCTACCCCATGTGATATTCAACCTTGAACGTGAAGCTTCATAAACTGCTCAATGACAAATGAAAGTCGGTGAAACATTTGCCACTGTGCTCGTCAAACCAGTGCCTGCTAAATGCACTGCCTACTGTATTGCCATAACATTGTCGCGCTACAGAGCACACACTGCCTTGTTTCCAATACACACATTTTCAATTGTACATCCAGCTGGCAGTGCGTCTTCACTTCCGTCCGATCCACTTCCGTTCGATCCACTTCCGCCCGATTCACTTCCGTCCCCAATTTTTGAAAATCACTCCCACAAAACTATCCAGCAACCGAGCGGAAAGATGTTACACATGAAAAATTGAATTAAATTAGACGCCAATATATTTAGCCTTGTATGAAGGTATATCGTGCCACGTTTCACAGCGGTCGAATGAATATGTCGCGAGGGAAATCCATTTAAATATTTAAATTTTGCGTCACCGCCATGTTGGTTCCGTGCTCATCTAGTAGCCTAATTGAGAGTTCCAAAGGTGAACTTATTCTAATCAACAAACAAAATTTCAGTGTGATTGCTGTAATTTATTCGTATATATTGAGAACCGATGAATTATTTCGGATGATCATCATTCTGGATTGTTCCATATGTGGGCCAGAGAGTCATGTATCATTAGATGAAGATAATTGCGTTGGTTTATTATAAAGACGTTCACTATCGTCGCATAATTAGGACACTATAAAATGGAAACTTACTTTTAAACATTCGCACAGCCACCATCTTGAGTTTATTTAAACAGTTGAATTAAATAAGACGACGGTGGATGAAGCCTTGTATAAACATTTATCGTGACGAGTTTCACTGCGCTTGGATGATTAAATCCCGAGAAAAAAAAACACATTTAAATATTTTAATTTCGCTTTGCCACCATGTTGACATTGTACTTAACAAGTTTACAAAAGTCTCGTAGGTGAACTTGCCTCAGTATCTAGGCCTACTATCACCATACGAGATTTCAGGATGATATCACTAACAGTTATGGAGATATAGCATGCCGGTTAAATATTTCACGCGGTCGCCATGTTGGATTGGTGAAACGTTTTTAAATTTGAAAGGAATGGTCGAGGCCAGACGAGGTAGCAGTATGCCTTTACCGAGTTCCATTGCTCTCTGGAGACAATGGAAACAGCCGTAATGTTCTTCCCGAAGATATGCACCTCTCTATGTATAATTACATTTGATGATGACCTCTTCCCTTGTAAAATTCCAATGCGGTGGTAAACTGGTCCCCTGTTTGGATCACCGCGTGGGACTACGCGAGAGGGGGTTGACATGACAGAAGTGACAAAAAGGAAATCTGACATTCTGCGGATAGGAGCGTGGGATGTTAGAAGCCTGATTGGCAGTGGAAGGTTAGAAAACTTAGAAAGGGAAATGTATAGGTTGAGGTTGGATTTGGTTGGGATTAGTGAAGTGCGCTGGCAGAGAGAACAGGACTTTAGGTCAGCAGACTATAGGATCATTAGCAATAAATCAAACAACGGCTACAGGGCGATAGGTCTCATATTGGGTAGGAAATTTGGACAGCGGGTGGAATATTGTAAGCCATAATATGAACGGATTATTGTAGCTAAAATCAATACAAAACCTACGTGCACCACAGCAGTACAAGTCTATATGTCTACCAGTCAAGCTGATGATGAAGATGTTGAAAAGGTCTACGAAGAAATAGATGAAATTCTGAGGTATGTCAAGGGTGAAGAAAATGTTATAGTAATGGGAGATTGGAATGATGTGGTAGGACAAGGAAGAGAAGGGAAGATAGTAGGAGAATTCGGATTAGGTGAAAGGAATGATCATGGAAACAGGCTGATGGAGTTCTGCACCGAGCACGACTTGGTCATTCAGGGTATTTATTCAGGGGGAACGCGGGGGGGGGGGGGGGGGGGGGTACGCATACCCTTTAAACATTTGAAAACTGTTTAAGAAAAAATATTGGTACATTTGTATCTAGCCCGGCAAATATAACTTCCGACTTGCAAGTTCATCGATCAGCTGGCGTCAACGCACTGTTCACAACAGCTGGAGGAGATTTCGAGTTATCCTCGATTTAAATCGATCTATCGAATCAGTTTATTTTGGTCGGCAACTCGGCACTCAGCAGCATAATCGAAACAAGAGGCCATATTATTTTCTGCTTTGTGTAATTGCTGCCTTATTCGAAGAAATTTACTTGTTTAGGCAAAAATAAGTAACATACTCTGTGCAGGCCAATGGACTCAAATGCGTCCTACGGACGGAGCCTTTTGAGATGCGAATTTTATAAGGTACTTGCCGAGAGTCGCTCGATTATACCTTCATTTCAGTATTGAAAAAATTTGGTAATTCATCCGTAAACTGTGTTAAAACTCCCACGAAAAGAGCTTTTCCCCTACCCAACAATCGTGAAGAGGAAGTTCTGTTATTATAAGCACGCAGGCTAGTGTTTGGAGGTGAGGTAGGTTGTTAGTTTGTGTGTGTGCTGAATTTTGAAGGATGAAGAAAATAACCAACTACTCGTATTTTACATCCACCCAGGCATCGGAAGAGCTGAAATTTAATTAATTAATAAATTAACCCAATGCAACCTTTCATTTAACATGTCAGCCCATAAAGTAATAACCGGACTCTGCAAATTGCCAAAAATTGCAAGATCATGATGTGTTGTCGACTACAACTGAGAGTATCCCTTAAATTTTGTTAAAAAAACACTGGTCATTGCTAACACCTTATTCAATAACCACAATAGAAGAATATACACATGGATGAGACCTGGAGATACAGGATGTTACCAAATCGACTTCATTATGGTAAAAAAGAGATTTCATAAACAGATTTCGGATTGCAAAACATGTCCCGGAGATGACATAAACCTTGACCACAATCTTGTTGTTATGAAATGCAGATTAAAATTGAAGAAACTGAAGGAAAGTCAAAAGAAAAAAAGGTGGACAATAGACAAACTGAAATAAAAGACGTAAACGAAAGATTCAAGAGGAGTATAGAGAAGAGGCCCTGAACAAACTTTAAATGCAGAGGAATGGGCACATTCGAAGAATGAAATAAGAAAATCCGCGGAAGAAAACATTGGTAGAAAAGAAAGAATAGGTAGAAAACCGTGGATCACTCAGGATAAGCAGGAATTAAGGGACGAAAGGCGAAAGCACAAGAACGCACGAGTTGAAAGGGGGAAAGCAGAATGTAGACGTCTGAAAAATTAGGTAAACATGAAGTGCCCGGAAGCGAAGGATGAATGGTTGAAAGATTAATGTGCAAGTATAAACATTTTCTGAAAATAGGAGAGCTAGATACAGCTTATCGAAGGATTAACAGTACTTTTGGGGAAAGAAAGGCTAAGTGATATAATATTAAGGACTCAGATGGAAAACCTCTAACATATAGAGAAGAATAGGTTGAGAGATGGGAAGCTTACAGAGAGCGTTAGTATATGGATAAGGAGATTGAGAATCATGGAGAGGGTAGAGGAAATTGATGAGGATGAGGAAGGAGATTTAATATTGAGATCAAAATTTCATAGAGCACTAAAAGACTTAAGCAGCAACAAAGCACCAGACGTAGATGATGTACCGACTGAGAAGGTTCAATCAGGTTATTTCACTTGGTGTGTAGGATTTATGAGACAGTTGAGCTCCCCTCTGATTTTAAGAAGACTGTTATCACCCCTATACCGAAGAAAGCAGAAGCTGACCGATGTGATGATTACAAGCAGCTTGATCACTCATGCTTCAATGATCCAGACTAGAAACATTTTCTAGAGAACGGAAAGACCAATTTGGTTTCAGTAGAAACGTATAAACAAGAGAAGCTGCACTTAGTCTTAGGTTGATCTTAGAAGGCAGAATAAGGAAAGTCAAGATAACGTTCATGGTATTTGTAGACTTAGAAAAGGCTTTTGATAACGTTGAATGGAGCAAGTTGTTTGACATTTTGAAAAGGATTTGAATACAGTACAGGGATAGGAGAGAGCTCCACAATCCATACAGATACCAGATGGCAGTTATTCGAGCTGAAGGACATGAGAGAGAAGCTGGTATTCAGAAAGGTCTAAGGCAAGGCTGCAACTTATCACTCTTCAATCTATACATTGAACAAGCAATGGAGGAAATTACAGGGGGAAAAAATAAGTAGGAGTAAAGATTCAAGGAGAAATAATTTCAACTCTGAGATTTGCTGATGACGTCGTCATCTTTGCCGACACACCAGAGGATTTGAATGAGTTTTTAAATGATATGGATTCTGTCTTGAGGAAAGAATTCATGATGAAAATTTATAAAGGTGAAACAAAAATATTGGAATGCAGCCGAAAGAAATCAGAAGCCCCTATGGACATCAAATTGGCAGGTGGAAAGCTAAAGGAAGTAGGCAACTTCTGCTATTTGGAAGCAAAATAAAGAGCGATGGACGAAGCAAAGAGGATATAAAAATAGGTTGGCTCAGGCAAGGAAAGCATTTCCACAGAAAAGAAATCTGTTGACATCAAAATTAATATAGATTTAGCGCAGTGCTTTTTTTTAAACAATTTAAGGGGTACTCTCAATTGTAGTCGACAAAACATCACGATCTTGCAATTTTCGGCAATTTGCAAAGTCCGGTGACTGTTTGTGTTCGAATCATTAACTTTCAGCTTTTTCGGTGCCTGGCTGGATGTTAAATAGTTCGTTATTTTCTTCATCCTTCAAAACTAACCACACGCACTAAATAACAACCTACCCCGCCTCCAAACACTAGCCTGCGTGCTTATAAGAACGGAGTGCCGAGTTGCCGACCAAAATAAACTGATTCGATAGATCGATTTAAATCGAGGATTACTCGAAATCTTCTCCAGCTGTTGTGTACGACGCGTTGACGCCAGCTGATCGATGAACTTTCAAGTCGGAAGTTATATTTGCCGAACTAGATACAAATGTACCAATAGTTTTTCCTAAAGAGTTTTGAAATGTTTAAGGGGTTCGCGTACCTCCTCCCCCCCCCCCCGTTCCCCCTGAAAATCACTGGATTTAAATATTAGGAAGTCATTATGGAAGCCTTTGTCTGGAGCGTGGCGCTCTATGGAAGTGAAACTTGGACTGTTGGCGCAGCAGGAGAGAGGAGAATTGAAGCATTACAGGAGAATGATGAAGATCAGATGGGTAGATAGAGTAACACATGAAGAGGTATTAAGTCGAGTGGTAAAGAAGAGATGTTTCTGGTGACTGCTAATGAAGAGAAGAGATAGGTTGATTGGACACACACTAAGACACCCAGGATTAGCATACTTACTTATGGAAGGAAGGGTCGGCCATAAGAACTGTTAGTTTAGACCAAGATTAGAATATGTTAAAAGATTGCCTCAGATGTAAGATGCGGTATCTATGTAGAGATGAAACGGTTAGCTCAGGATGGGGAGGCATGGAAAGCTGCATCAAACCAGTCGAAAGACCGAAGACTCAAACAACAACCAGGGACACACACACACAAACATTAAGGTGATCCCATAAGCTTATATTTAATATGACGAAAATAGGCTAAACATCGTCTTATGAGATCAGATATTGCCCGTGTGTGTGTGATCTAAACGGCTGAAGCGTGTTTTATGAAACCCGGTAAGCACATACTACTAACTCGTCAAACAAACACCGTGCTTTTCAAATTTTAATACGTTTTTCCAATCCAACATGGCGACCGCGCGATATATTTCACCGGTATTCTATATCTCCGAAACTGTTATTGATATCACCCTGGGGTGATAGAGAATACAGAGATAAGTTTACCTATACGACTTTTAGAAACCTGTTAAGTATAAAGCCAACATGGCGGTCAGCGAGGTTTAAAATTTTAAATGGAATTTCCTCGAGATTTAATCATCCGAGCGCACTGAAACTTAGTAGGAAAATGCTTATACAAGATTTAATCTATTTGCATCTATTTTAGTTCAATTGCTTTTATAAACTCAAAGATGGCGGTGGTTCGAAATTTTAAAATGATGTTTTCATTTTTTGTGTCCTAATTATGCGATCAGAGTGAACGTCTGCATAATAAACGAACGCAATTATCTTCATGTACTGATACACGACTCTCTGGCCTACATATATAACAATCCAACATGGTGATCATACGAAATAATTCACCGGTTCTCAATATCTACGAATATATTACAGCAATCACATTGAAATTTTGTTTGTTGATAGAGTCATTAAAGTAGGTTACCATTTGGGACGCTCAATCACTAGATGAGCACGGAACCAACATGGCGGTGACGCAAAATGTAAATATTTTAATGGATATTCCTCGCGACATAATCATCCTAGCACTGTGAAACATGGTACGATATACCTTCATACATGGCTTAATATGAAGGATGTTCAAATGAAAAGGTACGAAACGATACTGAGAGTACAATTTATTCGTTATTCAAAAGTAATCACCACAGGTCTGTTCACAGGTGTCCCATTGCTTCACTAGCCGCAGGATTCCCTGTCCCCCGAAGTCTTGTGGTTGTGACAGGAGCCAATCCTGTACAGTGTCCTTTAGTTCGTCGTCCCTTGAGATGTTTCTTTAACGCACCAAACAGTTGGAAGTCGCAGGGTGACAAGTCCGGACTGTTGGGCGGTTTATCAAGTTGCTCCCACTTGAACGTGGCCAATACACCTTTTGTGACGTTAGAGACGTGTGGGCGAGCGTTATCATGGAGAAAGATCACTCCCTTCGTGGGCAGTCTAGGCCGTTTGTTCTTCATGGACTTGCGTACGGTAGGCTACGGAGTGTCGCAAAATACAAGTCACTGTTAATGGTTCGTCTCAAGGGAAAACGTTTCCAATTGGACGACGAACTAAAGGACACCGTACAGGATTGGCTCCTGTCACAACCACAAGACTTCTGGGAACAGGGAATCCTGTGGCTAGTGAAGCAATGGGACACCTGTGCACAGGCCTGTGGTGATTACTTTTCAATAACGAATATATTGTACACCCCTTGTAGCCTATACTGGCGTCTAATTTAATTCAACTTTTATGAGAATTTCGAAATGGTGGCGGTGCAAAGTTTTAAATCACGTTTTTATTTCTCGTGTCCTAAAAAAGTGTCCGATATACAGTATATAGGTTAGTATAATGAACTATCATTGCTGGCACAAACTTCCTTCTGTAGGCCGGAGGTAGCGGGAACTAGGTCACAAAATTGATATTTTCCAGGAGAGGCATTTCAAGGTTCTTTTTATGTTTCTTAGGGTGCAGCGTTCTCGTTAAATACATTATTGAAGAAATCCTTGTCTGTTTTATTCTTTGGATTATTGACTTTGAAATTACAATACTGTATTTTGTAATCCCCCAGGGACTCACATCTAGTGGGACGTGGGTTGGCGACCACGGTGCCGCAGCTGAGACCGGCATTGCTTCCACTTACTTGTGCCGGGCTCCTCTCCATCTTCTTTCCTGTCGACCTCTCTTGGCCAACTCTTGTTCTCTACCGACCCCGACAGTATTAGCTTACCGAGGCCTAGGGAGTCTTTCACTTTCCCGTCTTAATTGGCTCTTGTCTCATCTTTCCTGATACCCTCATTCTTCGAGGGGTCAGCCGTCTTTTTCTTTTCATGTTATCTCCTGCCTTCTGCACAAGGCCCTCAAGGAGGCAGGGTGTATGTAGCCCCACCACTTCTGGTGCACCCTGGATAGTGCTACACCTTCAAGGCTCACGGCTGATGAGTTTGGGAGTTGGCGACCCCGAGGGAGTCCTGAGCTGTGTCCGTTTTGTCCCCTTTTTCCTCTGACCTTGGGGCGGGCCCTCTCCTCTTTCCCTTTCCTATCTGCCTTTCATGGCTCTCCTTCCTTACAAGACCCTCAATCCTCATTCTTCGAGTGTTGAGGGCATTTCTTTTCTTCCTGTCCTTTATTTGCCTTGTCTTTTATTTGTTTACCATTTCTTCTCCTAGTATGTAAGTTTGTAGTTAGTATTAGTTATAGTTTTCATTTTCATTTCATCTTTCACTATCACCCAAACCATTAGGGGCCGATAACCTAGATGTTAGGCCCCTTAAAACAACAATCATCATCATCATCATCATCATCATCATGTATTTTGAAAGGTTAATTTCGCTATAATTTCCTCAACATTCTTTTAAAAAATGGATATAGTGCTATTTACCTCCGGCATACAGATATATGAAACAATCCACCATGGCGTCCATGCAATACATTTAACTGGTTTACAATATCTCTGAAATTATTTCAGCTATCAAAATTAATATTAAGGGGGGGGGGGCAGATGACATCGTAGTTGCGCCCCTTAAAACAACAATAACTTACTAAAATTAATATTTTTATGGTGATAGAGGAATATTAACTAAGTATATGTATGTGACTTTCGAAATTCTGAGGAACACAATAATGATATGACGGCTAAATTGTTTTCAAATATTTCCAATGACCTTTCTGGCGATCTCATTACCTGAGAGCAATAAAGCCTTATTCAGAGCTTTGTATAGAGACTTCTAATGATCAATTGATTTCAAAATTTTCAGATGGCATCAGTTCAAAATTTTAAAATCTTATTTTTTAAGTTTCTCGTATCATATTTAAGTGATTGAAGAGAAGATTCTTATGATGGGCTTTTATATGTAATAATCATTACATAATGGCACTAATCTCTGGAGCTTACTTTTCGTAAATCATAGAAGCCGTGCATTTGACTTTTCTTAAAATAAATGCCCGTGACTCGTTACAGAAATATGTCATCCAACGGGAGAATCACCAAAAACAAATCAAACCCTGTGGCACTACAGCCCATGATGGGCCTAGGCCTACCAAGCGACGCGAATGCTGCCCAGCCAACTACAGATTATGGGGAGACGCGTGGTCAGCGAGTCGGGTCCCCTTGGTGGTTAATCTTGGTCTCCGTGACCGGGGTGCTACCTCACACTTATACAGCTACTCAATAATCCTCACGAGGCTGAGTGCACCCCGTTCCAGTCCTCACGTCAGTTTCTAATATCCCTGACAGAGCCGGGAATCGAACCCGGGGCTGACCTCAAACAATACGGGGCCGGTCTTATTCACAAATACTGAACGTTATTATAGCACACAATTTCTCAAAGTAATGGTTTTGGTGGGGATTATGTTAAAGGGTAAACCACCGAAGTCTTCTACCCCAATTTTGTATTACAGGCATCGTAAATAATAATTATGGATTATACGCATGTTCCTATCTGGAAAGTCTGTATGTCTGCCCCCCCCCCTCTCCCCTATCAATTCATGACCAAACAGAATTGAACCAAATTTGGCACTAAGGTAGCAGTAGCAAAGGACACCTCAGTCTCCCATGTTTTAGTCTATAGCGCTGCCATCTTAACCAAAACAAAATGGTGATCACCCAAATGTTCAAAGTCGAAATCAAATTACAACTTAACTAATTATCGGATATCTACCAAATGTTTGGAGAAATATGCCCTCATGACGGAAGCGACTGGTAGCTTAACTACTAGGTCATCAGTCAAATTATTTTAGTATGGCGGCCGGGTGAATCATGCAAGCATTATAATCCATACCGTATGACCCAATGAATCAATATTCACAGTAATTGGATTAGCCTACAGATAGCATTATATAAGGACCCTCTATTTTGAACTTGATAACTACATGACATTGTAAGTTACGCGCAGACGCCATTTCAAGTACCAGGGCACCTAGTCTACCCTTGTATATAATACAGCTACACACACTACTACAGTCATAACAGAATGCAGGTCATCAGATAGGTCCAACACACATCCAACTACACGGGGCTGATGACCAAGATGTCCCAAGTCCCAAAAATGAATTAACAACAACAAAATATATAAAGGTACCGTATTTAAAATGTAAATGGAATGTAAACCACGAATATGGAACCAAATAGCCTATGTGATAGCGAATCACCTAATTCAAACGTGGCACAAAGTATTTCTCGTCACGATCATAGAATTCTCTCCAAATAAAATTAAAGTGATTTAGGGGAAATTATATAAACCAGAAGAGGAATCCTTCTCATAGAAAATAAAATGAAAATTGAAAATACAATCAATTATGCTTGTATATCTATACACACACTACTACAGTCTCCACAGAAGCAGAGGTTATTAGACAAATTGAACACGAGGTTGATGATCATGATGTCCTAAACTCCCAAAACTAATTAGCAACAACAACAACTAATGAATTATGCGAAATGAGTAATGTGTAAGTAGACAGACAGTGAACGCACATACCTGGTCACCTGTTCTGTGTGCAGCCTGCTAGAGCAATGAAAGGCTTCTCCGTGACGCTAACGTCGGGTGGAGGTGGGGGCACTAGACACTTGATATTCCCGGCTGCGGGATTTGGAAATCTTGTTGTTATTGATTCACCGTGCCTGTCGTAGTGAGGAACCATCTCGGCATTTGCCTGGAGTAGAAATGGGGAAACCAACAATGACAGAGGTGACAGCTGCTTACAACACCACAAGGTGATTTCTGTGATCGTATTGATCGTCTTTGATAGCCCTTCTCTGGTGGTGGTGATGGTGGTGGTAGTGAGGCGGAACATTGAGGTTATATGTCCCTAATAAGGATAATAATGGGAATGATCACTACGGTACTACTATACAGCAATTATTGCCTGATGACGAAAATCTTCGTGAAGCAGAGAGCTTAGAGGGGACAGCGGGAGACGTTGTTGATTTGTTGTTGATTGTTTTTACGAGCTTTGCGACATCGTGGTTATATAGCCCCGTGTACTTGGATGTGTACAGAATTTGTCTGATAACCTGTGTCACTGTGATGTCTGTACTAGTGTGTGTATTAGTAATTGGGTAGGAAACGGCCGTGCCCTTAAGTTAGGTACTGTACCCGTATCCATGGTCTTACCTGTTGAAATCCTCTGGAAAAACTGGATCGCAGAATCTGGAAGTACCCGGCTGAAATAACTCCCAAAATTCTACCAACTAGGATCAACCAGGGATAAGGACATCTCAATATAAAAGAATGCGATAAAAAAAAATGCCAGTGGTGAAAGAACAAAAATAAAAACTAGCTCTATATGAACTCGAAAACTCTTAAAATTATCTCGGGCGTTGGACTAAGCATTGACAAAAACTGCCCACTGGTTCTCCTAGCACATTCTGTTTCTAATATAAATCACCAAATCATTGTAGAATTAAAATTAAATACGCAGTTTATTAACTGAAAAATACGGATTGTGGACCTACATTCACTCAACAAAAATGTAGATTCTTATTCATAGTGGCATATTATAAAATAAATATGCACGTAGCCTACAGCTGGCAAGAATATACTGCAAAAGTTGCCGTATTAAATACTGTTCAAATCGTGAACGATGTAAGCATGGTTAATCATATTACAAATTATTTTACTGAAATACCCTCAATATTATGTCATTAATTAATTATTTACAAAGATTTACTTTTAAATTCATTTACTGAATTTCGCCATGATTTCTATCATTCTAAAGACTAGTATTTAATTATTTCTCATTGTCAAAATATGTCTAATTCGACGAACACGTAGGGTAATCGAATGTCTGGTCTATCCAATTAATATTTCATTTATCTTGAATTAATATTCCAAGTATTATTGCAATAATTTTATCAATTATTCTTACGTTTTTCAGATCAGTTTCACACTGGATAAATGCGTTATTATTAACAATCAAATTCAAGTGAATTGTTTTATACATTAATGAGATAATGGTGGGTTAATTCAGTTACTAGACTTCTAGTTTCTATGTTCGTGACTATCTCACCCAAATATATCATGGTTCATAATTTATACAAGCATCGAAGTGTTAATTTACTTCCACAAAAACTGTATTAAATAATTATATTATTACATGATCAAATAATTATTTTTATAAATTTCCTAAATGTCATTCTGGTTAATGACAGAATATATTTTTATATAAAATGAGCTTCATTCTCAATTGTCTTAATTTCAATGTTCACAAATATATATCACAAAATATTATAAATTATTACTGTTAAAGAATTGATTCAGATTCGCATAAACAAATTCAGAAATGGGTCCTCCCCTTAAGAAATACGTATGAATCTACACCATGAAAAAGTGCCTAGTATGAGTAGAATACAAATAATCCATTAGAATCACACGTTATCAAAACAGGAGTATTCCAAAAAGAATAATGAAAATCGAAATCTGCACGAACTATAACTCAGTAAAAATATCTAAATTCAAAACGTGATTCAAAAGTTTGGCTAATATTGCCTAATTCAAAAACTACAATTTTCCACTTTAAAATATCATGCTAGATTCAAATGTAAATTACTAGCTCGACGAAAAATATACAGTCATTCTAAATGATATGCTGTATGAACTGTCGAAAATATTCTGTTTCCTTATTCAGTGTCAAACAGAAATAATGCAGAAAAATGTTCATGTATTCGTGGTTGGACATCGTCTTCCTAATTCCTATACTTACATAATGATATCGTAGTCTTGTTCCTAAATCTTCTTAAATGTGCTTCTTCTCAACTAATTATAATGCTCAGAATTATTACCAAAATTAGAAAATGTAATGCCGTAAAAATAACACTACGTTTAAAATTAACTACTGAAATGACAATGTAGGTATATCCTTTAATAGGACCAAAACCTAAAATAGACCATCGAACAGAAATGATAAAAGTATCAGATCTAGTTCTCAAATCCATTTTCTAACTAAATAAAAATTGGTGAAAAGGACATTCTATAGATATGACATGATTCATACCGTCTACGTATAAAAAGATTTCCAGCTACCTTAGTCGTCTTGATGAACGTGTAATGTATGTTGGAACATACATCCCATGTAGTGATCGAATCCTGATCCATAGCGTTGAGTAGTTGAAGTATTGGTTAGGACCGTCGGTACTCGACCCCAACACCTCTCCACTCGAAACTGCTATCCGGAACACAATGTTCATCATATGGAAACTAAGTCCATTCGTAGAAACGAGAAAGATGCCACTTCTATTCTCTCTAGAAAATCCATATCGTGTAGTAAATTATCTCAGTGTCATTATAGATTGCCTTCAGCCTTCTCTTGAATAGCCTTCTGGTAGTAAGATCCATTATTAAGTGAGAATCATTTCTATTTGTTCAATTCTGTTAGTGTGTTACATTTCAATTCATTACATAGCCATTCATAGCTTTCCTTGTAGTAGACTGATGTATAATTCCTTCCATCATAACGTCAATATCCATGTAGTATCTTTGAATGATCACTGGATAAATCAGAAGTCTTTCGGTAATGGCAATAGTGTTGTAGAACAAACTATGCGAAACGTGAAGTTCACTGTATCCACTGTCATGATGCACCAAGTTATACTCTGGGTTACCACTCGTCCCAAGTGCAACTCGCGTTTCTTGCCTGATAGCAAGACGAACCGTACTCACATACAACGCACTAGGTAAAATTTGTGCATGGAATAGTTGCTTTGGCAAGCATCCGTGGCTTAGGCGGCAGCACGCCGGCCTCTCACCGCTGAGTCCGTGGTTCAAATCCCGGTCACTCCATGTGAGATCTGTGCTGGACAAAACGGAGGCATACAGATTTTTCTCCGGGTACTCCGGTTTTCCCTGTCAACATTTCATTCCAGCAACACTCTCCACTATCATTTCATTTCATCTGTCATTCATTTAATCATTGCCCCAGAGGAGTGCGTCAGGCCTCGGCAGCCGGCACAGTCCATATCCTCGCCGCTAGATGGGGGGCTTCATTCATTCCATTCCTGACCCGGTCGGAGACTGGAAGCAGGCTGTGGATTTTCATTTTCAATAGTTGCTTTGGCGAAGCCAACTAACGCGACTGTAAGTCAGAATACAAGTGAGTCTCTCTCCGTGCCGGGCGATTCACAGCAGGACAAAATCCTACCCTTAACACCACTGTCCAGTCGATATAAGAATCGATATTGACATGGCTCAATTGCGATAAACATCTGGTGTAGTAATACGACTGTTAATAATTCCTTAAATGTCTTCATATCATTTCCTCTTATGTTACAATGTAGTTCCAAATCGTCGATCCCCTTAGTAATCTCAGTAATAGATTGTAGCTGTATGTATGAATGCAATGCCTTCAAGGCAGTCATCTTGTGAAGTAACTGTGGGGGTCCTGGCGGGGACATCAAGAGCCCGCCGATGAGCCAACTTGGTGTCCTAGGCGAAACCCCACACAAGACACGGCACAAACCTTGAAGAATTGCTGAGTTTTAATTCACTGGCCGTGAAAGCCAATATTACAACTTTTTGGAATCCTTCATAGGGAGGTTAAGGCTGCTTGAGCTTTTAGTTCTCGCAGTCAAGTAGTGCAGTTGCACTCTATATAGCGTTAGGTAGCGCGCAGTTCGTTGCTCCTGTGGGGGTCCGGGCGGGGACACCAAGAGCCCGCCGATGAGCCAGCTTGGTGTCCTAGGCGAAACCCCACACAAGACACGGCACAAACCTTGAAGAATTGCTGAGTTTTAATTCACTGGCCGTGAAAGCCAATATTACAACTTTTTGGAATCCTTCATAGGGAGGTTAAGGCTGCTTGAGCTTTTAGTTCTCGCAGTCAAGTAGTGCAGTTGCACTCTATATAGCGTTAGGTAGCGCGCAGTTCGTTGCTCCTGTGGGGGTCCGGGCGGGGACACCAAGAGCCCGCCGATGAGCCAGCTTGGTGTCCTAGGCGAAACCCCACACAAGACACGGCACAAACCTAGAAGAATTGCTGAGTTTTAATTCACTGGCCGTGAAAGCCAATATACCATCTTTTTGGAATCCTTCATAGGGAGGTTAAGGCTGCTTGAGCTTTTAGTTCTCGTAGTCAAGTGGTGCAGTTGCACTCTATATAAAGGGAAGTAGCGCGCAGTTCGTTGCTCCTGTGGGGGTCCGGGCGGGGACACCAAGAGCCCGCCGTTGAGCCAGCTTGGTGTCCTAGGCGAAACCCCACACGAGACACGGCACAAACCTAGAAGAATTGCTGAGTTTTAATAATAACGTTATTTGTTTTAAGTTCCTTTTAACTACTGTGGCTTTTAGAGACGCCGGGGTGCCGGAATTTTGCCCTGAAGGGGATCTTTAACGTGTCAGTAAATCTACAGACACGGCTCCCTCGCATTTACGCACCCTTAAATGCCAGCTGACTGCGCCAGGATTTGATCCTGCAACCTTGGGTACAGCAGGCGAGAACGTTACTGCTGAGCCACGCAGCCAGTTGGCTATAAATCAGACGCATGTCTGTGTAGGATATCTATGCATGGCTTCGGTGGCGTAGTCGGCAGCATGCTGAACTGCTATGCCCAAGATCACGGGTTCAAACCCAGTCGAAGTCGTCGGGCCCACGTCATAGATTTATGGCATGTAAAAGAACCTACAAATAAAATTGGTAGCGTGTAGCCAAAATTTGTAGGCTATTGGGTTAGAAACGCTCTATCAAGTTTCAATGCTCACCGCTGGGTGTCAGTTACAGTGGCGTCTGGTAGCTCAAGTTGGTACTATTTGACATTGAAATTGGGGAACCTACGGGCATTCATTTGAAATGCCCTGCTATAGCCATTGGTAGCAATTCAAATATAAATATCTATGCATTTTGAAAATTAAAGCATAAGTAATCGTAGATGATGTCATCTCAAACACGTGCCGATAAATTAATTTTCAGATGTAGAAAATGGATTTTTAATAGTCAGAGAGTTGAATTAATGAATAAAGATGTAGACTATTTTGTACCATAATATAAACTTATTGTCGAATCATTTTGAAGCATGCCAATTTTTTGTCGTCAGGTTAATGCTCACAAACTTAGATGTGGTACACAGTTTGTTAAATCTGTTATGAAATACCTGGTCTCCCTCATGGCTGCTGTGAAGGTACGGGTTATTGTTATTGCCGAAATTATTTGTAAAATTGAAATTGTATTATTTCGTCAAATTCAGGAATTAAGGGTTTCAAACACACTGAAAAAATACGAAGTACCTGCAATTGAGCCATTTAAGACATTAAGATCTTTTTATACTTTTCGTTTCGCAAATCACACTGGTATTTTACTAATTAACAATAATGTTACTCATTTTTTGATATGGTTAAAAATTTGATATTTTAGCAACCCGCTCCGGCTTCGCCCGGTATCTTAAAGGGTTTACTCAGCGTAAGCTTAAAAGGCTCACGGACGGCAGGTCCCAGACGCAATTAAAAAGCCGAGGTGAACAGCGACTCCAAATACATATGGTCTACTCTTCACTGAAATCTTAACTCGACACGAATCGACAGTTGATGCTGACTGAAGCTGAGTGTAGGTGCACTCGCTAGCTCGTAAACTCGCTCCGAAGCTAGTAATCTAAATGCCCACTGAATGGAGATTGTTGGAAGAAATGAAAACGTAAAATCACTTATAGTGGGCGATGTATTAAAGATAGAGATATGCTGTTGCGGACTTTTTTGTAGAACTTTTCATGCTGACCAATTCTCACACTCATAGTAGGCTATATACACTGCCGGAAAATAAAATTAGTTCACGTGAAAAGACGACGTCGATTTTCATCCGATGATGGCAGATGCCACCTGGGGGATAGTAGATGTACTGATAAGGGTTTCAACTTTCAACGTCGTCCGCTAACAGATAGCGTAGTGGCATAGCTGCCAGAGCGCCCTCTGGGTCTACCATTTAATAGGGAAAGCTCACAGTCATACGAATCATTGTGGTGCGAACGTGTGAAGCAAGCAGGTACAATGCCACGGAGACGCACTCGTGCTTCATACAGCCAACTGAGCGAGTTTGAAAGGGGTCAAGTTGTGGCCTTCCGATTGGCGGGATGGTCCTTTCGGAGAATTGCCATACAAGTTGGACGTGCTGTGTCCGTTGTGCAACGATGCTGGTATCAGTGGTCACGTGAACATTCTCACACCCGTAGACGAGGTTCTGGACGTCCGCCAGGATCGTCGTATTGTAAGGGCAGCAGTGGCAGATCGTACAGCTACCACAGCAGAGATACGAGGGTTTGTGAGCCCAGAAGTGCCAACACGAGCTGTTGCGAACCGGTTACTAGCAGTGGGACTACGGGCACGCACAGCTCTAGCCCGTCTTCCACTCACGCCACAGCATCGACGTGCACGGCTCAACTGGTGGCGTCAGAGGATCACTTGGAAGATGGAATGGCGCGTCGTGGTCTTCAGCGATGAAAGCAAATTCTGCCTCCACGCAAGTGATGGTCGTTGGCGCGTTCGACGTAGACCTGGTGAGCGCTGTCTCGTAGAGTGCATTCGTCCAAGACACACCAGCCCCACCCCAAGCCTTATGGTCAGGGGTGCGATAAGCTACAACTCTCGTTCACCTTTGGTGTTTGTGGAGGGAACGCTAGCCAGCGCTCGGTACGTGCAGGATGTTGTTAGACCCGTTCTTTTGCCCTTCTTGCAACAGGAAGGGGGTGTGTTGTTCCAACAAGATAATGCTCGCCTACACACTGCCCGTGCAACTCAACGTACACTGCAAGACATGCATCAACTTCCCTGGCCAGCACGATCACCGGACTTGTCGCCAATCGAGCACGTGTGGGACATGATGGGCCGGCAAGCGACTCGTGCGACTCATCCACCCACAACTCTTACAGAACTGTGTGAACAGGTCGAGCAGGCGTGGAATAACGTATCCCAAGACAGTATTCGCCATCTGTATGATCGACTGGGTGCAAGAGTCAGTGCCTGCATTGCCGCCCGTGGAGGCTACACCTCGTACTAATATGGGTGTTTCAGCATGGGTCGATACCTGGTATCTCTGGACCGCTTGACCTATTGATCTGTATATTTTATCATTTCATGTACGCCATATGCACTATTGCCACAATAAATCTTGAGTGAATTAGTAACCTCTAAAAGGGTGACCTATTTTTTTTCCGGCAGTGTAGATATTTTTAATGGTTTACCCAGCGTAAGCTTAAAAGGCGCATGGACGGCAGGTCTTTCTTCGACTCGATTCACTGAAATCGTTACATCTCGGCTTCTTTTGGTCATAAATGAATGTTTTCCTACAGAAACCTTCCTGTAGAAATCCTTTACAGAATGGTGAAAAACGCATCAAAATGCATTAATTGGATTTCGAGATTACCCGTTACATCCAAGAATCGGGGACTTTGTTTTATACAGTGTAGAGATGCCCGTGACTATCATTGAAGCAAATACATGTATTTATAACTAGTATGGGCTATTAATACTACCCAAGACTCATTAAATACGTCATACAACTGTACCTAGGGATACTTGTACAGGACTGAACTAATAAAAACAAAGCATTTCTTTATGTTCCTATGAATTAAAAGTGTACACTAATCAACATTGTGGCTTTTCTATTCTGCAGTAGTTAGTGATTTATCATTACTTATGTTTACAATGGAAATAATCACTCAGGTGAGTTAAAATTCATAAAACCCCTGCAAAAGTGAAATCATCTGTTCCACGAATAACGTGCTCAAGGCAGTTGCCAGCTTGCTGGCCACCGCGAACGCTAGTGTCACTTCACCTACCTAGTGGATGAAATTTCGTAACGCAGCGAGCTTCGCGACTGTGTATTTTAGACTGTGGTTATACAACTCCGTCCTCCCAGAGTTGCCAATCTAGCTTTTCCCCCGTGAAATATAGCTTATTTCAAACTGAGGCTAGCGTCAAATAATTTTGAATCCCACATAGCGGGACAATATTAGCTCTTTTTCTCTTCTTGGCGGGAGAGAAGTGATATGTAAATTAATCTAGTTTTTATTAAAAATAACGAGCTTTAATAAGGACTTAGAAAATGCTATGGGTACATTAACACTAACTTTGGGATCGTTATTAACTTCTTGAGCATGAGATAACCGTCAGCCGAGTTGCTTCATATTACGTAAATATATGTCCAGCAATTTCCCGAATTACGGTTATCTCCCAGTTACGAATGAGTGAAATTTGTCGCATGTGTAGTGCAAGCAACTAAACCTTTTTCCGGCTGCATGTAGCATTTGTCAGGTAAGAAGGACCATGGTAGGTGACAAAAATCTTCGAAAATGATATTTTAGGCATCCAGGGCAAATTTCAGTAAAAAACTGAATAAACATAAAAATGAATAACTCATAAACCAACATGATACATCGTGAGAGGACACGCCCTCTTTTTCTGAGAATTCTATAAATGTTTTCTCTTGTTGAGAGATACTCAGTCTTCATGTTGGTAGCACAGATAGATTTGAGTTTATTTTGTTCCTGTCAGGGGAATGTTGTAGATTTACCATTGAAGTGAGACATTTTAGTCAAAAATTAAGTTAATTTTTTAAGGATTTTTTTGTCTGTTGTGCATATTGTATTACTCGAAAACTTTGTGATCAAAATACATGAATTCTTTCTTGTGTAATATAGGTAATATCGTATTGAGAAATGGAAATACTTGTAGAGTTATTGTTAATTCATTTGAGGGGCTTGAGATATCTTGGTCATTGTCCCGTGTAGTTGGGAGTGTGTTGAAGCTGTCTGGCAACCTGTATTACTGTGATGATTGTAGTAGTGTGTGTAAATGTATCTGGGACAGGGATGGGGTAGACGCTCCGGGACGTGAAGTAAGGCACTATCCCGACAATTTCCTGTAGGGAGTGTGGCAAAACCCAGGGAAAAACTACACTCAGGATAACCGCTGTAAGCACTGGGATTTGAACCTACGATATCAGTGCTTACCGCAGCTGCCCTCGCGACCATGGTGCACGTTTGCCGAGCGCGGCCACGCCGCGGGATGAAATGCTTGTAGAATTTGGCTCGAGTAACCATAACACCCCCCCCCCGCATTGGTCGATCCTGGCTACGCTACTGTGACAAACATACACTCACAAAGGCAGCTAAGTCACAACTCTGGTGTGTTGTCCAAGTGTCATGCTAGCTTTCAATTCGCACTAGAAAAGGCAGGCTTTAAAGTCAATTTCAAATCGAGCAGCATGCATTCACATTCTGGCATGGTGTAATGCTTCTTTTTCCTCAATTCATGCTTAACTGAATTCTGACAAGTTCCTAGCACCAAGGATGACAAATCATTGGATATGAAATTAGCACTTTGGGCGAGAGATGCATTGTAACACTGACTCGTATACTCACTGGAGTTCTTTTCTGTTAACGCCGTTGTCCTAGAAGAACAATGTAATCCAGGTTTAAAAAAATAGGATTTTTCGAAAGGCATAGAGTAACATACATCCATCATTAGAAAGATTCTAACAATAGATATCTCCACTCCTCAGCACTGAAAACTTTTCTAGTGTTTCGTTTTAAAAAAAATGAGCTCTACAGTGGCATAGCGGGACAGTCATGCTTCATTCTTGGAACACCCTAAATCAAATAATAATAATGTTATTGGTTTATCGGCCCTTTTAACTACTGCAGTTTTTGTAGACACCACGGTGCCAGAATGTTTCCCCGAAGGGGATATATAACATGGCAGTAAATCTGTGATAACACTCCCTCATATTTATGCACCCTCAAATACCAACTGACTGAGCCAGGATTCGATCCTTCAACCTTGGCAACAGCAGGCAACAACGTTACCGCTGCGCCACACAGTCAGACATAATCCTAAATCAGGCAGCAGCACTAGAACAATGTCTTGCACATTCAGACAGGCCTATTGTGATGTACCACATGCAGTTAAGTCTATAATGTTGCAAGATTTATAGTTTATAAATACTTTCAGGAATGAAAGGTTGATACACATTAAATTAATGTAAACTGTACAGATATGATTTTGAAATTACATTTTATATCTCTAAGGTACACCCTTTAACACATTTTTGTTTTCTTTTTAAATGTAATTGCAGCAATTCTGAAAGAGAGATCTCCCATTTCTTCAGTCTTGGTGTAGATCCTGTCCTGGAGGCAGATGACATCGATAGGGTTGCTGGATGGAGGGGAGAGAATGTATGTCGTCAAGAGGTTGAGAATATAATGGGGCTTATTATAAGCTTCCTTGATAAATTCTATATTGCACTCCTCGCCTGCCAATGTAAAGACAGAGATCAGCCAAATTAGGTGCTTAAAAACATTTCAAAATTATGCAGTCATTACTTAAGGAATAATTGTTATATATGCACCTCAACAAAGGTTTGGAACACTGGCATCGAGCGTAGTCATACCATATTGTTGTTTCATTGGAGGAGTTTGGACATCGTGTACATTTGTGTATAGTCTGAAGGCTGTATTAGTGTGTGTATTTGTAATTCAGGTGATGATGGGGGAAGGAGGCAGCCGTGGCCTTAAGTCAGGAACCATCCCAGCATTTGCATGTCGTAGAAGTGGGGAAACCACGGAAAACCACTTCCAGCCTGTATGAGGTGGGAATCGAACTCACCTCTTCTCAGTTTCACCTCATGAGGCTGAGTGTACCCTGTTTAAATGTCTTGGCACAGCAGGGAATCGAATCCAGACTTCTGGGGTGACAGCCAAGAATGCTAGCCGCTACACCACGAGGTATACCGTATTGTTGGAGCCTAGGACAATAGGGTACCGGTACGGAATATCTCCAAACTACACTTTATATCAGCATGTACATCACTGATTGTGAGTTGTTATATGCAGTCAATTGAAGCTCTTACCACGGTGGGTGAGTGGTTATCGTGTCGGATTACTAACCCCAAGCTTTCAGGTTCGCTCCTGGCCATGATAAGTGATTTCTGAAAGGCGGCAAAAATCACTATACACATATCATACGATGTTGGCATATTAAATAACCCATTTCAATTCAGTAGGCCGTGTTCATAATGGCAAAATTAATCTCGGGATTTTCCGTCAACACAAAGTTCCTCATTTCTCTACTAGAAAGCGCTATAGTGTCAAGGAGCTTAGATATCTAACCTCCTTGACTTACATAGTGCTTCAAGGACCAACAAAAATTCGACATGCAAGCTGCCCTCTGGGTGTCAAATAACAAAGCTTGCATTCGGCACCCGAGGCCATACGATATTATTATTATTATTATTATTATTATTATTATTATTATTATTATTATTATACAATTGAAAACTTTTGTTGCGGTGTGTAATTGGATAACAAACAGGAATAACAACTTACATACTATATTGTAACTAGCTAAATTATGCATCCACAAGGTAAAAAAACTATGCAGATTCCAAATGATTATATGTGCTCCAGTGTGGTAGTGGTTCTATCGATTGCAGGATACAGGGGAATATTTTTGTTAATGTATCCCCTGGTCACTCCTGTTCTAAAACCTAATAGGCTACTGTATGCACCAAGATGAAGAGACTGGAGAACGCACAATCCAAGCATAAAGCAGCTAAGGTGGCTACAAACGTATCCGCAAGCTTGGCAAGCATGCATGATCAATCTTGTTGTGCAAGCAGGCTTTAGCGTTTGTAGGATAATTCTGCGCAAGAATTTTAATTGCACAAGCAGCTTGAAGATGGATTGAATTGAAATCATGCGAGCTTGTACAAGCCGCGTTTGTCCAAGCGAAACGGAGCGTGTGTACCACGGATGTGCTGGCTTGTGCAAGCAAATTTTAGTCGTGCGTGACCTCTACAGGTGGTGACTCCATTTGGACTATGTCTAGTGATCTTCAGGTCAACCGTCAATAACCATTATCTCTACTGACCAATAACTGACGGTTCTTAACCAATACCATACTTCCTCTATCACTCCACGTAAATTTCCCGCCCAGGCAGCCAGCTTGCGTGTCACGCGGGTGTCAGGTGTCCCGTGTTGCACAGTTGTACACAGTTCTGTCCAGTCTCGCTGCTTGCTCTCAGTGGTAATGGTGTAAAGTTGGCAACATGGTGCCTCGCGCTAGGAAATCCTTGCCTTCCCGCAGACATGGCATGTAAACATATTTGCCCGTGATCGTATTCTTCTTTTTAAATAAAGGTGTTACGATTGACAAAAGGTTCAGAGAAGTTTCTTCATTCATTCTGATATAGTTATGCCAATTACGGGCATATATCTTCAATTCACGCAGCAAATTAACATGGGAATAGGTATTTATCTTCAATAACCACTCTTTGTACCATATATCACGCTTCTTCTTTTGCGTTTTATTCTTGTGGACAAGGCAAATAGCAGCCAAAGCGAGAGCATCGTCGTCGGAGATCGTCATAGTGCAAGCGCCAAGTGACGAATGTTCAAGCATAACTTACTTGTACCGTGTGGTGTCGGAGGGAAATTTTGCATTCCTGTACAAAAGGATTGATCATGCACAATAGTCAAGCTTGCAGTTACGTGTGTAGCCACATTTACAGCAAGGCATCAACGGATGTACCAGGCTTGAGATGAGACTAGTTATACAGAGTGATTTAGTCGAGAATAAAATCAATAGTCAGAATAAATGTTCACAAAAATATATTTCCCTAATATTGAATAACCGTCACCTAATCTCTGTCCATTAGGGGCGCATCCACAAGGTGGCAGGGGAGCATCATACCGGAAGTAAACAAACAGCTCAACAGTTGTGATTTGGTTTCCTTCCGTGACATTGATGAAGTAGAAAGTGAACCAAGTTAGTCTGCGAAACTAAATAATAATTTCAACACTTTAAATCAGGTAGGCATGCAAGCTTAACGACATCGATAACACAACGAACAAAACTGAAGTACCAGTAAAATAAAGCTCTTTGAAGTAACCGAATGGAAGAACTGAAATTAAACAGTGACGCGTAAGTGATATAATCAGAGATAATCAGGCTTGGAGGCATATAATGTATGCCTTTGAAAAAGTGGGAACCTGGTGCTCTCAGTGAGTTCCTTATGTCCCATAATTAAATGGATTTTATTTATTTTTTATTTATTTTGTAGTGCATTTTTTGTTTTTAATATAAGTTTGCACCGTACTGACATAAGTCAGCAATGGGTGCAATGTATGATCGGATTTATTTTGTTTGTTTTTAATTTTTACAATGAAATTTGATTATCTTCCTATATGTTCTTCGCCATGGCTTTGCCTCTCAGCTCCTGGACATGCGAGTCAAGGTAGACCGTCCATTTACTGAGTGACAAGGTGTTGATTAATTGATGTTGTTGCAGCAGCAGCAGCTTCAGTAATTTAATAGTTTGATAATAATAATAAAAGTGGTTGACTTTTTTGAAGTTATTTAATTATTTGAAGTGAGAAAGACCTCTAGTAGGTTGGCTTTTGGTAGTATGAAATGTTAAAGACCTATAGTAGGTTGTGGGTTTGAAAATAATAATAATAATAATAATAATAATAATAATAATAATAATAAGCCTCAGATGTGTAATTTTGGATTAAATGTAAGTGTATGTAATGTGTAAGTATATAATATATTTGAAGTGTGAGCTGTGTTTGATCGAACCCACGACCTACAGAGCACCAACCTGAATAAGTCGGTCGTGGCCAACCCCACGGGCAGGCACACCGCGAGGCCGCGGGACGAGTAATGCTGTGTTGGTGGACTGTGTAATTGAAATTTAACACCCAGGACTATCTTATAAACAAAATCCGAATATACTAATTAGTATTACAGAGAACACCTCAGCTAAAATTGCCCAATATGTATTTACGACGTCTTCCAACAGAACAGATTTTTAAAATGTACAGTTCGCCTCGTTAATGTACTATTCCATTTGTCAACACGATTAACTTCAACGGTCACTTATAACATACCTTTGAATGGAAGCGTGAGATTTTATGTGATCGTTAATGTGATGTTTAAAACAACGATCATCTTTCTTACGTGGAGTCCGAACCAAGAGATGTGCCATCTGAACTTTATTAGCCGAGAAAAGTGACCATAACGCAGCCGCGGAGTTTTCACGTCCTTAGCACTGAGTGACTTCTGCTTGACAATGCCTCTAGGCTCTACCCAATCCACAAATGGGTAAGAGATGTCTGAAAGACGCTGTACATTAGTGATTTGCATCACTGTCAATTTGCAAGAATGGTGATGAAAAATGTTGAGTCATAGTGTCTTCAAAACATACGAAATCATAAATGAAGACCACGGCCACCTCTTTCCAATCCTCATCTGAATTACAAATACACACACTAATACAGCCATCACAATAAGGCAGGTTATCAGAAAAATTCCACACACACCCAATTACACAAGGCTACATGACCACGATGTCGCAAAGCCCCTAAATCAACAACAACAACAACAACACGAATAACAAATACACGATTGCAAGTATCACGACGTACAATATTCATACAACAAATTTTATCATCATGCGAAACGGAAGCTCGTGGGTAAAAACGCCAATAGAATTAGACACCATCGTCAAAAGAAACGCGAGCGCTAAAAATGTAATAAACTTAACAATGATGTCACAACTGCCATAGTTAAAACGACAATTAAAAAAAAACTCGGGCAAGTATTCTACAAAATATAACACGTATTGTAAGTCGTAAAACTGGCTTAAATGTCAGCATCTTACCGACGTAAAGTGTCACAAACGGTATACAATTTGGTATATTGGCTTTCACTGCCAGTGATTTTAAACTCAACAATTCCTCTAGGTTTGTGCCATGTCTTGTGTGGGGTTTCGCCTAGGATACCAAGCTGGCTCATCAGCGGGCTCTTGGTGTCCCCGCCCGGACCCCCACAGGAGTAGCGAATTGCGCGCTACCTCCCTTTATATACAGTGCAACTGCGCGAACTAAAAGCTCAAGCAGCCTTAACCTCCCTATGAAGGCTTCCAAAAAGATGGTATATTGGCTTTATTTGCATCGATATTATTATTAGTGTACGGTAGCTTACTGTATTATTGTATGAAATTGTATTGAAATGAAGACTCTGCCCTCGAACCAAGGTAATAAACCATACGAAGTTACAGTAGGCCAACATACAATCCATGATTCGGCAGTACTTCGAACCAAAGTCAAACGCGCTACGAAACCCGGCAGCCAGGAATTTTCTTGTCCTTTATGGGCGTAGGCGGGATACAAGAACTGTTAATATGCTCTAGTAGCGCAGAATAGACCCACATTTATTTCTTATTGGTTGATTTTATGACAGTTTGTTGGGTAAGATTAGCAATATACAGGGTTATATATTTATGTCAGCACCGTCGCGCGTCTACTCGGCTGTTGACCGTGCATCAGCTGACCACGGATGACGTAATTCCCCGTGTTATCTCGATGCGTCAGCTGCATCTATCATGGCGCGGCAATTACACCAGCTGCGGTCGGTCGGTCAGCCGATACACGGGCAACAACAGAGTGCAAGCTAAGAAGACTAGCAGAGTGGACGCGCGACGGTGCTGAAATCTATATAAAGCACAAAGTTTGTCTGTGTGTCTGTCTGTTATGTAAACAAATCTACACCGTTTCACCGATCTGAACCAAAATTTGTATACTTACCCTTTGGAACCCTGCGGGTAACCCTGTCAACTGGGAGGCTGGGACTGAGTTTTTGGTGAAAAAAGTAAAAATGATCGATTTTTCAATTTGTGCATATTATTGTATGCCGGACTCCTTCGGATCATTTTGTGGTGATATTTTTCGGGTTCGGCCATTTTTAAAGTACTAGCGTGACATTTAAATGTCCGGTTGAGTGCTGGGGAAACGCCCCCATCCCCTAGCTTCAACGCAACACTGCCCATCTTCAAATTGCCCCCAGAGCTACTATCTAGTGAGTTGACGAGGTAACAATACTACGGTAACTATAGAAATTCCAATTACGTAACGTATTTCTTATGTGTTCAGTTTTATTTATATAACTGACGTATTATTAGTTTAGCCTTCAACCATGTTTTATTTACTAAAATGTGTTTTTTTTCATATATACATTTTCAGGTATTTAAAATGTTCCAGCTGAACCAATTTGGTTTCAAATTCCATGATAATTTCATGGGTTGTTAACACCTATATTGTCTTGATATTAGCAGAAGAATTTTTTAATAATGTTGATACTTTAAAAGATAGTAGCCTTCAAACGGGTATTTTTAGCATAATTTGAGAAAAACATAAACACATAAAACATATTTTTTCCTCACATTCATGGAATACATATGCAGACTTTCTCTCTGTTAAAATTCTTCCCATAACTTGAAGTGCCTGTACACCAGTTTTCAATATGATATTTGAAGTAACTGTTCAGCTGGAGTATTTTTTATGCTTATCGATTTTTTAAAATTTTAAATTGTAAGTGTTAATTTCTCAGAAAGTTATGTGGCTATTTTCCTGAAAATTGGTATATGGCCTTATTTCACCATCAGAAGATCACAAACCAAATTTCATTCAATTCTATCAATAATTACTATTTTTCATAAATTCAGTCCCAGTCTCCCTTATTTCGGACAGACCACCCCATTCCCTGCATTTAGGCCCTTTTGCACAAATCTACACCGTTTCACAGATCTGAACCAAAATTTGTATACTTAACCTTTGGAACCCTGCGAGTAACACTGTCCACTTAAAATTTCGGACAGACCACCTCATTCCATGCATTTAGGCCCTTTGGTCCAAATCTACACTGTTTCACCGATCTCAACCAAAATTTGTATATTTACGCTTTGGAACACTGTGACTAACACTATCTCCTTGAAATTGCGGAGAGGCTACTCCTTCCCCTGCATTTAGGCCCTTTGGCACAAATCTACACCGTTTCACCGATCTGAACTAAAATTTGTATACTTACCCTTTGGAACCCTGCGAGTAACACTGTCCACTTAAAATTTCGGACAGACCACCCCATTCCCTGCATTTAGGCCCTTTGGTCCAAATCTACACCGTTCCACCGATCTCAACCAAAATGTGTATATTTACCCTTTGGAACACTGTGACTAACACTGTCTGCTTGAAATTGCGGAGAGGCTACTCCATCCCCTGCATTTAGGCCCTTTGGCATAAATCTACACGTTTCACCGATCAGAACCAAAATTCATATTCTTACCCTTTGGTACCCTGCGAGTAACACTGTCTGCTTGAAATTGCGGAGAGGCCACTCAAACACCTGCATTCAGGCCCTTTGGCACAAAACTACACCGTTTCACCGATCTCAAATAATTGCCCTTTGGAACTCGACGAGTAACACTGTCCACTCGAAATTTCGGACAGACCTCTCCATTCCCCGCATTTAGGCCTTTTGGCACAAATCTACATCGTTCACCGATCGAAAACAAAACGTGTATACTTACCCTTTGGAACCCAATGAGTAACACTCTCCACATGAAATTTCGGACAGACCATTCCATTCCCTGCATTTAGGCCCTTTGGCACATATCTACATCGTTTCACCGACCTGAACCTAAATTTGTATACTTACCCTTTGGGGCCCGACGAGTAACACTGTCCACTTAAAACTTTGGACAGACCACTCTATTCCCTGCATTTAGGCCCTTTGATAAAAATCAACCCTGTTTCACCGATCTGAACCAAATTTTACATACTTACCCTTTGGAACCCGACGTGTAACACTGTTTAAATGAAATTTCGGATAGACCATTCCATTTACTGCATTTAGGCTCTTTGGCAAAAATTTACATAGTTTCACCCATCTCAACCAATCTTTATGTAAGTTACTTACCCTTTGGAACCTGACGAGTAACACTGTCTGCTTGAACTTTCGGACAGAGCACTCCATTCCCTGTATTTAGACCCTTTGGCACAAATCTACATCGTTTCACCAATCTGGACCAACAACATTTGTATACTTACTCTTTGGAACTCAACGAGTATCACTGTCCACATTAAATTTCGGACAGACCACCCCTTTCCCTGCATTTAGGCCCTTTGGGACAAATCTACACCGTTTCACTGATCTGAACCAAATTGTTTATAATTACCCTTTGGAACCCGACGAGTAGAACTGTCGACATGAAATTTCGGACAGACCAATCTATTCCCTGCATTTTGGCCCTTTGGCACAAATCTACACGGTTTCACCGATCTGAACCAAATTTTACATACTTACCCTTTGGAACCCGATGAGTAACACTGTCCACTTGAAATTTCTGACATACCACTCCATTCCCTGCATTTATCTCAGGAATCCTTCGGGGTTGCCAGCTTCCTAACTCACCAGCCATGAGCCCTTGAGGGTGTACCAGAAGTGGTGGGGCTACACACACCCTGCCTCTTTGAGGGCCTTGAGCAGATGACAGGAGATATTATGAAAAGGAAAAGAAGGCAGACTCCTCGAAGGAAAGATGGGACAACGGCCAATAAGGCGGGAAATTGAAAGACTCCCTAGCCCTCGGATACCCTAATACAGTCGGGGGCGGAAGAGAACAAGCGTTGACCAAGGGAGGCCGATAGGAAAGAGAACTCAAAGGAGCCCGGCACCAGGAAGTAGAAGCAATGCCAAACTCAGCTGGGGTCCCGTGGCCGCCAACCCACGTCCCACAAGTTGTGAGACTCGGGGGGGGGGGGGGAGGGAAAGTTGTGAGAATAGCTTGTTGATTCATCGCGATGAGAGGACTTTCCAGAGCCCGCCGTGTTATCTGCTGTCTATGCTGATGCCACCACAGGGCCGTTGCTCAAACCACTGTGGTGTTGCGAAAGAGTGAGTGATTCCCCGGCCAATCTAAATACGACGGGGAACCCCAAACGTGTGTCATCATATTTCGTCATCCTCTGCGATCATCTCAGGTTCGTGCAGCTTGGACCCATATTCTTTGCCGAGCAGTACGCCATAAGCTCTTTCACTATAGTGCGTCTCTACCTTAAAAGACAGTATGGAATTAAATGTAGTATTTGCCTCTCACTCGCACTCCTATGTCCTGCAATTAGCTTCGTCCTCTTCTACCCCGGCGATGTTGCCATTTCCCAATAATTGAAAGTGACAAATCTAAGAAAATGTTAGCGTGGTATTATAGAGAATTTCCCGCTCTTTGTGATGGTGTAAAAATAAAAGCCATAAATAATTAACACATGGCCCCATTTTCACAATTACTATATTTTAGCGCGAATCTATATTTTAGCATTTATAAAACTTATCATATAATGAACTAATGATCGCAACAGATCAAGAATTTATTTTTAGATTGCCTGATGTTGGTAGAAGATACCCTACTTCTTAGGGCAGTAATTATTTTCATAATAAGAAAGTTATGATTTTTTTTCTTAAATGTTACTTGAAAAATCTGGGATGGTGTCACATAAAAGTTAGCTAGCGAGAAAGTTTTTTGCTGTTGACCTTACGTTGGTGACTAAGTGAGAAGAAATGTTCATTAATGTCTGAAATAGTTTTTAAAATAAACCAGAGCTCAATATTAGGTAGCATTCATAAGTTATAGCACTTCGCTTAGTCCTCCCGCTCAGCGCTGACGGAACTTTGTTTACTAATGTGGCGCGCAGGATGAAGGGCACAGGCAGGGTAGGAGCAGGCGTGAATTGAGAAGCCTGTCGACAGCCCGCCGTGTTACCTGACATACTCGTCTATTCCAATACTGCTAACATAGGGTCTTTTCTGAAACAAGTGTGGAGTTACGAATAAGTCAGTGAGTCACCGACCAATGAATTTTGTTCGGTACTATGCACGGACCGAGAATCCTCATCACTCGACAAATCCATTTCTCATAGTCCGCGATGCACATTCCTCTCAGGTTCACGCAGCTCAGACTCGAGCAGTACGTTTGAAACAGGGTAGGTGATGATGTGAAGTAAAACTATGAAATGAAGTGGATTTTGTGTTCTTTATAAATTGTCCGCCTCGTTGCGTTCTTGGCTGTCACTGTGCTGTCACCGTGGAGGCCCGGGTTTGAATCCCGGCCCTGCCAAGAAATGTAATTCTGGTCTGAGGGCTGGAACGGGGTGTACTCAACTCCATGAGACAAAACTGAGAAGAGGCGGGTTCGATTCCTACCTCAGCCATCCTCGAAGTGGTTTCCGTAGTTTGCCTTTGTTCGTCCCGGGAATTAACAAGGGTTCGTTAATGGTGCAGAGTTAACGTTTCTGTTCCAAAAAGAACACGGTAGACACACACGACAAAATGACAGGTGAAGTATATGAAAAGTGGTTCGCCGAGCAATATTGTTGCTCAATGTTCCCGAAGGATCTAGCCTAGTAATAGACAATGTAGGCTATCACAGCAGAGAAATATGTTCTTGCTTGTCACCTTACCACAGTGAACTTAATCCCATCGAAATGGTGTGGACGCCAAGTGAAGAACTATATAAAATTGAACAACGTCTCGTTCAAGAAACAAGAAATGAATAATTTAATTTCGGCAGCATACCCCCACTTGACCACACAAAATTGGGTAAATTACGTGGACCACAATATATTATTATTATTATTATTATTATTATTATTATTATTATTATTATTATTATTATTATTATTATTATTATTATTATGTCATATTATAATTTATTATAACCTATGATATTCGAGAAAAAGGCTTTATCATATTCATGAATAATTGAAAATTATAAATTATTATAATGTGTGCATTAAAATCGCGCTCTGAACTCCGGTATATCATAATCTAAATATTGTACCGTCTTTCGCTTCAAGGCATGAGGTACAATTATATACAACAAACAAATATTTTGGAAATTTCCTGAGTTTTGCGTAAATGCACGCCTGTATACGAGATATGTTACATCATGTGCCCGGCCTTGCAGAACTTTGTATATGCAGCAGATCTGGCATCAGCGCGCTCCATTTAATGCGTACTGTCTTTTAAGGTAGAGACGCACTATAGACGCATCGAGTACAGGCCTAAGACAGAAAATAAGGTTGAGACTCTGGAAGGCATCGAAGCTTGACATCTGAATTACCTATATCAGTTATAAAATTACACCATGTTCGTTTAGTAATCATTTTTTCATTACCTTATTATTATCATCATAAGTGCAAATGACCTAGATGTTATGCCCATCATACCACTAATCACCGCCGCATAAAGTCTTTCTCGACTGTGATTTTTAAAATATTTAGTTTTATTACAGTACATTGTGTACATTATAAGTTGAAATGTCAATTCAATACAAGTGTAATTTCCCTTATCATCCTCGTCATAAGGGCAAATGACCTAGATGTTACGCCCATTACACCATTAATCACCACACACAATAAGTCTTCCTCGCCTGTGAATTTTGAAATACACTGAAGAAAATGGAAATTGCAACAGCATGAAGCCATTGGTCGTTTGTGTTGATTTTCAAGATATGGAACGATGCCATGTAGGTATGTAAACGATCAAAGTTTCAGACCCATTGGATTGTTGCTACAGGTCTCCCCCACGTGATTGGTCGCGGAGGAATCAACTCCAGTACACCGACTCTGAAGTAGTGTAGTTGACTTGCAGTCTGTGCACTGAAGTGTACCGTGTCAAACATGCCTCGACGACAGAGAAGAGCACGCTATCAACAACTGTCGCCGTTTGAGAGGGCTCGGATAATTGGGCTGTGTGAGGCTGGATTATCGCTAAGGACTGTCGCTGCACGTGTTGGCCGACAGGCATTTACGGTACAACGTGTATGGCAGCAGTGGTCAAATGAAGGTACCCACACTCGTAGACCTGACACAGGCCCAGCGCGACAGACAACTGTGAGAGAGGATCGCCGCATCATTCGGATGGCCCGGATGGAACCCCATGCAACAGCAGCGCAAATTCGAGCAGCTGTGGCACCCCACGTTACACAACAAACAGTTGGTAATCGCCTGCGTGCAGCTGGCTTACGATCCCGTGTCCCTGCAGAAGGTGTTCCATTGACCTCACAACAGCGACGTGTAAGGCTGGCCTGGTGTCGAGAACGATCGACGTGGGTCGACGAATGGCATAGGGTCGTCTTTAGTGATGAATCGTGCTTCTGTCTTGCCCGCAGTGATCGCCGGAATCGTGTGCGCCGACGTACCGGGGAGAGGGCCCCGCCCAGACCTTATTGTCGAGAGGCACACAGGGCAACACCAAGCATTATGGTCTGGGAAGCTATTGGCTTTAATGTGAAATCACAATTAGTGCTTGTTGAGGGCACTATGACTGCTCGACAGTATGTTGATAGGGTACTCAATCCAGTGGTTGTCCCAATGATGGCGAACATTGCTAATGGGCTGTTTCAGCAGGACAATGCCCGGGTTCACACTACACCCATCTCCAGAGAAGCTCTCCACGACATCACAACCTTAGAATGGCCCGCCAGATCCCCGGACCTCAGTCCTATTGAGCATGTGTGGGACATAATGGGTCGACAACTGGCCAACCGTCCTCAGCCACCCACAACTCTGGAACAACTGATCCGTGCAGTGCAGGAAGCATGGGCCACAATTCCTCAGGAAGCGATCCAGGGCCTTATTGACTCCATGCCTCAAAGAATTCATCAATGTATTGCAGCTCGTGGTGGGCACATCCTGTATTGATTGTTGTCCAAACTTGCGGTCAGAGGGACCTGAAAGTGTAATCATCGAATCACAACCGAACACTCGTCCTGCATGTCAATTGCAGAAAAGTAGCACCACTCCTTCTGGGTGTCGCAATTTCCATTTTCGTCAGTGTATGTATTTCTATTACGGTAGTTTGTAAGTTTGACGTGTCAATTCAACAGTAGTTTTCATTATCATGCTTATCAAAAGAGCAAATGACCTAGATATTACGCCCTCATTGTCTTTGGGGGCAAATGACCTTGATTTTAAGTTCATTATATTTCTAAGGAGACTTTGAGACATTATCATCATTCCACCGGGCGAAGCCGGGTACTACTGCTAGTACAAATATAATCCTGTATTACGGAACCATACAAATCCACATGTCTGACTCACTCGCTGACATAACGTAGTTTACTCACTTCCAGATGAGCTAGAAATTTGAAATTATCAGACGTAGGCCTATATTCCCTGTTCCAAACAACTAGACGCCCGATCAGAACATTGATATCGTAAATACCTGAGAGAAGAGGTTTTGTTAACATATTCCCCACGTGGAAGGGAGCCGGGGTCCCCTCGCTGTCGTGCCCTAGTGAATTTGTTTTGATTGGGCGTCAAGTTACAAGGAACAGGCCGTAACTTTTAGCGTGTACATCCAAAAAAAAAAGGTCATTTAAAATGGAATACGCATTTTTAGCCTATTTTCATTTATGAAAAAATAGGCTTATGAGATCAACTTTTGTCCGTGTGTGCGTATATGTGTATCCCCCTAAGAACTTCTAAACGGCTGGAGCGATTTCAATGATACTCGGTAAGGTAATAGTACTATTTTGACCAACCCCGACCGTGCCCTTCAAATTGTATTACGTCTCACCAATCCAACATGGCGGCTATGCGAATTACTTCACCGACATTCTATATCTCCGAACCTATTACTGATATCACCCTGAAATTCTGTACGGTGATAGAGGGCACTACTAGAAGATCACCTATGAGACTTTCAAAAACCTGTTAACTACAAAACGAACATGGCGGCCAAGCGAAGTTGAAATATTTTAATAGACTTTTCTCGCGATTTAACCATTCAAACGCAGCGAAACTTGGTATAGTAAATGTTTATACACATTGTAATGCACTGGTATCTAAATTAGTTCAATTCTTTCCATAACCTCAACATGGCGGCTGTGCGAAATTTTAAAATTAAGTTTTCATTTCTTGTGTAATAATCATACGAGCGAAGTGAACGTTTGAATAATGAATCTACGCAATAATCGTCATGTAATAGTATAATAATAATAATGTTATTGGTTTTACGTCCCTTTTAATTACTCTGGCTTTTAGAGACGCCGGGGTGCCGGAATTTCGCCCCGAAGGGGATCTTTAACGTGCCAGTAAATCTACTGACACGGCTCCCTCGCATTTGCGCAGGATACGAACCTGCAACCTTGGGCTCAGCAAGCGAGAACTTTACCGCAGAGCCACGCAGCCAGCCTCATGTAATAGTACATAACTCTATGGCCTACATATATAAAAAATGAGCGTGGCGACCATCCGAAATATTTAGATGGTTCTCAATATCTATTAATCTATGACAGCAATAAAACTGAAATTTTGTATGTTAATAGAGGCTAATCACCTATGGATATTTCAATAACCTGGTGAGCACAAAACCAGCATGTGGTCAACGCGAAATTTAAATTCTTAAATAGATTTTTCTCGCGATTTGACCATCCGAGCGCAGTGAAACTTGGTACGGTGAATGCTTATACAAATTGTAATCCACTGGCATCTAATTTATTTCAATTGTTTTTATAACCACAAGATGGCGGCTGTGCGAAATTTTGAAATCTTGCTTTTATTTCTTGTGTCCTGATCATGCGATTGAAGTTTGAATAATACACCTACAGAATAATCTTCACGTACCGGTAATATTACATGGATCTAAGGCCTACATATATAAAAATCCAACATGGCGACCATCCAAAATATTTAGACGGTTCTCAATTAAGAATCTATTGCAGCAATCAAACTGCAATTTTGTATGTTGATAGAGGCAATTAACAAAAGTAGGATATATGAAAATAGGCTGTAGAGTTCTTCATGGAACTACATGTTTAATTCAGTGAACACCTTTGGGAGATTTATTATAGCTAAATGCAAAGTCATGTTTAAAAAGCGGTTTGCACCAGCAGACTTGACGTATCTACAGTGGTTATACAGAGAAGGCCTTCCCAAGGCACCGTGCGCGCACCTCTAGCGGCCGCTGAGTGTACTAACTGTGGACTTCACAGGACCTGACACTGCAATCCAAGATGAACGCCATATGTGGTGGTCGGACGTCAAACGCATGACGTGTGTCAGAATCCAACACATCACAAAATAACATCATGACGTGATTATGTGTGCTGTTAATTCATTTTATGGACTTGGGACATCTTGGTCATCAGCCCCGTGCAGTTGGATGTGGGTTGAATTCCTCCAATTATGTGATACTGTAGAGCTCGCGTCAGCCCGGAAGGTGGCCGGCTCTGTGGGATTTGCGCAGAGAGAGAAAGGGATACATTTCCACTGTTGCAACAGGCCCACCATGTCCGAGATCCCACACTGCAGGCTGCTGCCATGAGTTCCTGCGGTATGGCAACACCGTCGCTTACCTCAACGAGCCTGTCTCTTCCACGCTGCTTTACACTTAGAAGTCCTGACAACACGCTAGCTCAGATTCTCAAGACAGACTGACTGTGATTGGTGGGATGGAAGTGAGGCATTACGTAATGGTAGCGTTGTGTTCTGCGCACCGCCTTCCCGGCTGGCTCGAGCTCTAGTAGTGTGTGTAGCTGTATAAGGGACAGGCATGGGGAGGTGTCCCAGGAGTTGAAATAAGGTACTACCGAGTTCCATCAGGAAAATAATAAAATGAAATAATGTTGAGGCCCACAGGAGAGAGCTGCTGAATATCTTGGCTGAGTGGACAGGGAAAGTTGTAACTGTTCCTGTAGGAATTTCAATTTCTTTTTAGTACATATTATTCTTAAAAATAAATGTGACTAACCAGGTGGTGTAGTTCTTGTTTGTCACTTCTGAGGTTCATGTTCGATTCCTGACTGTCAAGAAATCTATTAGAGGACCGTTCTTTTTTCAAAACTCGCTCCTTGCAAAATCATAATGTTACGGCTGTGAGTTTGTGTCATCGCTCGCCGCTTGAGTCACAACTGCCCCAGGGGCTGGGCTGTGGCTTGCCTCCTGTATTGCGCGCGCCTTATGCAACAGGGCTACTACAGACAAAGGGATAGTCCAGAAGATTCGTGACTGGACCAGCGGTGGAAACCTCGAGAAGCCGTGGACTCTGGATGGATCTAGAACCATTTATTGAGTCACCGGCCTGCTATATAAGAGTGACCCGTGAAGCAGTTGTTGTTGTGTTTTACGAGCTAGTGTGAGCGTTTATTCTGAGCGTCAGAAGTGTGGTGACTTGCGAAACCCCTAGTGTAGCGGCGAAGTGAGGAACATACAGGGGACTGCCGTGTTCTGAGTAAGTGTGCTTTCACTGAGTGTCAGATATTGTGGTGTCGAAATTAAGTGACATTGTTTCTCCCAGCTGGTGGACAGCGCGCAGCAAGTGCTCGTAAGTACTGTAGTAGGCGCACATTAGAAAGAAGTTGCATGTAGTTCTGTCAAGGCCACTAGGCTCATTAGCGGCAGGATTAACTTCTGTGGTTTGTTGACAAGTGGAAGGGCCAAGAGCGCTCAAGGAAGAGACTTGACGAAACTGGAGTAAGGCTCCTAATTGCTTGTATTTGCTGATTCGTGTAATTTTCTGGCCACAATAAAATTAATTATTTCTTTAAGCAGTAATTGGTGTTGTGCTTTGTACCCCACCGTAATCCAGTTAACAAAAGTGCCACTAGGGGGGTGGCACGTAACAACTGGTGTCAGAAGCGGGATTACGAACTCAAGCACAACACCTGACGGTCCTGGTTTCAAAACCCGAGCAGGTCAATTTTTTTAAAATTTTCCTGTGAGTGCATGCCCTTTACAAGGCAAACAACTAAAATGGAGGCGCAATTGGCAGCATTGCTAGAAAAGTTAAATGGCATAGAAGACGGCCAGAAGAATTTAACCAAGGACCTAACTGCCAAAATGGATGACGGCCAGAAGAAGTTAGCAGAGGACCTGAAGGACAGCCAAAATAAGTTAGCAGAGGACCTAACTTCCAAATTAGAAGAAGGCCAAAATAAGTTAGCGGAGGACCTGAAGCAGATGGAAGACAGCCAGAATAAGGTAGCAGAGGACCTAACCGCCAAATTTCTGGATGGCCAGAAAAATCTGGAAGAGTGTCTGCTGACGAAATTAGAGGAGAGCCAAAGGAAATTAGAACAGGGCCTACGTGAGGAAGTCGCGGCAGTAGAGGAGAAGTTTATCACCTTGCAAGTGGAAGTTGCCGAGCTGCGCCAACGCCCGCTGATGGGGTAGAGGAGAAATTCAACGCCTTGCAAGTGGAAGTTGCCGAGCTGTGCCAACGACCGCTGATGGGGGTGGAAGAGAGACTCAACGCTCTACAAAAGGAATTTGCTGAGCTGCGCCGACACCCGCCGACAGGGATGGAAGATAGATTCAAAGCCCTACAAGAGGAAGTCGCCGAGCTGCGCCGACGCCCGCCGACCGGGGTGGATGAGAGAGTCAAAGCCCTACAAGAGGAAGTAGCCGAACTGCGCCAACGCCCACTCACGGGGGTGGAAGAGAAAGTCAACGCTCTTCAAGAGGAAGTTGCCGAGCTGCGCCGACGCCCGCCCACAGGTACACCGGGGACACCAGGAACGGGACAGAGCAGAGTGACGCCCCCAACCTTCGACGGAAAGGTCCCGTGGAGCACCTATTTACGTCAGTTCGAGGCAGCCTGTTCCATAAACAACTGGAACAGCACGGAAAAGGCTACAGCTCTCATTGTAGCGCTGAGAGGGGACGCCCTTAACGTCCTTCAGGCCATCCCGACCGGATCCCAGGACTACGCTTCACTGATCGCACATATGGAGTCCAGATATGGGGATAGCCATCTTCAGCAGGCCTACCAGATGCAGCTCCGGACCCGGGTACAAAAGAACGCGGAAACCCTGCAGGAGTTCGAGATGGACATCGCACGCCTCGTAAGGCTAGCCTACCCAACAGCGCCGGCCGACTTTCTGGAGCAGATTGCGACGCAAACCTTCACCGACGGACTACGGGACTCGGACACTCAACAGGCGCTGCGACTCGCGCGCAATAAGACCCTGGCAGATGCGCTGAGCCACGCACTTGAGTTTGAGACGGCGAAACAGGCATCTAGAATGCACGCGCGGGTGCGCCAAGTGGACGTTGACGAACCAGCAAAACCCAACGAGACCAAGCCCCTGGCCGACGAATTGATGGAGGCGCTAAGCCGTTTCTTCGATAGTCGCGGCACTACCAGCAACGACACAGCCGGAAGACAACCGGAGAGGCGGCCCGGAAGAGGACTACCGACCTGCTGGACCTGCGGTAAGAAAGGCCACCTGAGCAAGGACTGCGGTGATCGCCGCCGCCGAGGGTATCCGACGGGAAGTCAGTCGTCTGAAAACCGCGCGGCCCAGGGAAACGAGTATTAGCCAGCCTTGGGGGGCAAAGGTTGGCTTGTGACAGTCGTCAAGCCCCGGCAGTCCAAGTCCGTGTGACGAAGTTACGGAGGGACAATAGCAGCCTGATGGTCGACGGAGTTATCAACGGAGTGAGCTGGCCCATGCTAATCGACACGGGAGCATCGAGGACCATCGTCAGCCCCACCGTGATCCCGAAGTGGAGAGTGCAACCCACACAAAGGAACCTCCAGCTAATAACCGCGACCGGAGAGACCGCACCGGTACATGGCGAAGCATCACTGGAGTTCGTCATTGGTCGACGGGCGATAAAGCATCCAGTACTTGTGGCTGACGTATCAAATGAAGTGATCATCGGACTGGACTTCCTGGACCAGAACAACATCATCTTGGATCTGAGTACCAACACTCTGCACTTCGGAAGTGAGGAACTTGCTTTGCAACCAGCACACGAGGCCGTCGCCGCACGACGAGTAAGGCTGAGAGAGGACGTCATCGTTCCCGCCAGGACGGATGTCAGCGCTGCCGTAATTGTCGACGGAACTGCTGAGGGTGTGGCGGCTGTCATCGAGCCAAAATATGAGGACATCCAGACAAAAGGATTGCTAGTTGCCAAGACTCTCATCAACACGACGTCTCGGCCGTACGTCCGCCTGTCCAACCTGAACGACTACGACATTACGGTTCACCGGGACACCAACCTAGGAGTCTGCGAGCACGTTACCTGGATTGCCCGCATCACAGATACGACGGACGGACACCTGCAGACGGACAACCGAAGAAGACGCGCCCTGCCAGAAGAACTACAGAAGCTGTACCAAGGATCCCAGGACCATCTAGACGAAGAGCAATCACGCCAACTTCAGGACCTGCTACGCGAATTCCAGGATGTCTTCTCCGTGGGGAGCAAAGACTTCGGCAGGACAAGCTTGGTCCAGCACAGAATCGACGTTGGGGACAGCGCACCGATTAGGGCCCCATTCCGACGTGTCCCGCTCGCCAAGCAAGCCGAAGTCGACCGGATGGTAGAAGAGATGAAGGAGCAAGGGGTGATCGAGCCATCACATAGTCCTTGGAGTTCTCCGGTCGTGCTAGTGAAGAAGAAGGACGGTTCCACCAGGTTCTGCGTGGACTACAGGCGGGTGAACGACGTCACGAAAAAGGACAGCTACCCTCTACCCCGGATCGACGACACGCTGGACACCATATCAGGATCAAGATGGTTCTCCACCTTGGATTTGAAGAGTGGCTACTGGCAGGTGGAGGTCCACCCTAAGGACCGCGAGAAAACGGCGTTCTCTGTGGGCAGCGGGCTCTGGCAGTTCACCGTCATGCCATTCGGTCTGTGCAACGCCCCTGCAACCTTCGAAAGGCTAATGGAGTCCATTCTGAGGGGACTACACTGGAAGACCTGCCTGGTATACCTAGACGACGTCATCGTTCTGGGGAGGAGCTTCGAGGAGCACTACAGCAACCTGAAGGAGATCTTGTTGAAGCTACGGGCTGCCCAGCTGAAGTTGAGCCCCAAGAAGTGTCAGCTCTTCCAGAAGCGGGTCCAGTACCTTGAGCATATCGTCTCCGAGGAAGGGGTGCGCACCGACCCAGAGAAGACCGCAGCTGTGAGGGAGTGGCCAGTTCCGAAGGACAAGTCGCAACTACGAAGCTTCCTGGGACTCTGCACTTATTATCGTCGCTTCGTGAGAGGATTCACCGACATCGCCAAACCTTTACATCGACTGACTGAGAAGGACCAACTCTTCACGTGGACAGCAGAATGCCACAGTGCCTTCGAACAACTCAAGCAGGCTCTGTGCACCGCGCCTATTCTGGCCTACCCCAGACCTGGAACAAGGTTCATCGTCGATACCGATGCCAGCGACTTTGGCATAGGGGGGATCCTGTCGCAAGTAGTGGACGGCGAGGAGAGAGTAGTGGCCTACTTCAGCAAGGCCTTGTCAAAGCCAGAAAGGAACTACTGCGTCACCAGGAAGGAGCTGCTCGCCATCGTGAAGACCATTGAACACTTCCACAAGTACCTGTACGGGCAAGAATTTCTCATCAGGACCGACCATGCATCCCTGCGGTGGCTCCTGAACTTCAAGCAGCCCGAGGGTCAACTCGCGCGGTGGTTAGATGATGATGATGATAATTGTTGTTTTAAGGGGCCTAACATCTAGGTTATCGGCCCAGCGGTGGTTAGAGAGACTTCAACAGTACAACTTTGAGATTCAGCACAGGAAAGGCCAACTGCATTCTAACGCCGACGCCCTGTCACGAAGACCGTGCCCCGAAGACTGCACCTTCTGTGCCCGAAGGGAGGAGAACACCGGGATACTGTGCCGACGGACTACTGTGGAACTTCAAGGGAACTGGAGCCGCGAATCTTTCACGCGGGCACAAGCAGAGGATGATGACCTGGGACTGATAGCCGAATGGAAGAGGGCCTGTGTCCCCAGACACGGGTGGAACATTGTGAGTGACTGCAGCCCAAAGTTTAAGTCCTACTGGGCACAGTGGGACTCGCTGATTGTAAGGGATGGCCTCATCTGCCGTACCTGGGAGAGCACCGACGGGAAGACATCTCGGGAACAAGTCGTCGTTCCAAAGGCTATGACGGAGGAAGTCCTGAAGGAAGTTCATGGAGGATCATCTGGTGGACACCTAGGGATAAAGAAGACCCTGGAGAAGCTGAGAGAGCGGTTCTACTGGATCGGATGCCGAACAGACGTGGAGAACCACTGCGCGAGGTGCCACGATTGCGCAGCCAGCAAGGGCCCAGGACGAAGACGACGGGGTCCACTGAAGACCTACAACGTGGGCGGCCCCATGGAGAGAGTGGCAATCGATGTTGCTGGGCCATTCCCGTTAAGCGAGGCAGGGAACCGCTACATATTAGTCGTCAGCGACTACTTTACCAAATGGCCGGAGGCGTATGCGCTCCCTAACCAAGAAGCCGCGACGATTGCAGAGACCCTGGTGAAGGAATTCGTCAGCCGGTACGGAGTACCCCTGGAGCTGCACTCCGACCAAGGGAGGAACTTCGAGTCGCAGGTGTTCCAAAACCTATGCCAGCTGCTGGGAATCCGGAAGACAAGGACAACGCCACTACACCCTCAGTCCGACGGGATGGTAGAGCGATTCAATCGCACCATCGAGAACCATCTTCGAATAGTCGTCAGCGAGCACCAGAGGGATTGGGACAAACATCTTCCACTATTTCTCCTGGCCTACCGCGCCGCCGTGCATGAAGCCACCGGGTGCACACCAGCCCGGGCCATGTTTGGGAGGGAGCTCCGTCTACCTGTCGATCTTGCCTTTGGCCGACCTGGGAATGATCCGATCCCGGTAAGCCAGTATTGTCAAGAACTGGTCGACCAACTGGAGGACGTGCACGCGTTCGCGAGGAGGAAACTGCGGATCGAGACCGACAGAATGAAGACCCGATACGACCAGCAGACGGATGCCGGCGGATTCCACGAGGACGACCTGGTCTGGCTCTTCAACCCATTACGGAAGAAAGGCCTGTCACCCAAACTGCAGAAGTCCTGGGAGGGCCCGTACCGAGTCGTGAAACGGATCAACGATGTCGTCTACAGGATCCAGCGAAGCCCGAGGGCGAAGATGAAGATCGTGCATCGAGATCGCCTGGCAGCCTACGGAGGGACACAGACGGACCAATGATTGATCGGGACGATCAGCCTTTTTAGGAAGGGGGTGGTGTTACGGCTGTGAGTTTGTGTCATCGCTCGCCGCTTGAGTCACAACTGCCCCAGGGGCTGGGCTGTGGCTTGCCTCCTGTATTGCGCGCGCCTTATGCAACAGGGCTACTACAGACAAAGGGATAGTCCAGAAGATTCGTGACTGGACCAGCGGTGGAAACCTCGAGAAGCCGTGGACTCTGGATGGATCTAGAACCATTTATTGAGTCACCGGCCTGCTATATAAGAGTGACCCGTGAAGCAGTTGTTGTTGTGTTTTACGAGCTAGTGTGAGCGTTTATTCTGAGCGTCAGAAGTGTGGTGACTTGCGAAACCCCTAGTGTAGCGGCGAAGTGAGGAACATACAGGGGACTGCCGTGTTCTGAGTAAGTGTGCTTTCACTGAGTGTCAGATATTGTGGTGTCGAAATTAAGTGACATTGTTTCTCCCAGCTGGTGGACAGCGCGCAGCAAGTGCTCGTAAGTACTGTAGTAGGCGCACATTAGAAAGAAGTTGCATGTAGTTCTGTCAAGGCCACTAGGCTCATTAGCGGCAGGATTAACTTCTGTGGTTTGTTGACAAGTGGAAGGGCCAAGAGCGCTCAAGGAAGAGACTTGACGAAACTGGAGTAAGGCTCCTAATTGCTTGTATTTGCTGATTCGTGTAATTTTCTGGCCACAATAAAATTAATTATTTCTTTAAGCAGTAATTGGTATTGTGCTTTGTACCCCACCGTAATCCAGTTAACAAAAGTGCCACTAGGGGGGGTGGCACGTAACAATAATTTTTCAGGAGAGAGAAAAAGCTGGTTAGACAATAGAGTAAAAAGGATATTTTTACAAAGTCCATCTTAAACAGTTTATTTATTAGTTACAATCTGATATAAGTATAGCCAAAAGCACAAAATTGAATAGTTTTCACAAAAAAGTAATGGAAAAATGTTCGTTTTTGTTTTCAAACCTCGCTCATTGTATAATCCTATTGAGTAAGCATTTCCTCCACAGTATACATAAAACAAATGTAAAAACATGAAATGTCAGAATTTACACGCAGACATTATCACAATACAATGAAGAATGGTACTGGTAATAGTATATACAATACCAGTGTTTCAAACTTTAAGAGACATAAAATTAATGAATCTCTGTCTTTATTGACTAGACATCTCTATTTCTCAGTCAGTTTCCCCAACTTGTGTATCCTCCATCACATCACTTACTTTCAGCTTGTTCTTGGTATGTTTTCCCTTAACAACCGCTCATAGAACTCCTTAGCTTCCCCAGGTATGTGTATGAATTTCATTAATTTTGACATATCTTGGCTCTTTTCCTTACTAACGTGATCAGCTTGGCAGTTAAAGCAACTTCTTTGAGATGGACAATTAGACGCAGAATGTTTTGATGAAAGGCAATTAAAGCAGTGATGATTTTGGGCGATAAGCTTTCGCCTTTGGTCAATAGTGAGCGCTCGGAAGGAATCACAGGAATACAAAGTATGGAACTTTGTGCAAAGCAAATATTTCGGAAAGTTAGCAGGCATCTTATGCATTTAGCCCTGACTGTTAAACGCAGTAGAACTAGTTTGTCTTTTTTCTGAAGACCTGAGTTTATACCCACTTGAAAGAACGCTAGATTTAGGAGCGAATGAAACGTGACGTTGAGTGTTTGTTGAAGCAATTTCACCTTGCTTTGAGAGTGCAGTTAAGAGTTGACATCGACTGTTTATAAAACTGACCAAATGCTCGTAAGAATACACATCGTCATGATAAAGGTCGACTTCCCATGCTTTCAACGTTCCAACGTCAGATTTGGGAGTAGCAAGGTGAATAAGGAAAGCATCCCAATGCTGAGTGGGTTGTTCCAATTGGTATAAAGCTATGTCATGTAACTGAATGGTGTCTACAAGAGCTCTCAATTAATTTACGTCATTAGGACGTATAGCGGGCAAATTGGAAGCGCTTTCATGTGCCTCTGTATCCGAAGACCAGTGTTGCCATACCTCTCATTAAGTAGGTTGAAGGCGATGGAGTAATTGTCAGTATTGAGAGGAAGAGCTTCAACCAATTTTAGCGCTTGGTTTTGGAGGGATGATCTGAGGAATGAAACTTATGAAGTGCCGGGATGGAGTCGTTATTATGAATCAGAGAGCAAAAAAGTGCGTAAAAGGAGTTCCATTGGTTTTCGTCACCATAAAAATGGGGCAGCTCTATTTTCGGAAGCAACGGTCTAGGCCTGAGATTGCTTTCGCGAGATGCAGCCTGTTGAGTTTGAGTCGGACTAGGAGCTAAGATGTCCCTTTTTGATCTTCAGGATTTTTTCGAATTAAGGCATGAACTGTGGCGATACCTTCATAATATAAGGCTTCTACTTCGTCACAGTCCTTTCTTGGTCAAGAGAGACGGATTCTATTTCAGTTTGGCACGCAATATTGCCCATAATTTTTCAAGCGGTGAAAAATAATGTCCAATTTATATTCTGGCGGAGTAAAATCTTGGAGAAATTTTCCAAATCGTGTAAGCTGTCCCTGATAAGAGGCGCGCCTGTTGACAAGTATAAACTTTAGGGGTGGCATCTTGAAGAATGGAAGTTGGAGTCCAGCTTACGCTTCTTGAAGCAAATAAAAATGTATAGGCTGTCAGATTGCCAGCAAGGCAAGTTGAGTGTGGCTGAAGAGGACCGCAGGAAGTGGCCTCCTTCGTCACCTTCGTCTTTTTTAGCACGTTCAATGTAAAACTGAAAATTCCAAGTAGATGTTAATGTTTGGTAATTTATTGACAAATTGGGTCCAATGGGTTTCGGTATCAAATTTTGGAGCAATTGGAAGAATCCAATCGCCACCATAAAGAAGATGAGATAGGATAGTGCAATAGGTTTGGGAGAGAAATCTGAAAACTTCGATAAAAAGGGAAGAACCCAATAGAAAAATTATTAACAAAATCTCAAACCAGTGAGAAGAAATGAAATTAATAACAAGGTAGATAAGAAGAATGATAATGCGACTTCGAACTGCTCAAAATGCAGAGTAGTAAAAAGGCAGGAGTGTCCCGTGGCCAGTTACAAGTATTGGCAATAAATTATAAGTATGATTAAGCTTTATTCTTTATAAAAAGAATGATTGTTGTGCTCGAAATAAACTAAATCTCCCCACAAGAAAAGTACTGTACCAATGACAGATTTAGCATGACTATACACAGTCTTGATTAACAATAGAGGAAAAGGAAGGAAGGAAGATTGTAGTTTTACGTGACCGTGAATCTTGTGATTATGAGCCACGGGACCTCCTTTTTACGTGGAATCCGAACCACAAGACATGGCATTTCACATCGAAAATCTCACATGCATTGACCGGGAATCGAACCCGGACCGCCTTGGTGAGAGGCATACAGCTAGACCGAACAATAGAGCAGTAATTAAGAGAGTAGGATTGAAAATGACCCTAGGTAGGAAGCTAACTGAGCAATAGACCAGCAATAGACAATCTAGAGGGAACTGTGGAAATCACAAACTTGGTAGTGAAGTATAAATAAGCAATTCTTACAAGAGCACAACGAAAAATAAGTGTCGAAGTTCACGTGGTACATCTCAAGCGACTGCCGCGAGGAACAATCAAGGGCAAGAATAAATACAAATAGCAATTATTTTGGCTAATAATCGAGGATGAAAGCTCAACAATGAAATGATCATAAGATGCTATTCATCTATGGTAGGAATTCGCCGTGGCGAAAAAATTATAGCTGTGCTGCTTAATACAATTTAAAGCAATATGATTGCTAATATTACTAAAATACAAATGCAGTTTCTAGCATAAGTAGCTGGTCTCAGACCAATTTAGACTTTAGGATATTAATTAAGAAAAGTTGCAATGATTGCTTGTAATACAGTAGATATGCTGTAAAGACGTAAGTTATTTGACACAATAATGATCAGCAAAGGCTAAGATAGCAAAAGGGGAGTTGATCCCAACAACTTAGGCCAAGCAACACTCATTTGAAATATCTTGCTAAAAAGAATAGGCTTGCAAGTATAAGTAACAATAAATTTAAAGTGTTAAAGCGTCAAAGAAGCTTCAACTTATTCGTCAGTTGGACATAGAAGCGTGGTTGACAAATACCACTGAATTATACACAATTGAAGAATAGTTGTAAATTTTAAAAAAAGAAAATGGGAGGACATCATTAAGATTGAACCTCAAGTTTCTTCTTAATTTCTTAATTTCCACTTAAATTTGTTAGTAGAGGGGGGGAAAGGTGGAGAGGAAATGAGGGATTGTTCACTTCGAAGTTAAGTGGGCGCTCAGCATTGACAGTTCGTAAGAAGAAAAATAGTTATTTTTTGGCACGATGCACTTGAAAGTTATTTGGCACGGAATGTCACTATTGAATTCAATACATGTTTTGGTGGATTGGGCATTTAGTTGTGTTCCAATGTAAACAAGATCTTGATGCATTTGTGAACTTTGTTGTAGTACCAGTGCAGAGTTTCTGGCTTGATTGAATGGGGGTAAAGAATAGATCTACAAAAGGCATGAATTTATAGACCTAGCGAAGGCAAATAGGGTATTTATAATAATCCCACGATGAGTCAAATAGATGACTATGACACGTATAATTGCTTAACGTTAAGTCCCTCGGTGTAGGAGAAGATTTCACCCATTAGAGAGTCAGAGGAGGCAAAGCCGAATTTTTCACGTAAGGTTGATCAATCCACGTTGAATTAGCACGCAGTCAATATTCCCACGACGAAGGTGAATTAGACCAGGGGCATTAAAATTTGCAAACCTATCCAGGCGGTAGATAACAGCAACTTGTTCAAATTTTCGAGAAAGTGTTTGGAATTAATGAACCATTAGAAGTAGATTAAAATAGTTCTGAAAGATACTTATCTTGTCATTGCTGATTTGAAGACACTAGGTGATTTTGAGCACCAAATAACCAATTGATGGCGAAAGAAGAAAGATCTTGTCAGAACATGACAAATGTCCGCTGGTGGTTAGATTGTATCTTGAGAGAGACACACAAGTGGTGTGTTGAACTGACTGCAGTAGAGCGACGCGAGGAAGCAAGCGGGAGAGCTAGCTGAAGTAGGGGAAGGCAGTGGGAGAAAAATAGGGGAACATAGCGACAAACATATCAAAAATAACTCTAAGAACAAGAAAATTTTCTTTCTTCAAGCGATGTCCAGAGAATTAAGAAGAGTAGTCTAGTTTGCCATCTCTGGTAAGTTGTGCGAACTTCCAGACAGTGGATGAGTTAGTTCAACCGTTGATTACAACCTTGAAAAGGTGCAGAGATATACCGCAAGATGGCACAACAGGAAGGTGTTTGACGTTCAAGTTAACGGAGGAAGAACATAATTGTTCTCACTGAAACATACTAAGAAAGTACATAAGAAAAATGCACAAGGAAAAGCGAGCATACAAGGGAATCTCTGTAAGTGATATAAAGAAAAAAAAACCATAAGAGTGGGAGAAAAGAAAAAGTTCCCATTAAGGGTGAAGACTACTTAAATCGTATATTCCAGGAATAAACCACTATCAAAGACCTAGATTTTTGTGATTCCTACCGTCCCATCTGCCTCACCGCTGTCCTCTCGAAAACCTTCGAGAAAATCCTCACCAAACGAATCCACACCCATCGCCGTCATCACCAGCTCCTTCCCCTCTCAACAATGTGGCTTCAGACCCCATTTCTCCTCTCAGGACCAACTCCTCCGCCTCTCCGCCATGGTAGCGGAAAACTACAACCGTCCCGCTCCTACTTTATTTATCGCCTTCGACTTCGAGAGAGCGTTCGACACGGTCTGGCATGACGCCCTAGTCGTCAAACTACATTACTTCGACCTCCCCCATACCTACATCCGCTTTCTAAACACCTTCCTCCGGAACCGCACCGCAAGCATCACCATCAATGGCCACTACTCCCGCCCCATCCCCTTCGAACAGGGCGTCCCACAGGGCTCCGTCCTTTCCCCCCTTCTCTACGTCTTATTCGTCGCTGACATCCCCCAACCCTCCCCTCCCATGCAACGTCTACAGTTCGCCAACGACACTGCTATTGTCGTACCGTTTGCCACTGTACAACACATCAACACCCATGTCCAGCCCTACCTCGATCTCTTCACCTCCTGGTGTGGCAAATGGCATCTGCGCCTGAATTCAGAAAAAATACAGACCATCCTATTCCGCCCACGCAGGCGAGCTCTCGCCCCAACCTGCAATCCCGCGAATCTCAATCTCCACCTCCATCACCGCCGCTTAGTCCCCACCCCTACTGTACGATACCTCGGCCTCCTTTTTGATCAATTCCTCACCTTCCGCCCCTTCTTTAAAACCAAACTCCCTGTGGCACGAAAGCGGGCGTATCTTCTCCGGCGTCTGGCTGGAACAACCTGGGGACTGAATTAGAAATTACTGCTCCATACTTACAAAGTACTCATCCGCACATTTTTAGTGTACGGCCATCCTGCGTGGGCTGGATTCCCAGACTGCCCCCTTCGTCCATTTCTCTCAATGGAGCGCCGCCTAGTCCGCGTTGCGATGAGACTTCCATTCACCTACCGCACAGTAGACCTCGTTGACAGAATGCCACTGCCTCCACTAACGACGTACGTCGAGCTACTACAACGCCGCTACCTCAAACGGGCGCAGGCAACCAACAACCCCATTGTGTGCCCTCTCCTACACAAGCCGCTCCGTGCCCCGGTACGTACTAAGCTCGGCATCTACAGCCTCAGGGCATTTATCCCAGCACCCGACTAACAGCCTAGTCTCCGATTATTTCGCTTACGAACAACCATATTTCTCAACACAATCAATTAATTCAAATAACAAATAAAATAAAAATAAAAAAAACTTCAACATCTTCACCTTCACACACATTCACCGTCAAATCCCACACCGTTGACATCATCACTCCTCATTTACCCATTCAATTCATCCGTTTTCAACCCCCCCCCCCCCATCTCAACTCGTTAATTCGCCACCGTCTTCACATCACCAGCTATACGTTTCATCTTTCTTTCTTTCTTTCTTTCTTTCTTTCTTTCTTTCTACTTTCTTTCTTCTTTCTCTCTCACTCCACCAATACCACTCTCTCATCTCAACAAACACCATTCATTACTCCCTTCTCATCGACATCATTTCATTTCCTCAAACCACCAGCCATATAATTCTTTCTTCCAGTCTCTTTACTACCATATCACTCTCCTTCTCATCTCACCGCACATCTTTCAATACTCCCTTCTCATCGCCATCATTCATTAAAAAAATAATAATAATAATAATAAAACATCACCTTATGATCTGGATTTAAACACAGCCCCCCTTTTCTTTCTCCCCACTAAACTTTACAAATTCACACCAATCTCAGAGCAATAGAAGTTCCTTCGTCTACTTTGGCACTTGCAGCAGTTGTTTCCATGATTTCCGCGTTTTCTTAGTTTCGTCGAAATTTCCGACATTTAAAATTATACATACACACAATGAAGCAGTCACCCTTCTCCCCCACATCCCCATTCCTGCATCTAACTCTCCCTTCTCAAAACAATACTTCGCCCCCCGCGCCCTTCTCCAAATTTCCCCAGCAATGCCCCAACCAAAAATTCTCACACACTTTCTTCCAAATCCTAAAACCAAACCCACCCATCACCAAAATTTCCACCTCTCCTAAACACCCTAACCCGTTGGCCCGAAGAGACGGCGAAACAGTCTGAGGGGGCCGGCCACCGCAGGGGCAATCGCCATGCGGCGGAATGAAACGACTGCATATATATATATATATATATACACACATCAAAAAAAGTTTTGCATCACCTCGGTTCCAAGAGTTCCGGAACCGTTAAATACAAAGGGAATAGAGATCAACACAAACAACATTTCAGCTCGTTTTATTGCTCATGAGACCCACACATTGCATGTTGTACCATCATACAGCTAGACTTTCAGCATTTGTGGCCCAGATTGCAGTACACACCACTACCTCTAATACCCAGTAGCACGTCCTCTTGCATTGATGCATGCCTGTATTCGCCGTGGCATACTATCCACAAGTTCATCAAGACACTGTTGGTCCAAATTGTCCCACTCCTCAACGACAATTCGGCGTAAATCTCTCAGAGTGGTTGGTGGGTCAAGACGTCCATAAACAGCCCTTTTCAACATATCCCAGGCATGTTCGATAGGGTTCATGTCTGGCGAACATGCTGGCCACTGTAGTCGAGCGATGTCGTTATCTTGAAGGAACGCATTCACAAGATGTGCACGATGAGGTCGAGAATTGTCGTCCATGAAGACAAATGCCTCTCCAATATTCTGCCGATATGGTTGCACTATGGGTCGGAGGATGTCATTCAGGTATCGTAAAGCCGTTTCGGAGCCTTCCATGACCACCAGTGGCGTACGTCGGCCCCACATAATGCCACCCCAAAACATCAGGGAACCACCACCTTGCTGCACTCGCTGGACAGTGTGTCTAAGACGTTCAGCCTGACCAGGGTGCCTCCAAACACGTCTCCGACGATTGTCTGGTTGAAGGCATATGCGACACTCATCGGTGAAGAGAACGTGATGCCAATTCCGTGGGGTCCATTCAGCATGTTGTTGGGCCCATCTGTACCGCGCTGCATGGTGTCGGGGTTGCAAAGCTGGACCTCGCCATGGACGTCGGGAGTGAAGTTGCGCATCATGCAGCCTATTGCGCACAGTTTGAGTTGAAACACGACGTCCTGTGGCTGAACGAAACGCATTATTCAACATGGTGGCATTGCTGTCAGGGTTCCTCCGAGCGGCAATCCGTAAGTAGCGGTCATCCACTACAGTAGTAGCCCTTGGGCGGCCTGAGCGAGGCCTGTCATCGACAGTTCCTGTATCTCTGTACCTCCTCCATGTCCGAACAACATCGCTTTGGTTCACTCTGAGACGCCTGGAAACTTCCCTTGTTGAGAGCCCTTCTTGACACAAAGTAACAATGCGGACGCGATCGAACTGCGGTATTGACCTTCTAGGCATGGTAGAACTACAGACAACATGAGCAGCGTACCTTCGTCCTGGTGGAATGACTGGAACTGATCGGCTGTCGTACCCCCTCCGTCTAATAGGCCCTGCTCATGCATGGTTGTTTACATCTTTGAGCAGTTTTAGTGACATCTATGAACAGTCAAAGGGACTGTATCTTGGATACAATATACACAGTCAACGTCTATATGCCGGAGATCTGGGAACCGAGGTGATGCAAAACTTTTTTTGGTGTGTGTATGTAGAGAGAGAGAGAGAGACGATTTGTCAGCCCCGTAAGTATAAATTTATTGTTCAAGTGTTTTGTTATAGTGCGGGACAAACCATTGGAAGCCTGAAGGTCACGCGTAGTCGGTGCGCTGTTGTCCTGTACGTTCTCGCATCTAGCACGCGACTGAAGGTACGATGCAATAGCATGGCAACACCGCCGGGCGCGGGGTGGAGAGTGGAGCGGAGAGCCGGTTGACCTTCAGGCTTCCAATGGTTTGTCCCGCACTATAGAAGCAGATTAGAATATCCGGAATCACTGGTACTGCATTAATGAAATTGGCATGAATCAGAATAAATTCCTGAGATATCTACAGTATAAAATCATGGATATTTATCCGAAATATAATAGCTATGGAAATCTTCGAAGCCACTTGAATTATAAATCTCTGGCTAACAAACAAACAAATTGTTGCTTTTGTCTTCAAATTATTCAATAACCTTTTGCATACCTAGGTAGTTCGTATTTAATATCACATTTTAATTTACATGTCCCACCTTCCTCAACTCGACCTAAGTTTATTACATTTTACTGCCCAAGAACTAGAACTGAACATCACAAACATTCCCCGATTATAAGTGCAATCCAAATATACAATGACCAGTCAAAGAACCGACCTCGAGTTGTTCAGTAATACATATACAGTAGTTCCTTTTCTACTGCCTGCTTTCAGATAACTTGAACTCATGCATTCTACCTACCAAAGTGTATTTCCTAAACATACCGGTACACACATCAAAAATGTTTTATGTTCGACCCTCACTATTATGTGTCAGAAAACTGTATCATAATGATGGTCATTATAACACCGTTTTTCATTACGATACAGTTTCTCCAGCCAATCAGAGCTCGTTCATTGACCAATTAGGTAACGATACCTTCGCGCATGCACTCAAAATCCAACATGTCGGACATAAACACAACATCGAACTATAATAAATTACCGACATGGAATACGCACCGTCCATATGTTCGCGTAAATAAACTGGCGAATGTGAGACAAGAAATAGCACTGTACCGGTACCTTAATATCCCCAAAACCAATTTCTACACAGTGCGTGGTTTTGACACGACTTCAGTGACAGTTTTACTGAATACTGGTGCACAATCTGAACATATGGTATTGAAGCACACATAGCGCATGCTTCGGTTGTCCAGAGAACTTGGACAAGAGAGATATACTACCCACCGCAGCACCCGATCACAACATTCTAGTGACTGAACAGATATTTATGAATATTTATGTTAAAACATATAATAAAGTTATAATTATCGTCGAACATAAACAGTCGTATGCAACTCGCCTATAATGGTAATTAAGACACTCGTATGGAAATTATAAAACTCGCATACGCTCGTTTTATAAAAATACTCGTGTCTTAATTATAGCCATTATAGGCTCGTTGCATAATGTACTATTACATCACCTGTGTATCCCATAAACTTGGTCCTTCGAACTGTCAGAAACTATAAACAACCCTGCCTGTAGCCTCATCTATCGAAAGCATACCTATTTCGTTGAATGTAGGTGAAGCAGTAACATTCGCACCTTCATTCAATACACTGTGTAGGAACAGTATAGATCGTTTGTAGATATTATATGGACGTTCTCCGATGGCAAGAATACGAGTATCAACGTTTGATCGCACACGGATTGTTGCTTTATGCCAACAAGGACTTTCATCAAGAGAAGTTGTGAAGCGAATAGTCGCGAGCCAGAGTGATATAGTAAGGATCTGGAATCGTTTTCAAACTACAGGTAGTGAACATGACTTGGCCCGTACTGGTCGCACTAGGGCAACCACTGCGGCAGACGACCGGTATCTGTGACTTTTCGCCCGCAGGAACCCCGACCAGATTGCCACCAGGATAAACAATGACTTCGTGAGGGCCACCGGGAGGCAAGTGTCCAACCAGACTGTACGCAACAGACTCCATAACAACTCTCTGTAAGCTAGACGGCCCTTAAACCCAGACACCATGCAGCACAGTACAGGTGGGCCCAAAATAACCAACAATGGACTATGGAAAATTGGCACAGAGTTCTTTTCACAGATGAGTGCCGCAGGCAGTGGCGGATCCAGAGGGGGGCACCAGGGGCAAGTGCCCCCTCCGAAAAAAACAGTTGTCTGCCACATTGATATTGCCGATAAAAATGATTGTTTCTGCAAACTGCACTGCAAGTAAAATCTTTGCTGTATTGCCTGCATTCATGAATGTGGTCAATGTTTGTTATCATATAGTATGTAATGGCAACAATGTTAATATAATCACTACATCGACATACATTTTTTATGTTTAGGACAGGTAGAAGAAGAAATATATTTCATAATCCTTTGTTCCATAGAGCGCCTTCCTATACTACTTGACTATTTGACTGGCCGTGGCCGGATGTGACTAGTTGTGAGTCAGTAACTGACAATGTTGGTACTATGTACATATTTTGTAACATTTGTGTAGTAGACTTGTATATTGTCTTCAGATAGTCACTATGATTGCATATGTTTTAATACATATTTGACTGTGTAATGTGCATTAAAATGTGGAAATGTACATATTCTGTAGAATTAAAAAGGTTTTTTAACTAATGACAATGACTTCTGTTATTGAAACTGAAACCAATAAACCATTTTAATATAATGAATTTCTTGTAGAATTATAAAATCTGGTGGTTGAATGTTATGTGTAGTGTGTGTAGATTAAATACAAATAGAGTAATTTTATTACATATTTTCTCTCGCTACTCTGAAATCCTAGAGTGCCCCCTCCGAGGTGAACCTATGGATCCGCCACTGGCCGCAGGTACAGTAGGTCTATTTACACTTAGCAGTGGAGTAACCGTGACAGTGCAGTCAGTGCTCTAAGTCAGGTTAGTCCCCACCGATATTTTCCTCATTTCACGGCCGTGTCATTGGCTCATTTCGAAGTTTTATATATGTCGTAGGCAGATAGTGAAATCCGTCATTTCATGAAGATCCTAGGCACTTCATGAAAAGCCGGCATATGATGTAAAATGGGATAGTTACACTATCTGACGCGTGGTTTCATGAAATGACTAAATTTAGCCGTCACATAGTGTAATTCTTTTTTACACTATCTGACGGCAAGTCCAGCCCGTCACTTCATGAAGAAGCGGTAGCGTTGTCCTCGTGGTGAGATAAGTGTGCTTTCCAAGAATAAATAGTGGCGGTTCTTCAGAAAGTTAATAAGTATTATGAAGAAAACACTCATAAAAAACCTTGGTCTCAAGAAGAAATGGATAAGGTAAGAAAGACTTGTTTGGTATATTTTAGGTTATGTCACTTGTAGCCTGCCTGTTTTAATCATTTACAAGTGTTATATTCGTCTCAATTGGATGAAAATGATACTGGTGGCTGATTAACAGAGTATTAATGGGTTTTTATGCAAATACCAGTAGCATCATAAGTCCGAGAATGAACGGCATATGTCCAGACGAAATATTACACTTTCTGTTACATGGGGTTAGTTAAAAGGCGGGATGTCAATAGAACAATGCGATGTTTATATTAATACCATTATTAGAAAATTTTAGGACATAGCCTACACAATAGTCAGCTTATTTCGTGTATCTGTAGTCTTACCGCAATGAAGAAATCAGGGCTGTACCCAGAAAGTAATTTCGGGAGGGTTTCTGTATTTTATTTTTTTCAGTCTGCACATTTTAATTTATTTGTAGTTGTTTTATTGTTGTAAAAACGGGCTAGGTACATCTTGGTCATCAGCCCAGTATACTAGGTGTATGTTGTCTGATAACGTCATCAGCCCAGTATATTAGAGTGTACAGTATGTTGTCTGATAAGGTCATCAGCCCAGTACATTAGTACACTTCTTCCCACGCAACAGTGAGGAGTAATATCTGGTTGTGACGGACTGGGATGTCGTTGAAATATACAATCAAGGTCTTGCAGGTTAAAGAGCCGATGTCCCTGGCCAATAAAATAAATCAATAATAAATAAGGAAAATTTTCAAATGAACTTAGAAAACAATGTTAATGGGGGTTATTTTCTATATTATAGAAAAATCCTAGCCTACAAGAATATCAACGTACCTTCTTGTATGCCAGTCAATTGGAGTTATGGTACAAACCAAGAAGGTGGCTGATTGCCAAGATTTCCCTATCCCCTACAATGAATCAACAGCAAGCACAAAAAACCTACGTAAAAGAACCTGCTCACTATGGACGGCCGCAAGAAATATTTACTGTAATTTTATAGAATAAACTCCAAAACTTATATTTAGCCAGTAGCCTATCTGTCAAGACTCCTTCTGTTACGATACTACAGTGAAGTCCTTCCCTACATGACGGATCCTCGCAGAAGACATGCGGCGGTAGGATCATGATGAACCATCGCCAGATAACGAGCCATGTACTGATACATAACAGTGGGTCGGGAAGCACGGGATGCTGTCATAGCATTGATTATGTACGCAGCTGGCAAGATACCTTAGTTGAGATAATTAAGACTTGTGGTGAAGTACAGTAGCCTACCTCGTATCCCGTAAACATGGTTAGGTATAGAACAAAACAACGAATTTTCCTAGTGGAAACTTATCTTCTCAAGAAGAAGTCTTACAGTCAATGTGTTCGTAGTTTCAGCACAGTGCAATTTTTACTTGTCGGCGAGCCTCAATCAAAAGGTATACAGAAACAATCCCCGTACTCTGGAGGCTCTCGAGAACGAAATAATTGCATCGATACCAAACATCAAGTCAGAATAAATAACAGTGAGTGTAACAAAACTTCCTACGTCGGTGCAACATGTGTATAGAAAATGACAGCAATTCCAGCAACTATGAAATTCATGTAAGTAATGATGATTATTACATACGTTAAAAAGTGCAAATGCGTTGAACTACTGTAGTTGGGCGTTAAGCTCTACCCACAATGCGCTGTCGGTAGCCGGTAGTGGGCAGCCGGTAGACTGTAGTTGAAGGCTGACCCGTGCTCTCTTATGGCGTCATTCACAATGTGAAGTTGCTTGTCGGTAGTAGATAGTTGACTATCGACAGCGTGTAGTCTGCTGTCGCCTATTTTATCTTTGACTGCCAGCTACATATTTAAGAGCCAATCAGAAAAGATCACAAGCCGACGTCACTTTGTCGTTTCCCGCTCATCTTGCTGTGTGGTTGTGACTTCTGCGTTCTTCGCGTTATATTGTATAACATAATATAAATAATAAATATAAAAATACGATGATGACGACTGAATGTGCTGACATTGGGATGGAGGAGATTTTTATTGATTTTGTGAGGGAACGTCGTTGGTTGTACGACATGAGCGAGCCGAAATATAAAGATAACCTTTTCAAGGACCAGACGTGGAGAACTTGTCATGGCTTGTCCGTTTATATTTTAAGAAAAGAGTTTTAAACTCCCCCTCTTCTGCCACTAGCGTCGGATGTCGCCAGTACCTTCGCGTACCATTGTTCCTCAATTTTACCAATGCTGTAGCAGTTAGCAGTAATAAAAATGCACCATACAGCTCCAAGTCGTCCATCCTTGCAATTTTAGGTTAAGTTATCGACAATATTGACAACTTGTCTCCCATGCAATTGAACTTTCTCAAGGAATAAATGAAAGTCAAGTTATTATTTACTCCTAGCATTTTGACAACTGCACATTGTGGGTTGCTAGGTTGTGAGCTACCGGCTTCAGACCACGTCTGCCGTCTACCGGCTGCCCACTACAGGCTACCGTCAGCGCATTGTGGGTAGACCTTTACGCTGCGGCCAGCGGCAGTGCCTTGCCTAAGTGCTACTACACACAGTGGCCCATCCGACACGTGGCCTCTGCGAGGCTCTGTCAATAAGAGAAGGACTTCACTGTATAAATACTGCTGTGTTAACTAGATACCGTACATAATGCATCATGGTCGTCAAAGCTTTATTTGACACATGTCAGGTACTCAGCATGAATTTCCTTTCACAGTCAGTTGTTCAACATTTCTTGCTGACCTAGCTATGGATCATCTGGTAGAGAGGTCTCACACAACTTTGCATTAAGCAAATAACTTTTTTTTATGCTGCCAGTGGCCATTTATTTTATTTTCAGGACGGTTCAGGAAAGGGATTTTGGAAGGAAATCGGCCGTGAACCTATTGAAAAGAACCGTCCCGGCATTTGCCTGGTGGTGAAAATGGGAAACCACGAAAACCATTTTCAGGACGGCTCTCCCGATGCCAGCGAGACACGAGGTAGCGCGTTATCGCTCTCGACCACCGCGGGCGATAAGCAAAGACCTTATGACTCACCTTCAGACAAAGAAGTGAAGCCGTTACCATCTTTACAACCAACAGAAATCCCTCGACAAAGATTTTACAGTACACCCGGAACTGCGGGCTATGGGACGGGCTATTGGGCAGGGTGACTTGGTATTCCTGTTAGTAAGATGGAGACGGGCGTCACGTTTTGATAGATTTATATTTTCATATATATTTAATGCTTTATTTAACAATACTAAGGTACAGGCATAAGCCCAATTACGTTCCTTCTTGACATATTAAGCTCAAAAATACAAAATACATCAATGAGGAAAAGGGAGAGAGAGAGAAAGAGATAAAAAGAAAGGGTACACATTTTAGGAAATAAAGAGAAACCACAAAATAAATTATGAAAATATACATTAAGAAAAAGTATATTGCACAAATTGGGAAAAATATAAGCTTCTACAAAAAGAAGAAAGTGTACCTAGTATTCCACGATTAGGTTTTCAGTCTTACGTGGAAATTAATTACGAACATCATAATAAACGATCATCAATTTATTTCTCGGAATAATTCGTGTATGACACAGAAAAATAATATACGACTCCATTTAAGTCATTTAATTCTGATTAGAAAAGGATTAATGCAGGTCTACAAATAGAAAAAATAAACATATACAGAAGAAAAAAACAAGAGAAAAGCTTACCCAGTGTTCCAGGATTAGATTTTAGGGTGTACGTGGAAATTGATTTCGAACGCCATAGTAAACAAGCATTAATTTATTTCTTGGAATAGAACAATTAAAGGAATTAATGTACGACTTCGTCGCGTCAGTCATTTCATGAAGAGCCGAATCAAAGTATGCCGGATCTTCATGAAGTGCCTCGGTTGATAATGTAAAATGATTTCTTACACCATCTGCCTAAGGCAGCCCGTCACTTCATGAAGAAACGCGTCAGATTGTGTAACTGTCCCATTTTACATCATATGCCGACTTTTCATGAAGTGCCTAGGATCTTCATGAAATGACGGATTTCACTATCTGACTACGACATATAGATGAATGATGAAAGACTTATTGAACAATTGCGCAATTATCCTGTGCTGTATCATATTTCCAACCGAAACCCCTATAGTATTGAAAGCGCGCGCATAGTACATACGATGGCTGTTTTTTTTTTTTCCAAGTTCCGATGGACTGTATAAAAATAACAGATTGACATTACCAAACTTGACCTTGCAATAAGCGTGCAGGTGCTCAGTCGCCAGTCTAAACCTCAAGTGCTAACATGGTGAGACAGTTATCATTGCAACATCGTATTTTTTTATGTAAAACTTATTTTAAGTACGAGTCGGCTTGGCGGGTACGTGATGCATTTGTTCAGCAATTTCCTGATAAAGTGCCACCTTCACTAGCACAGATTCACGTAATTGCAAATAAGTTTGACACTACTGGCTCGGTGCTCAATAAAAAACATCCCCGCACACGAACAGTTTAACAGAGGATGAACTAGATGACATTGGCGAGAATCTTGAACGGTCTCCGAATAAATCACTCACAAAATTAGCACAAGTAGGGGTTTCGGTTTCATCAACAATAACAAACTAACTAACTAACTAAAGTAAGATTTCAGCATTGTGCACACGCTAGCAAGGCCGCTGCATCATATAGGATTTACACACGCTTAAAGCAGGGGGCCTTGGCGCGCCAAAAGCTCGGCCAAGGTGACCGCAGCTTGGCACTCTTATTTTATATGAAAAACCCTGTATATGGAGTATAAATATAAAGAGTAACAAATTCCCCTTCTGTTCTTCTCTTTCTCCAGGCATGATGAACCCACTTCTATTTTCTCACTTGTTGCTCCTCCTCTTCATCCAAAATAAGAGCAATCATCTATAAATCAGCTTCTGCGAGTTTCACCATTGTCCGTGGTATAGAAAACACTGCCTGATGCTGATCATACCACGTTTAATAGGTGTGAATAGACATCACTGTGAGTTCACAGCCGGCGGGATCACGTGCCGGTAACATCACGGTTACACCACTGCTAAGTGTAAATAGGCCTTTAGTCTGCTATCAGATGACCGTCGACAACGTGTGTGGAGGGAAATTGGTAATGCTGCACGCCAGAGGCATTCCGTCAATCGAGTACAACAAGGTGGCGGATCAATGATGTTCTGGGCGGGTATCATGTGGGGGTTTCGGAAACTATTGTTGCCCATCCAGGGCACGCTCAAGGCTCCACAATACAGGGATAACATTCTCCAACCCATCATTGAACCGTTTTATCATCATTTCGGGACCGGGTGAGATAGCCGTGGTCGTTACGGCGTGGCGGCAGGAAGTCGCTCACATCCGGGAGGTGAGGAGGTTCGAATCACCCCGCCGGCAACCTTGAAGATGATCTTCTGTGATTTCCTACCTTCCTTCCAGGCAAATGCCGGGGTTGGTCCCTAACTATAGGCCACTGCAGCTACCTTCCAATGTCTCGCCCTTACATTCACACTCCCCCCGACAACACTCGACATGCGATGGTACTTGTAGCTCACCCCTTGGGTGTCCACATGGAAGCAGCTACAGACTCGGGTGAGCCGAACATGTCCTCGGGCTCTCCCGGCACTAAAAACAAAACAAACAAACAAACAAACAAACAAACAAAAAAAGCATTTCGGGGAAGAATTCAAGTTTATGGACGACAACTCCCGAGTCCATCGAGCCGGCATCGTCAACGATTTCATCAATGTTGCCGGTATTGCACGATTGGATTGGCCTGCATATTCCGCCGATCTGAATCCAATTGAACATGCTTGGGATAAATTGAAATCTACGGGAGTTAAGCAGGATTGCCATTGAAGAATGGGATAAATTAGTCCAGCAGTGGTTAAATGACCTTGTGGGCATTCCTGCAACCCTTTATTAAATGAGGTTGCTACACCACGGGCTTACCTCAAGAAACATGCTTTGGGTTCTGTTGGGCTACAAGAGAAGTGATTTGTTGGGCTTTGTTTGTCAATACATCGGAATATGGATTACTTGATCAATACCAGTTCACCATAGTATAGAAGAACATAGAACTTTTGTTTGGTGGGTGATACAAAACTTTTGTTGTTGTATGTATTTATTTAAATATCATATGGGAGCAACTGAAAAAAAAAAGGGACCTCAAAACTCTGGAAAATCTAAAAGCAACGTAGGCCTATTTGAAAAAAAAACTTGGGGTTTCAAAATACACAAAATCAAGACTCGTATACCTGCTCGCGAGGGAACCATTCTTCATAGAAGATCTCAGCAACACCCTATATCTGCCATCAACCGATGCAACCGATGCATCAACCTGCTAAATGAAAACACCCGGAAGAGGGAAAATATTGAAAAAGATGCCATGATTGGTAGAAGTTGGATAAAGCCGAACCAAAAGATGAGGAGTGCTGTGAACAGACGAGCTGCCCATGGCTTTCACCACAAAGTGTGTGTTATAAACTCATATCATTCAGTGACTGAAGATTGTGGAGTCAAGTGTAGTAAATATCACGTCCTATAAGAACTGTGTTGGAGTTGAGCACAGAAGACTAAATTCTGTAATTTAAATTTAATACATGCACACTTGTGCGCGGTTTCTGTATATTTATTTAAATAAATTTTCAGTGATATTATTATTTATTTAAATATTAGTATTTAGTTTTTAGAATAAATTTAGACTACAAGCTAAACGTGGGTCATGGTGTAATCATGAACCATGGGCAATGGCTGAGTGGCCTGACAGTCGGGATACCAGGAAGAGGAGTGGCCATCTTGGACTTATTCTGGATAGTGGCCATCATTGTGCTTAAGCGATTTGTTTAAGTAAGTGTAAGTAAGGGTAGCAACCTGCTTTATTTGTACCCTAAGCCTGCTAAAAATGCCTCGAATAAGCCTCGGACCTACAGGAGTGATGGAGTCCCACTCCCGTTTGCTGATCAGGGACTCCTTGGAAGCGAACAGGCAATCGAACTGGTTTTCAATGGGGTGCTATTAATATCGAGGGTAGTTATGTAACGATGAAAGTAGAGCTAGCTAAGTCAGGAACTAGGATGGAATTGGATATTCTAGGGATTAGTGAAGTTCAGATAAAACCGACAGCAGTAGCTACGCTCTCAAAAGCCCAGCACTAGGCCATGGGGCCAAGCTCTCTGTGGACTTGGTTGACGTGGGTTCGAGCAGCACCGTCGGCCGTCCTTGAAATGGTTTTCCGTGGTTTCCCCTATTTTCAACTCCAGGCAAATGCTGGGACGGTACCTTCTGACAGGCCACCGCCTCTTCCTTCCACTTCCTTGTCCAATTTCATTCAATTCAGCTCTCAATAACTCATCTCGTGAGGTTGGCGTCAGGAAGAGCATTCGGCCGTAAAAATCATCTGCCACAAATGCTTTCATCGCATCTCATTCCCGACCCCGTTGGAAAACGGCAGACATTCATACAGTGAAGTTCAGATAAAGGGAGAGAGGAGGAAGTAGGAGATTACAAGGTGTAACTGTCCTAGGTGTACCATGGGGCAGGGCAAAGGAGGCAGAAGGGCTGTATGTCAAGAGAACCTTATAACGTAACGTAGTTTCTGTGAGGTACATACATGAACGATTAATGTGGATAGATTTGGAATCTATTCCAGCCCTTATGTCACCACCGCGAATCCCCCCTCCTACACCGCACGCCACTGCTCCAACTCAGTTGTTGGGCTTGCTTCAACAACTTACAGCCATAGCCACTTAAATTCACCAATTCGAACCCGGAGCCGAACTCCCAAATACATTTAAATCACCTTTAAAATACATTCAGACAAACCGGGCGCTGATTGGCTGCTTCAAATATGAACGGTCAATCGGCGCCGCTCATATCCAAATCCAAACTCAGCGCCACAGAAACTCTGATCAAACAGCAATTACATTAACATTATCCATCCCGCGATCGCGCCCGCCTGCCTGAGGGGCTGGCCGTGGTCAGCTTGCTCGGGATGGTGTCCTGTGAGTCGCGGGTTCGGCTGGGACTACCACAATTCATCCAATGTCATCTCATCCCAAAACCAAAGCGAGGCTTATTAAACAATTATTATTTCATTCAAATACCTACTTCAGGTCTATCAAATCATTCACACTTCAAACCAACCTCACAGCGGTCTTTCTCACTTCCAAAACAAGTCAAAAGCTTAAACTTTTCAATTATAAAACTATTATCAAGCTGTAACCGCTGCTGAAAGTCGCCATGGAAGTACTATTAAGCGAACCTAATAAGGCACATCATCTAGCCAGTCTGCAACACAAGATTAGCCTATTACAACTAGCCATTCACCGGCAACAAATTACTAAAGAAAATTAATCCAAACAAATTATATTATTAATATTAAAAAACAACTCCCTAACCACCTCAATGGCGAAGCTGGCGAGGTTCGCGACCGACAGCAGCCCGCGCCAGTTAATTAAAATAATAAATTCAAATTCAATTCAACTATTATGCAAAATAAATCACTAATCACTCTCCCTTTTATCTATCACCCCAGGCAAAGGAGCGCAATGTCGCACCGCGTACCTGGAATCCAAGCGTCGCTGACCTGCTCGCTCCGCTCGCAGTCAGCGACTTCATTCAGAAATTAGGCCGAATGTCAGCAAATCGGGTCAGGATTGTTTTAATGTACGCTCCATGTAAAGGGGCGGAGAGGATCAGGACGAAGTCGACAGATTTTCTTGGGCAATGAGCGATGTGGTAGTGCGAGTTAACAATAAAGAGACCGTGCGTAGTGCAGATGGGGAAATTCAATGCTAGGATAGTAAATAGAACTGAGGGGTATGAGATGAGAATAGAGAAGTGATCACTAATGGGAACTGTTTATTGGATTTCTGTGCTAGCAAACTTATACTATAAGGTGCGTTCAAAAAATAACGAGCCGGAGGCTGTAATGCGCAAACCGGTGACGACATCGGCTAATCGTGGTGTGTGTAACGAGGTGTGGTTCCGACCAGAGCGTGGAAGGTCACAGCCCGTCGCTAGAGGGCACGCGTGCACGTCACGTGACGATACAAAGCTAGCAGCAGCATGCATCAATCGTCCAACGCTGCCAGTCGCATTGCAAACAGTGACATGGAGGCGTCAAACGAAGAGCAAAGAGGTGTTGTTCGGTTTCTGACAGCGGAAGGAGTAGGGGGAACGGACATTCATCGCCGAATATCACAAGTGTACGGCGAATACTGCATGTCCCTTGCAATGGTCAAGGCGTGGCACAAGCTCTTCAGGGAAGGACGGGTGTCGTTAGCCGATGATGCCCGGTCTGGTGCACCCCCCTGCATTACCGATGACAACGTCCAGCTGGTTGATGCACTCATTACCGAGGACCGCCGAGTGACAGTGAACGCCATAGCCGCCGTGGTCGGATTGAGCGTCGGAAGTGTGCACACCATCATGAAGGAACGACTGCACTTGCGGAAAGTGTGTGCCCAATGGGTGCCCCACAGTCTTCAACCACACCAGGAAGCATGTCGAATGGCCTACTGTCTTGGTCTTGGTTGGACGATTGATGGATGCTGCTGTTCGCTTTGCATGTCGAATGTTGTTGTTCCTTGAAGCACTATGAAAGTCAGGGAGGTTAGATATCTCAGCTCCTTGAACACTATAGCGCTTTCTAGTAGAGAAATGAGGAACTTTTGTGTTGGCGGAAACTCCCGAGATTAATTTTGTCATTATGAACACGGCCTACTGAATTCAAATGGGTTCTTTGACATGCCAACATCGTATGACATGCGTGTCGTAATTTTGTCTGCCTTTCAAAAATCACTTACCACGGCCAGGAACGAACCTGCAAGCTTGGGGTTAGTAGACCGACACGTTAACCACTCACCCACCGTGGTAAGCGGCCAGAAATGATAAAGTAGGTTATAGTGGGAAAGTAGGGCTGAAATGGTTGTATAGGATAATCGAATTGGCATGGGATTTAGGAAATGTGCTCTCTGACTAGACAAAAGCAATAATTGACCCAATTTATAAGCAAGGTAACATGGAAGATTGCAACAAATATATATGTACTGTATTTCTTTGATAAGTGTCCCAGGCAAAGTAGAGAGGAGAGCTCGATCATTGGCCGAGAGTAAGATGGATGAAAGCCAATGTGGCTTTTAACCACAACGAGGAAGTCAGGTTCAAATTCTTAGTATGCGCCAAGTTATTGAGAATCGCTACGTGAGGAATAGGTATTAGTGTTTTGTAGATCTACAGAAGGCGTACGGTAGAGTAGGCTACCCAAAGAGAAGATGCTGAGCATCCTGAGGGATTATGGTATCTGGAGAAGGCTGCAACAGGCAATCAAAAGTATTTATATTGATAATCAGGCAGCAGTGAGAGTTGATGGTAGATGAGTTCTTGGTTCAAGGTTGTTGCAGGAGTAAGGCAAGGCTGTAACCTCTCACCACTACTGTTTATTTTATGTATGAACCATTTGCTGAAGGGCATAAATTGTTTGGGTGAGATTCAGTTAGATGGGAACCAGGTAAGCAGTCTGGCCTATGCTGTTAATCTGGCTGTAGGCCTAATGACATACTCCGTCGAAAGCTTACAAGCCAATATGGTACAACTTGAAGATAAATGTTGGGAGTATGGCATGAAAATCAGCATTTCAAAAACAAAGCTTATATTGGTAGGGATGAAACGCAAGATAGTAGGAACTTAATTGGAGCAGGCTGAGTATTCTCTCAGGACGGTAGTGTGGGGAAAGAAATAGCATCGACGTGCAGAAAAGTCAATGCAGTGAGTTCTCAGTTGCCATCTACGTTATTCTGCAAGAAAGAAGTTAGTATAGCTACGATACTCTGCTGTATGGAAGTGAGAGCTGGGTAGATTCAGGTTATCTCATACATAAGCTAGAAGTAACTGATATGAGGGTAGCACGAATGATTTCTGAGACAAATACAGTAGATGGAAACAATGGCAGGAAGGTATTCGAAATGAAAAGATAAAGACTAAGCTAGAAATGAACACGCTGGATGAAGCTCTTCGTATGAGCTGACTCAGATGGTGGGGTCATGTGAATTGGATGAGGAAGGAGAGTTTAATGAGTTCGGCTGAATTATTATTAGGTATATGCCAGTTAGAAGTACGGGGAGCGCGATGCCGCCGTGGCTTTGCTGCTCGTCTTTCACCCGGACCGCCGGGGTTTGAATCCCGGTGACAGCGGGGTGGAATTTTCACCTGAAAAATCACGTGGCGTCAGGAAGGGCATCCGGCCTTAAATTCCCGGCCAAACCCAAAGATGAGCCTGGTTGGTCCCGGCGACCCCAATTAATTGGGAAAAGCCGAAGAAAGTTTATATGCCAGTTAGAAGTACGCAACCCAGTCTCCAGTCTCCTCTGTGACGGCAAACCTACAGTCGCTACTTAGTCAGTCAGTAAGAAGTAAGAGTCAGGTGACGTTAAGAAGAGATTTATAAGTTGAATTAAGGGCAAAGTAACCAAGAAAGGGGTCATTCTCTTTGAGGAAGATTTGTACAATGTACAACAGTTACAAACATCTAATAGACTACAATATGACAAAGAAACTGAACAAATAGAACTGATGATGTTTACTATTTGTGAATGTATATGGTGGAAAGGAATTATGGGTAGTAACACCCCCACTTTTTATGCTAAATTTGAAAGGATGCATTTAATACCTCGTATTGATGATTTTCCTATTAGCTGGCCATTTTGGATATGACTTTCCATGGTTTCTTATTTTCAAGTCCAGGCAATACCGTGGCGGAACGGTACCATCTAATGGGCGACAACTCCTTGCCCAATACAATTTCATATCATCCCTCATTAACTCATCCCTCAGGAAGAGCATCCAGCCATAAAAACCACTAGCTGAGTTGATCGCATCTCATCCTCCTGTAAGACAAAAGTACATGGGGTTACATGACCACGATGTTGCCAAGCCCCTGAAATTAACCTAAGTTACAGTAATCGTATTGACCGATTGAAAAGCATTTGAAGTTCATTATTATAATTGTTATTATTATCCACCCAGGATGATTGGGCTCCCATATGCATGTTGACCAACTGAAAAGCAATTAAACTTCATTATTATTATTATTATTATTATTATTATTCGAGCCTCGGTGGCTTAGGCGGCAGCACGCCGGCCTCTCACCGCTGAGTCCGTGGTTCAAATCCCGGTCACTCCATGTGAGATCTGTGCTGGACAGAACGGAGGCAGACAGGTTTTTCTCCGGGTACTCCGGTTTTCCCTGTCAAAATTTCATTCCAGCAACACTCTCCACTATCATTTCATTTCATCTATCATTCATTTAATCATTGCCCCAGAGGAGTGCGTCAGGCCTCGGCAGCCGGCACAGTTCATATCCTCGCCGCTAGATAGGGGCTTCATTCATTCCATTCCTGACCCGGTCGGAGACTGGAAGCAGGCTGTGGATTTTCATTTTCATTATTATTATTATTGGACCATGATGATTGGGCTCCCATATACGTGTTGACCAACTGAGAAGCATTTGAAGTTCATTATTATTATTATTATTATTATTGGATCAACCGGAGGAAGTAGACGCGTAAGTTACCTGAGTGCTCCGTAAAAAATCAAGTATAGCGAGCAAGTGCTCTTATTAGTGATGATGATATGATGATAATTGTTGTTTTAAGGGGCCTAACATCTAGGTTATCGGCCCCTGATGGTTTGGCTGATCGTGAAGATGAAAATGAAATGTAAACTTAAAACTAAACTAACTACTAACCTACATACTAGAAGAAGAAATGGAAAACTAAAGGAGAATAAGGCAAATAAAGGACAGGAGGAAAAGAAATGCCCTCAACTCTCGAAGAATGCGGATTAAGGGACTTGGAAGGAAGGAGAGCCATGAAAAGCAGATAGGAAAGTGAAAGAGGAGAGGGTCCACCCCAATGGTAAGGGACAAAAGGGGAAAACGGACCCAGCTCAGGAATCCCTCGGGGTCGCCAACTCCCGAACTCACCAGCCGTGAGCCCCTGAGGGTGTAGCATTATCAAGGGTGCACCAAAAGTGGTGGAGCTACATACACCCGGCCTCCTTGAGGGCCTTGAGCAGAAGGCAGGAGATAACATGAAAAGAAAAAGAAGGCTGACCCCTCGCAGAAGGAGGGAATCAGAAAAGAAGAGACAAGGGCCATTTAAGGCGGGAAAGGAAGAGACTCCCTAGGCCTTGGATAACCTAATACCGTCGGGGTCGGAAGAGAACAAGAGTTGACCAAGTGAGGTCGCTTTTATTAGTGCCTCACGATCCAGCCTTACCCTGTTACACCGTCTATGTTGGAACTCGTCAGTTCAGGCGCGCGCGGCCAGCCTGCCCGGCTGGATTTCTAAACGCCGTTCTTCTCTTCTCTTCATATTATTATTATTATTATTATTAGACCATTATTATTAGCAATACTACGTCTCATACAGTTCCCTAGTACATTGCAGAGGAATTCTCTATTATTGAATGGATTCATTGATAGCAAAATTAGGCCATTTATACTTACTGTAGGCATACCCAAACTTTATAAGTGATTTAAAATGTTGTTGTTCCTTTCGCTTATTCGAAACGTGCCACAAGCTTTCACTTCTCTCTGAAGCCTATCGTTTGCTCTAAACGACCTGTCTTGTTATGCTGATGGTTACTTCACATTTGATGGTGGGGTCCAGCATAATTCTTGTATCCTTCTTACGTCCAATAACAATTATTATGCCCATTGTATTTTGTTTCTAACACGAGGAAGACACGAAAACATGGATCGCGTAACATTTCTGAAATGTTACAACTGCATCTTAGATCTATGTCGGTGATTCCTAACGTTTGTAGTGAATCCCCTTCTTAATTATGGTTTTTGAACGTGAACTAGTGTATCAGGCACTTCGCAGTGTTTGCAGCATACAAGAGCAAACTTTGCTTCCACCTATTTGTGCTTGGCTACTCCTTTTCATGTCTACTTCTGGATTAGTCGTTCTCCATTAAAGATGGTGATTAGATACTTTGGCAATCAACCCGCAAGTTCATTTTGTTTTTTCCATAGATCCGCTTCAGTCTTAAGTATGCCTTTGGTTCCTAACTAGTAAATCACCGTCTTCATCATCATCATCATCATCATCATCATCATCACTGTGATGAACACCTCCTTCAGTGTACAAACACAAATTACGCACCATGTCACCATGCCTTCAAGCAATTCTTTCACTCTGTATGTATATGTGGCACAGTCTCCCTACATGATGATTACTATACTTTGGAAGTTAATTCACTGAAAATTACTAAATTAGCTTCGAGGTATTCCAATGCCCAGCACATAGAATGCAATGAAAATCAAATGTCTTGAATACGATATGTGGATTACATATAAACATGCAAATGGATTAACTCACGAAGTCTACTTGTAGCATTGGCCTTTGAGCTATTCCCAATCTAAAATGAGGTTTATTTATATTTTTCAAATTTAACATGCAGAAAAATGACAATGATTTTCGTAACAGTGCAATTGGCTATGACAGTGGTGCCAAAGCAGTTATCTCAATATTTTTGAACAAAAGAGCTGATGACCAAGGTGTCCCTCTACCCTAAACACGGATCAACAAGAACGTGAGCAATGTGATTGTAATGCACCAAAATAAGTCGATTTTCCCCCATATTTTTACAGACTAAAGTAAGCCGAAAATTGTCACGCGAGAACTGGCGCCATGGGTACATCTGACCCGACCGCAAATAATATAGAAATAACTTGAACGTTCGAAAAGCTATGGACATGTTTCTTGTGCAGGATGAAGTTCAAGGCTAGAAATGAAGGTACAGCAAGTGAGAGGAAATGAGGACTGATCAAAACGAAAATATAGAGCATTATTTAAGACTCCAGGATGGATCTTGAAACCCAAGTGCAGACATGGCATGATCGTCTGCAAGGATTTGGTCTTCGTTTGAACATCCACAAGACTGAATACCTCGAAACGATTCCATCCCCTGGAACTATAGGTATTAATGGAGCTCCTCTTACCAATGTAAATACATTCCGATACCTAGGCTCACGATTGAATGGCGACAGCTCTGTGAATGAAGATGTGCGAGCACGAATCAATGCGACTTGGATGCGATTCAGAGATGTCACCGGTGTTCTTTGTGATAAGAAGATGCCTATCCGCTTAAAATCAAAGATATACCGCACAATGGTGAGACCAGTTGCATTATATGGTACAGAGTGTTGGCCAGCACCTAGAAGTGCTGAGCACTCACTTCATGTCATGGAAATGCGGATGCTGCGAAGATCATTAGACATATCTCTGCTCGACCATATCCCCAACACAACGATTCGACATACAGCTGGCGTGGCTCCAATCAATGAGAAAATGCAGGAATGGAGACTCCGTTGGTATGGGCACGTTGTCCGTGCACCACAAAGTTCAGTCATCGGCTCGGCCAACCATCTAACGGTCGACGGCCAGAGACAGCGTGGGAGACCAAAATTGCGGTGGCTCGACACCATTAACGCCGATTTACGATCAAGAAACTTGAAATCACGCGAAGCATTAGATCGCAAGAAATGGCGTGCATTGATCCGAAAAGCGGACCCCGTTCCTACGGGATAACGCTAAGAAGAAGAAGAAGAAGATTTAAGCCTCGGGTCAGTCCTCGCGGGTTAATTGGTCTAGGCGGATACTGCCGTAGTAATTTCCAAAGTTGAAATCTGACAGCGAGTTGATATTCGCCGAACTTTAGGTGGTTCCCTCACAAACTCATGAGACTCCACAAGCAGTTAGGCATCACAACATCAACTGATTCTGTTCGTGGGGTCGTAAATTATCATCCGCCAAAGATAATTGGGTTGTGCAGTGGTAACGTTCGCGACTACTGTGCCCAAGGTTGCAGGATCGAATCCTGGCGCAGTCAGTTGGCATTTGAGGGTGCGAAATTGCGAGGGATCTGTCTCAGTAGATTTACTGGCACGTTAAAGATCCCCTTCGGGGCAAACTAGCGGCACCCTGGCGTCTCTAAAAGCTGCAGTAGTTAAAAGGTACGTATAACCAAGATCATTATTATTATTAAGATAATTGGGCTCCTACGCACGTCTTAACTGATATGGGCACATGAGTCCGCCTTGGTGGTCCGGGTTTGGTTCCTGGGTCTGAGAGCAGAAACTAGTTACGCTCAGACTCGTGAGGAGTGGAGTTAGGTTGGTTTGATTCCCACCCCAGCTTTGCTAGAAGTAGTTATCCGTTGTTTCATAACTCTACTCCAGGCAAATGTCGGGACTGTACCTAAATAAGGGCCACGGGCGTCTCCTACAAAAATCCTAACTCCAATTAACAAATAAACCCATTAAAATGCCACAGAGTCTCAGACAGATTTGAAACACTCCAAGTAGGCCTACTACAGGGGCGGATGCAGGATTTGTTTTCGGGAGGGGGGGATCCGATGAGGTGCTACAGTTAGAAAATCTGGAAATGTCAGCAAATGCATAAACAAATAACAGATAATTGCCTTACCGAGTTATACAATTACATTTAAAGAAGAAGCCGACGGTGCATTTTACACACTTCATCCAGTATTTCTTGAGTTTTAATTTTCACATATTTTTTAATTATACAGGGTCTTTCATATAAAGTAAGAACGGCAAGCGGCAGTTTTGTTATTCGCTGCTGAGGTGACCTTGGCCGAGCTTGTGGCGCGCCACGGCCCCGTGCTGTACTATTGAAAGCGCGCGCATAGTACATACGAGGGCTACTTTTCTTTCTCTCTCCAAGTTCTGATGGACTGTATAAAAATAACAGATTGACATACCAAACTGATTTTACTACTAAATGTTTGCTTGTTTTATTGGTATGTCTCAACATAATCGCCAAAACGATCGAAACATTTGTCGTATCGTTACACCAGCTTTCCAATCCGCTCGGCAGAATATTCTGCCGCCACTGAGGTGGGTTCGTCTGGACAGTCTCCTGAAGTGTTTCCTTTTTGACGAGGCGTTGCCGCCCAACCATACCATCAATTCCCGAAAAAGGTGAAAATAATTCAGTGCTGGCTTGGACTAAACGGCAGATGGTCCAAAACTTGACACTTGAATTCTTTGTAAAAGTGTATCGTAACGTTGGTACAGTGTGGTCGTGAATGATTTTCACCTTTTTTGAGAATTAAAGGTATGGTTGGGCAGCAACGCCTCGTCAAAAAGGAAAAACTTCAGGAGACTGTCCAGACGAACCCACCTCAGTGGCGGCAGAATATTTTGCCTGGGGCATTAGAAAGCTGGTGTAGCGATACGACCAATGATTCAATCGTTTTGGCGATTATGTTCAGACATAAGAATAAAACAAGCAAACATTTAGTAGTAAAATCAGTTTGGTATGTCAATCTGTTATTTTATACAGTCCATCGGAACTTGAGAAAAATTAAATAATAATAAAAAAACAGCCCTCATATTTACTATGCGCGCGCTTTCAATAGTACAGCAGGGGGCCATGACGCGCCACAAGCTCGGCCAAGCCCACCTCAGCAGCGAATAACAAAACTGCCGCTTGCCGTTCTTACTTTATATGAAAGACCCTGTATATACATACAGTACATTAACGCTAGTCAATTCAATCTGGTGCTCCTCAAATAGGTCTTCAGATACCGCAATGTAGAGATTGAACGTTCTGGTGTTGCTGAGGTTACCGGTAAAGTGCAGAAAATCTTCAATGCCTTGTGTACAGAAGGAGAAAATAATTTCATTACACCTATTCAAAAATGATTTAAAAAATCCTTAGGGAATTCATGATGATCATTCTGTTCGAGGAAACTTCTTCTCCGCATCTTAAGCTCACTGAGGAATGACTCTGGTGATCCATCAATATCATCCGGCCATTGGTTTACTATGGCATCAACTGCTTTTTGCAGATGTTCATCTGAGGCTTGCACAATGTTTTTGGGCAGCAACGATTGTATGGTTGGTTTGTAGGATCCCTTTATGATTCAAAAATCTAGAAGTTTCCTGAAACTGCAGAGCGATTTGTGTTACCTTAATCCCGTAGATGTTCATACGATTTGGAATGAGATTATGGGAAGCATATTTTATCGTTAACCGCTCTAAATCTCTCTACTCTGAATTAAGATGGCAGGACATTATTATAATATATGTAGCTATTTAATTAGATACATTTAGTATTTTATTGAAAATAATTAACGAAGATATCGCTCAGATCCTTTAAATATATCTTTGAATTAATGTGAATAACTTACTTTCTCTTTTGTTACGTCCTTAATACTGTAGTTTCCAAATTTTCAGGAGGGGGGGAATAACTCCCCCCCCCTGGATCCGCTCCGATTATACTAAGGGGGTTCAGCCCATTTTCTAATGCATCAGTGCATTAATGTCTAACTGGAATGGGCATCACTGCGGACATTCGGGTTCAATTCCCAGCTTTGTCAAGATATTTTATTCTGGTTTAAGGGCTGGAATGGGGTACACTCTGCCTCTTGAGGCAAAACTGAAAAGAGGTGGGTTCGATTCCTACATCAGCCAACCTGGAAGTTGTTTTCCGTGGTTTCCCACCCATACTCCAGGCAAATGCCGGGATGGTACTGCCCCCGTAATTGAATTATATAGAGACCACGGTGGCTATTTTGGAAAGTTTAAGGAAAGTTATGGCTGTCATAGTTATGACGTGGGTAGTCATGACGTAAGCACGGATGACGTAAACGTTATGCCAGCAGGCTACTTGAGCTGAGATTCTCAGTGACGTCAGCATTTAGTCGAGAATGTTCCAAGATTTACGACGCAGTCGCAGGAAAAGTGGAATTCTGCTGAGGAAGAAACTATGCTATTGGAGGGGAGGCTTGAACCAATAAACGATAGTTTAAAGGAAGACGGAGATTGCTGAAACTATGGTATTTTTATTACTTTTGGAATGCAGAATTGTGGAAATCCATTTGCAGTAGAGGCATTGATTTGGAATTTTGGTGAAATTTATTTTCAGTTTTTGAATTTTGAAAATCCGTCATGTATTAACGAAGTTGGAACTTTTAGCGATGACGCAGTATCACGCTATGGAAGGGATGGAAACGCCCCTAGTGAAGTTAATAAAAGGGCTTGCGCAGAAGAGAGGAGTCTCATTCTCCGATCATTCTCAGATCTCATTCTCAGATCATCGAAGTCTAATTGTGAAAGTTCTTTCTTATATAGTCATATATAGTGAAACGTGTGAAAAGAGTCGTTTTTATAACGCGTGGTGAGGCCACTGCATTATACGAGATTCAAGTCAAACTAGGTGAAGTTAAAACGGACCTTTGAATGCATCTACAAGTTTAGCTTTGAACAGTTAGCGGTCACCGATAAGCTAATTCGATTGTGCAGTGCTACATGAAGTAATATAGAAAAGCTGAACAATTTCGAGCGATTAGTTTGAAAGATATTAGCAAGTTTCGACGACTGACAAAAGTGATTATCTCGCCACCTGAGAAGCACTATTGTATCGCCAGAATTTACGCCACGGCTGACGCTGCTAGTGGAATAGGGAAACTTCTGATTGCTTTTGTTACACGACACTACAGTATAATGGAGCAATTTAATAAGGCAGTTTGTTCTTCTATTACTACAACCGAAGAGCAGATGGAAGGCTAAAGGACTTAATGCAATTGGGACATATTTCAACGGAGTAAGATAGCAACATGGAACTTCGCTAATTGCTATTCCACACAAGCGAACATGTGGTGAATACCATCTACACCCATGTTTCGTGATTAAAAGCTGAATACTATCCAACAGCAATGAAATCTATTACATACTCATTGAATATGAAAATTTCTTCGGAAATTTCTACAAAAACTTCATGGCGATTGTCTACTGGAACTTCAGGGAATTTTTCAAGAGAGGTCAGGGTTGTCCCGACTCACAAAGAAGATTATTGCCGGAAGGATGTCTATTCGTCTTCGAGGAGCAGAGCGATTTCCGGAGAAGGAAGCAGTTCGATTCTCCGAGGGTGCTATTTCCTGTTTCGAGGATGGAGCTCAGCTTTAACTTGGTGAAATGGATCCATCAGCAGTCTTCTTTGAGGAATTTTCCTCTGGAACGTCAATCGGCAGATAAGGTAGTCGTGAACGTTTATTATTGTATTTGAGTTTCATAATGATGTTTGAGCAACCATTTTTCCCATATTTTTGTCCTCATGTATTTTGCCCTATTTTCTTGTTGAGATTCCTATTCTCAGTACACCTTGATGAGTTATGCCTTTTTTCGACGATTTATTAAGACATTGTTATATCATGGGCATAGTTAAATGATTTTGAATCAGTTGAGACTGATATTTAGATTTTTCAGTAATTAATATTTTTGTAATCACGATTTGACTGTAAGTTAATGATTTTTATGGCAGATTTAAATTCAGACAGCGTGTCACTTTATTAAAGTAATTCTACCCCAGTTTAATTACTTTGACCAATTTTCTGTCATCATCAAGAAGGAAGAACATTTAAATGATTTTAGAGCGTTAAAATCTCTTGCGTTGTCGACGATCTTGGAAATACTAGTCGTTATCTGAATTGATTGCAACACAGACATTTATCGTCAGTTATGAACGATCATTGCATCATAGACATTTTTGTGAAAGATGAACTTTAATAATGAATTATTGAATGCATTAAAGTCAAGAATTTTTGTTAGGAGTTTTTCTCAATTAGAGATTTATATAATGATGTTTGCATTCCCCAGTCTAATTGGATTCTATTCGACTACTTTGCAGTTTTAGTCGCACTTTATTTGATGATAGTATTTTTATACTACAATTCTTTTAAGATGTTAATCTTAAATTTTGATAGACCAGACAGGCGTATATAAGCGTATTCACTATTAAATTTGTTTGTGATTGGCAAATTTTGACTTCAGTTCGATTCATGAATGAAATCCACGAAGGTTAAATGAAAACAGTTTTGAAACAATTAATGATTATAAAAATTTTTAAGTGGAACTATGAATGTATAATCGCTAGTGCAGCGCATGTGTTGAAAGTCGCTGATGTATAATGCCCTTGAATATGAAGGAGGTTCCCACAGGAATTAATGATAAAGAATTATTTGTGGAAGTTTTTGTAAGTTCGGTGGAAGTTTTTAATGCCATATAGATTAATATATGATGAATTTTGGGCTTAATTATAATGCAGTTTGTGCATTATTGTGTTAGCGAAGTATTTTCCGCTGGAGTGAATTGTCATAGTTCGTTGAAAATTAATCAAGTGAATTTACTGTTATAATTAACAAGAGTTTTGAAAGAATTTGAGATAAGATTTTGAATGAAGATTACCGTCACAAATAATTATTAAAACCTTTATTAAACCAGATTGTGACATTAATATGTATAACTAACCTTCATTGGTCGATTATATTAAACACGATTATGAAAATTACCAACCGGATGAACCTGTGGTTAATGTATTTCTTAAATTAATAATTTAAACAATTTAAATGTTAATATTGTAAATAATTGCTGTAAATATTTTTGAAAATAATGTGGAACGAAAGTGATGTTAAAGGCGTGTTTAAAATTATTTTTATTGTCTTTGACAAATATTATAAACAATTTCTAATTGTTATAAATAATTTATGTGATTTTGTTATAAACATTTAAGAGCTTATTAAACATTTGGATGAGAACTTAACAAGTTCAGGAATTATCATAATAATCCAGTAGGATGTGACTAAAGTATTTGAAAGAATTGCGTAAATATATATTTGAGTTGTCTTGCGGACATTTAAAGCTTGAGAGAGAGAGCTGTATTCTTACGTAACGTAGCATGTGAGAAGGGAGTCCATTTGACAAGTATGCGACAGGTTGGAGGGTAGCTTGCAGCTGTCCCAACAACTGGTTATCAGCGGGTGAGGTCGTCCACACTCTGGCCTTGCGCCTATAAATACAATTCTCATGTTTATTATAAGGAAACCAAATGCTCTATATATGTCTCGTCCTCACTTCCTTTCCAATCCAATTGTGTTATGAATATTACGTTATTTGGAGCTCGTGGGAGCTAATATGTTTTATATCATGTTGTATGATAACTTTGCAAGTCCTACAGGAGGACGTAGTCAGATTGACATGGGCTACTGATAGCCACGTTGATTTTGTTGTGTTATTAAAATCATGCCATTCATTTGAAATAAAGCTTTTGTACAGTTCAAAGTTCTCGTCTTCGTTCTGGTTCATTTTTAAATGTCATAGTGGAGGTGATTGTGTGAACAGACTTTAGTGATCCTGTTGTCAACTCAAACCCCGAGATAATTAAGAGGTAAGTAACGGTAAGTATGAACCCCCGTCTTTTTTGGTGTGTTCCACAATGATTTCCTGTGAACTTCTGTGCTCATATCTCGATAGTATCTGTCAGTGCCATTTTTATTGATGTAGCTGTGTCGGTGCGATTGATTGTTGGCAATCCGATTGAGGGGGCGGATATCTGACAGCCTACTATTCGGGTAAACGGGGACAGTAAGATTGGCGACCCTAAAACGTGGGGCGAATTCGAAAAAACTGGATCACCAGGTTGAACGCGAGTAAGATTGACAAACCTATCACGTGAGGTTCGATTAGACTCAAATAAAGAGGTTGATTCTTTGTTCGATGTCTAGGCCAATTGTAGAATTTAAGATTGTGATTATATAGGAATTAAATGTTGTATTGTATTAGGAAAATTACACTCAGAAAAGATCAGATCTTATACAACTTGGGAAAGGTTAAATAGGCTGGAAACTTAGGAAAATCGCCTATGATCTGGAATCTTATTTTATTTTACCGGCTTATGACATTTTAGTCATATTAAAGATAAAATTAAATTATTTGGATTGTAAATGTAAATTATTTGTGTTAGGATATTTTAAAATGAGCCAGGGAAATTTGAACATGTGCTTGAGTTTGTTTCAACATGAAGTATCTTCGAAAGTTAATTATAAGGTAGTTATAAGTTAGATTTAAGACAGAAAATTGATCAAATTTATATATGGTGAAAAGTGTTGCTCAAATGTTGTTATTTTGCTCTATTGATGTATGTCCCTACAGCAGTCTATTTTTGAATAATATTGTAATGGCAGATGAAAGTTTGAGGTTGATGTTAGAGGAAATGTCTGCTAACATGAATAGAAGTATGAAGCAGATGGTGGAGGAGAGTGTTAGTAATTTCTCTGCTAATTTGAATGCAAGAATGGAGGAAAATGCTAGTAATTTGTCTGCTAATTTGAATGCAAGGATGGAGGAGAATGCTAGTAATTTGAAAGCTAGTTTGGGTGAAAGTTTGAAAGGTATCCAAACTAGTGCTGCTAATTTGGAGGATAATATGTCGCGTTTACAGATTAATACCCTAGGAATTGAGAGTACTGTAAGTGACATCCGCACAAATGTGTCAGATGTTAAAAATGATGTGTCTAAGGTACAGAAAGACCTTACTATGTTAAATCTAGATGTAGCTAATGTCCGAGGGGATATTTCTTGTGCTAGAGCCGAAGTTGTTGTTGTCAAAAATGATGTTGCGACTGTCCAAGACAAGGTTGAGGAAGTCCAAAAAGAAATTCAAAATGCTAGAACTGATGTATCCAATGTTCAGGTAGATATTAATAACATTCATGCGGATATAACTGAGGTGCAAAGTGACATAACTAAGATTCAGGTAGAGGTCAACACAGTTTTCGTAGATATTACTGAAGTCCAAACTGATGTAAATAAAGTCAGGGAAGAAATAGAAAACTCAAAAACCCTTTCTACGCGTAATATAACTGCATTAGCGACTAGACTAGTTGATGAGTCAGTTAGAACAACAACGTCTTTAGCAGATTTGAAGTATGATTTAGAGGTCATGAGAACCCAGGTATTAGACCATAATAGATTATTAAAGGAAGATATCGAAGTAGACATAGCAGAAATGTTAACAGCAAACGTAGCGGTATGGAAAGACGAGTGGAATAAGTCAAGTGGGGAACATGTAACCCAAATTCAGGAAAGGATTGAAAGAAAACTTGCCAGTACTCAAATAGAAATTAACAAGGAAGTAGTACAGATTAGGAAAGATTTAAGCGTCAGGATAAATTCGCTATCCGAAAAACAAGTTGACGATAGAACACAACTAGATCAGGATATGCAAACATTAAAATCTACATTAGAGGAACAGATGCATAAAGTTGTCTCTGATGTAAATGAAACGACGAGCAAACTGCAAAATTTGAAGTTAGGAGAGGCTAGTTCGATGGAGAACTACAAAGAAGAGATAATCAAGAAAGTCTTAACGGAGATCACTGACAAGGATACAGAAGGCTTGGCTTGCGAACTGAATAGGAATTATGCCAGAAGATATAACCTAGATCCAGAAGAAAGAGACGTGACTCCTGAAGAACGTATATCCAGGTTCAGAGAGGAGGATGACGAGAGGAACATGGAACCTGAGTGGAACTATCGAGATAGTGGGAAAAACTATCCGGATTCATATCCGAGGAACGTGACGGTCATCAGGAATTTCGAAGACAAACCGCAAAAATTCAGTAACACTGATAGTTTGACACCTATCGAATATGTAAGGAACCTCAAAGATTATTTCATCGAAGCTCACATTCCCAGAGAGAGAGAGATGAAGATAGTGGAGAGATATCTGATTGGAGGACCCCTCGAATGGTTTTGCGCATTTAGATACACATTCAGTAACTTTGACGAGTTTGCAGAGGCATTAATCAAACGATTTTGGTCCATAGAAGCGCAGAATTCGTTAAGAGCGGAAGTGTATTCAAGAAAATACTCAGGTACTCTTCCAACGCGGTACGCTGATTTCTTTACGAGTCAATTGTCCCGCTTGAGATTTTTACAACCCCCATTGTAGCAACTAATTGATGCGATTTCTCGTATGCTGCCAGTTGAGGTGAGAAGACTAATAATTTCGTCCAACATCAGGGATTTAACCAGCATGGATGAATTACTGAGAAGGTTAGACTACACAAGTCCAATGCCTAACGTAGTACAGAAAGGTCAAAGGCAGGAGTTTAAAGAAATCAATACGGTATATATGGACCAAGTCCAACAAACTGACAAGCCAGATGAGGAGAAAACTGACAATGTAGGTCCTCACAGGAATAATCAGTTTAGAAATAACAGATCACAAGGTTACCGACCGTATCAACAGAGAAGAGGTTGGAACTACAATCGAGGAAACTACAATGGAAGAGGCAGATATTACAACAATAATGGTTATAACCGAAATTATAATAGGAATAACCAGAACCAAAATAGAAACCAGAATACTCAAGGTCAGGTTATGACACCCGATCAGTATCAGCAAAGAGAGAAGGAAAGCCAGCAATACTTAAAAGAATTAAGGGATAAAGAAGCCGACAATCAAAAGAAAAGGCAGGATGTTGTAATCGATCCTGGACCTTCTACGAGCCAGCAGAACTTAGAAAATAGAAATACTGGTCAGAAGAGAAATTAGAGAGGAGAGAATACATTAACCACACACAACCCAGATTTATGATTAAGGAACATAGAGGAAATATCATACTAGAGTAAGCCAGTAATAATTCAATTTCGTGTTCAAGAGAGTTGAGATACTTGTAACACTGAGTTTAAAAACAATTTGCAACTGTTTTTAAAACGTGGTGAGAGGAGAATGCCCCCGTAATTGAATTATATAGAGACCACGGTGGCTATTTTGGAAAGTTTAAGGAAAGTTATGGCTGTCATAGTTATGACGTGGGTAGTCATGACGTAAGCACGGATGACGTAAACGTTATGCCAGCAGGCTACTTGAGCTGAGATTCTCAGTGACGTCAGCATTTAGTCGAGAATGTTCCAAGATTTACGACGCAGTCGCAGGAAAAGTGGAATTCTGCTGAGGAAGAAACTATGCTATTGGAGGGGAGGCTTGAACCAATAAACGATAGTTTAAAGGAAGACGGAGATTGCTGAAACTATGGTATTTTTATTACTTTTGGAATGCAGAATTGTGGAAATCCATTTGCAGTAGAGGCATTGATTTGGAATTTTGGTGAAATTTATTTTCAGTTTTTGAATTTTGAAAATCCGTCATGTATTAACGAAGTTGGAACTTTTAGCGATGACGCAGTATCACGCTATGGAAGGGATGGAAACGCCCCTAGTGAAGTTAATAAAAGGGCTTGCGCAGAAGAGAGGAGTCTCATTCTCCGATCATTCTCAGATCTCATTCTCAGATCATCGAAGTCTAATTGTGAAAGTTCTTTCTTATATAGTCATATATAGTGAAACGTGTGAAAAGAGTCGTTTTTATAACGCGTGGTGAGGCCACTGCATTATACGAGATTCAAGTCAAACTAGGTGAAGTTAAAACGGACCTTTGAATGCATCTACAAGTTTAGCTTTGAACAGTTAGCGGTCACCGATAAGCTAATTCGATTGTGCAGTGCTACATGAAGTAATATAGAAAAGCTGAACAATTTCGAGCGATTAGTTTGAAAGATATTAGCACGTTTCGACGACTGACAAAAGTGATTATCTCGCCACCTGAGAAGCACTATTGAATCGCCAGAATTTACGCCACGGCTGACGCTGCTAGAGGAATAGGGAAACTTCTGATTGCTTTTGTTACACGACACTACAGTATAATGGAGCAATTTAATAAGGCAGTTTGTTCTTCTATTACTACAACCGAAGAGCAGATGGAAGGCTAAAGGACTTAATGCAATTGGGACATATTTCAACGGAGTAAGATAGCAACATGGAACTTCGCTAATTGCTATTCCACACAAGCGAACATGTGGTGAATACCATCTACACCCATGTTTCGTGATTAAAAGCTGAATACTATCCAACAGCAATGAAATCTATTACATACTCATTGAATATGAAAATTTCTTCGGAAATTTCTACAAAAACTTCATGGCGATTGTCTACTGGAACTTCAGGGAATTTTTCAAGAGAGGTCAGGGTTGTCCCGACTCACAAAGAAGATTATTGCCGGAAGGATGTCTATTCGTCTTCGAGGAGCAGAGCGATTTCCGGAGAAGGAAGCAGTTCGATTCTCCGAGGGTGCTATTTCCTGTTTCGAGGATGGAGCTCAGCTTTAACTTGGTGAAATGGATCCATCAGCAGTCTTCTTTGAGGAATTTTCCTCTGGAACGTCAATCGGCAGATAAGGTAGTCGTGAACGTTTATTATTGTATTTGAGTTTCATAATGATGTTTGAGCAACCATTTTCCCCATATTTTTGTCCTCATGTATTTTGCCCTATTTTCTTGTTGAGATTCCTATTCTCAGTACACCTTGATGAGTTATGCCTTTTTTCGACGATTTATTAAGACATTGTTATGTCATGGGCATAGTTAAATGATTTTGAATCAGTTGAGACTGATATTTAGATTTTTCAGTAATTAATATTTTTGTAATCACGATTTGACTGTAAGTTAATGATTTTTATGGCAGATTTAAATTCAGACAGCGTGTCACTTTATTAAAGTAATTCTACCCCAGTTTAATTACTTTGACCAATTTTCTGTCATCATCAAGAAGGAAGAACATTTAAATGATTTTAGAGCGTTAAAATCTCTTGCGTTGTCGATGATCTTGGAAATACTAGTCGTTATCTGAATTGATTGCAACACAGACATTTATCGTCAGTTATGAACGATCATTGCATCATAGACATTTTTGTGAAAGATGAACTTTAATAATGAATTATTGAATGCATTAAAGTCAAGAATTTTGTTAGGAGTTTTTCTCAATTAGAGATTTATATAATGATGTTTGCATTCCCCAGTCTAATTGGATTCTATTCGACTACTTTGCAGTTTTAGTCGCACTTTATTTGATGATAGTATTTTTATACTACAATTCTTTTAAGATGTTAATCTTAAATTTTGATAGACCAGACAGGCGTATATAAGCGTATTCACTATTAAATTTGTTTGTGATTGGCAAATTTTGACTTCAGTTCGATTCATGAATGAAATCCACGAAGGTTAAATGAAAACAGTTTTGAAACAATTAATGATTATAATTTTTTTTAAGTGGAACTATGAATGTATAATCGCTAGTGCAGCGCATGTGTTGAAAGTCGCTGATGTATAATGCCCTTGAATATGAAGGAGGTTCCCACAGGAATTAATGATAAAGAATTATTTGTGGAAGTTTTTGTAAGTTCGGTGGAAGTTTTTAATGCCATATAGATTAATATATGATGAATTTTGGGCTTAATTATAATGCAGTTTGTGCATTATTGTGTTAGCGAAGTATTTTCCGCTGGAGTGAATTGTCATAGTTCGTTGAAAATTAATCAAGTGAATTTACTGTTATAATTAACAAGAGTTTTGAAAGAATTTGAGATAAGATTTTGAATGAAGATTACCGTCACAAATAATTATTAAAACCTTTATTAAACCAGATTGTGACATTAATATGTATAACTAACCTTCATTGGTCGATTATATTAAACACAATTATGAAAATTACCAACCGGATGAACCTGTGGTTAATGTATTTCTTAAATTAATAATTTAAACAATTTAAATGTTAATATTGTAAATAATTGCTGTAAATATTTTTGAAAATAATGTGGAACGAAAGTGATGTTAAAGGCGTGTTTAAAATTATTTTTATTGTCTTTGACAAATATTATAAACAATTTCTAATTGTTATAAATAATTTATGTGATTTTGTTATAAACATTTAAGAGCTTATTAAACATTTGGATGAGAACTTAACATGTTCAGGAATTATCATAATAATCCAGTAGGATGTGACTAAAGTATTTGAAAGAATTGCGTAAATATATATTTGAGTTGTCTTGCGGACATTTAAAGCTTGAGAGAGAGAGCTGTATTCTTACGTAACGTAGCATGTGAGAAGGGAGTCCATTTGACAAGTATGCGACAGGTTGGAGGGTAGCTTGCAGCTGTCCCAACAACTGGTTATCAGCGGGTGAGGTCGTCCACACTCTGGCCTTGCGCCTATAAATACAATTCTCATGTTTATTAAAAGGAAACCAAATGCTCTATATATGTCTCGTCCTCACTTCCTTTCCAATCCAATTGTGTTATGAATATTACGTTATTTGGAGCTCGTGGGAGCTAATATGTTTTATATCATGTTGTATGATAACTTTGCAAGTCCTACAGGAGGACGTAGTCAGATTGACATGGGCTACTGATAGCCACGTTGATTTTGTTGTGTTATTAAAATCATGCCATTCATTTGAAATAAAGCTTTTGTACAGTTCAAAGTTCTCGTCTTCGTTCTGGTTCATTTTTAAATGTCATGGTGGAGGTGATTGTGTGAACAGACTTTAGTGATCCTGTTGTCAACTCAAACCCCGAGATAATTAAGAGGTAAGTAACGGTAAGTATGAACCCCCGTCTTTTTTGGTGTGTTCCACAATGATTTCCTGTGAACTTCTGTGCTCATATCTCGATAGTACCTGTCAGTGCCATTTTCATTGATGTAGCTGTGTCGGTGCGATTGATTGTTGGCAATCCGATTGAGGGGGCGGATATCTGACAGCCTACTATTCGGGTAAACGGGGACAGTACTTAACAATAGGCCACGACCGCTTCCTACCCAAATCGTACCTCGATTGCAAATACACACTAGTACAGACATCAGAGTGACACAGGTTCTCCACACACACACACACACACACACACACACACACACACACAAGTACACGGGGCTTCTACTCCAAAGCTTTTCTAACGGCCAAGTGTTTCTAAAGTCCTCAGTAGTTAAAAGGGACGTAAAACCAATAACATTATTATTATCTATCGGTGAAAACAAATTGTGCCCAATTAGATTAGGCGGGAAAACGAGCATTTAAATGCCCTAACCTGAAAGAAATATTATTAATTCTCGCCTTGACCAGAGCCTGGGTTTTACACTTGTACCTGGCAGTTTATGGAAAATAGGCTATATGATTCACAATGCCTACCTTTCTGGGAGTCATTGCTAATAATAATAATAATAAATACTCTCAATTATCGCTGTTGCACTGGAAATATTTGTTATGTTACGTAAATAAATGTTTCTTGCTCATTCAACGACGGCAGCCATGCTTCCTTTCACTGTTACCAACATGTCCGATACAAAATATACCACTGGACACACGTAATGTAATTATGTGAAAGAGGAAATAATTGGCAAAACCATTGGCCTGTATAAAGATTGTTGATGCGTGACTACCCTCACAGTGCGTGACAAACACCAGGGGTGTCGCGCTGCCTGGACTAGGCGAAATCTATTGGTTATTGGCCCATGATGATTGGGCTCCCATATGCATGTTGATCAACTGAGAAGCATTTAAATTTCATTATTATTATTATTATTATTATTATTATTGACCCAGGATGATTTGCTCCCATATACGTGTTGACCAACTGCGAAGCATTTAAATGTCATTATTATTATTATTATTATTATTATTATTATTAGGCTATTATTATTAATTATTATTATAATTTGCCTATGATGATTGGGCTCCCATGTACGTGTTGACCAACTGATGGGCAGTTTTACATAGCACCATGATAAGAAGTAGGTGTGTTACACAACTGGTGCCAAGCACCTGATGCTCTCCTGGGTCAGCGGGAGATGTAGAGATGAGGTTCAATAATGAGTTTTCATATTCCATATTACGAAAAGCCACACAAACTTCGCATGCAATTGACAATCAGTCCAATAACCCAAGTACGCGTAAATTAGCGGGGTTCAATTCAATGGTGCACAGGGCTTTAAACATACCCATGGCAAAATACAATTATAATAAGGAAATCAGAATAATCAAGCAAATAGCAAAGGAAAACATTTTTCCATCAAGCAAAATAGATCAAATTGTAGACAGACATAAAAGCAAAACGATGCAAAAGCGGGACAACAATAAGAAAAAAATGGCGCGTTTCAATTATGTGAACGCGAATACGTATAAAATCACCAATCTGTTCAGAAAGCAAGGCATACAAATTGCATTCACAACGAATAACACAACCGGAAATCATGTGCACACAACAGCAGTCTAAATAAATAAGACCCATATTCAAAGTCAGGGGTATATTCCATTACGAGCCAAGACACAGGCTGTCAAGCTAATTACATCGGGTAGAGTGGGAGAAGAATGGACACACGATACAATGAACATAGAAATGCGATTAAATACGGGACACACTCGACCGTATGCGAACACATGTGTGACGCGGAACACAGTTTCACTAATATTGAAACTGACCTAAAAATAATTCATCACAAACCGAAAGGCAAAGCTCTTGACATTAAGGAAGCAATTGAGATACACTTAGCTAAAATAACCAACCCCAATAATCTAAATGAACAGACATTCATGGAGAGTTCACCCCTCTTCACTCTACTAGTAGACACACCCTGTCGGAAACATGACACAACATGAAGATGTAGCCAAGCTAGATAAGGGATTAATAAGGGAAACATGTTACTGGTTCAGGATGTACGATGTATCTTTTTCTTTAATAAACCAAGGCCGGTATTAACGGCAGAATTAAAGTTGCCGGAACTGCAGTATTAAAGGTGCCGGGGCATTCTCATGAGACCGGGCAGTGCTTTTATGGCTTTTTAGCTTATACGTGTCGAGGATGAAACTAGGTCTTTAATAGTTGAAGATTTTCGTGAATACAGTAACATACACCACATTAGGGAGACTAGACTTGGCCATACACTGTCACACAGGTACGACATACACAGAAACTTAGGAATGCGAGAAGGGAATTGCCCAAGTTTATAAGAGACCTTGGCTCAGAGGAAGATTCCCCAATTGAGAGTAGATAGTGACAAAGATAACTGCTCTCACCAGGACAGCGGAAGACACCATCAGATAAGTAGCCTGTACAATACAACCCATATTGACCATTTAACTACAATCACTCCAAACAAGCAAGTTTGGAGATCAATCACCAATTCCAGTATTTTAACAAAACATCACATAGAACAAAAAGCAAAGCAAAGCCACTCCGTACAGGCCTTGGAGACCCTGGGAGTAGTGGAAGGTAGAGGCTTCCACTTTTCGTGACATCGGCACAGGATGGGATGGAGTTGTCAGCTCCACGCCCGGCCGTCTTTGCTCCCAGGAATTAACCTGGTAGCCTACTCATTTCTCGTGTAGGCTGGGAGAACCCCAGGGCTATTTGCGTTTCCGAAAGTGGTAGTTTTGTTTCTTAAATCCACTACCTGGGTGGGTATCGAACCCACTCCCTTTCAGTTAGAAGCTCAGCGCCTCTACCGACTGCACCACACAGCCCCCTTCATATAGACCACAATTAACAAATATTGACGAGTTTAATTATCTCAACTTGTACTGCAACTAAATAGGTGTACATATTGTAAATATTTATACCCATACAATGACGAATAGAAATTCTATTCGTCATGCCCATACTTTCTTTACATAAATTTTGGGGCCTAAGTGTGACGGATCTGATGATGATCGCTTGACGATTGAAACTGGTCATCCAAGTGTATTTATTAATCTCATGTAATTTTTTCAGGATTAGTGACTAACTCATCTCTTTTGGGAAAAATCGTGTTGACCGACTGAAAAGCATTAAACTTACGTTTCAGAGTTTGATTTAGAAACTTACCGCCTTATGAAAGCGTATGTTGTAAATTAATTGGACAACTCTGACACAAAGGATATTCATAAAGTTAATTATTGTTCTCCTCGTAATGTTTTGGATTCTAATCATTGGTTGCATTTACATGAAAGATGATTCAGAAACGTTAAGAAATTAATTTGATTGAAGGTGTCAACTGAAAGCCATTACAGTCCCTCAGCAAGTCCGGTCTTCGGGGCCACAGCTCCGCTTGTCCCTCCCTCTCGTCGGGCCTGATTTATTAGTGTTATCCCCAAATATTTCACATAAACATATTAAAAGTACTAGGTAGTGGTGAAGTAGAGCACTACCTATACCTTTTAATACTCTTTGGCTAGAATTTGGGTACGGAAAACAATCGTTATAATCTTGAAATTTCTGAAAGCACGTCGAATTGCTGGAACGCGGAATATTTGGTTGATAACTAGCAAATTTGAGTGAATTAATGTGAAATGATATGCCGTTGGTAGACTTGAGTGAATGTAAAATATTTCTATTTTGATGACATTCCCATTTTGGCTGGATTAAGTATGTTGCTTTTCTGAAGAAGTAGAATAATCTTTCGAGTAAGTTATGTCAGTGGTACTCGTTTTTCTTGCAGGTTACGTTCGTTTGTGCAACGGGTAAGTAAGGTTATGAGCGTTATTAATTGTACAGATTTATTTTAAATATTTATGCTTTGCATGTTTAATTTGAATCAAAGCTGTCTTATTTATATATGAGACTTTTTTATATCTAAAGTAATGGCAGGGGGGGAGGCAGGCACGCGGTGTCGTACCCTGGATATAAGTTCATTAAGGCTGAACTTAAACACCAACACAGGCAGTTGCAGCACACAAACATGCATAAGCACCAGTGGCGGCTGGTGTAGAAAATTAGTTGTGTGTAGGCCTAACCCTCCCTCCATTTTTTTAAAATATATAAACATATAGAAACACTCACTCTGTCGAAAAATGAAGTCCATACGTCGCTCCTTCTTGTTGCAGAACTTGTCAATCACCCTGGCATTGAACCCCCCCCCCCCCCCCAATACTGGAGACCATCTTCTTCTAAATGGAGAGCATAGCGAGGGCACTTAGTCTTTCTTGTGCCATGGTGTTCCGCAGAAAGCTCTTGATCCTCTTCAGCGATGAGAAACACCTCTCAGGCTCTAGCATTAATAAACACTCTCTTATGGATACCCTTTGCTCGTACACCACATTTACGGTGCCCGACCTGAAATTCCATCTAGTCGCTGGTCCTGTTGGAATTCTTCGAGCTGCCACTGCTTCTAAAGCAGACGTCCATTGCGGCGACTTTGATAAGAAAGCAGGAAACGCTGACAGGTGAGCGAAGAACATCCTAACCGACTGATTCTGCGAAGCTGCATGTTCCATTGTTAAATTCAGTTGGTGTGCATAGCAGTGGATGTAATGTGCGTTGGGATAGCAGACTTTTATCTTTGCTAGCACTTCACCTTTATCACCACTCATTACTGATGCCCCGCCGTAGGTCTGCGCAATAACTTTGTGTGGTGTAGCGTTTAACATGTTGTCCATTACACTTAAAATACATGATGCAAGGGAATCCGCATTTCTGACCTTCCGGTTTAAAGAAGCCCCAAAATCGTTCGTATGGAATACCATCTTCCTCATACCGAAATACCAACACTAACTGTGTCTGCTCTGAAACATCGGTAGTTTCATCGGCCATCACACTAACAAAATATGCTTGCTGCATTTCTTCTGCTATCACTTCTCTGAAGGTTTCAAGCATGCAGTCCAACAGCTCGTTCTGGATGGTTTTTGAGGTCCCTTTGAAAACTATATTAGATTCAATGTGCTCCTTTACTGAACTGTCTATACTAGAAATTAAATCTGCTAGACGGCCCATGAAAACTCCAGGATTGTCTGAATTATCACTTTCGTCGTGCCCACTTAAAGCTAATTCAAACACACCACAAAACTTAATGCAGTCCGGGGTAGGTCTACCTAACTTCTTTACCTTTGTTTTATCTTCAAGAGTTCTGGTTGAAAATGGGGTTTTCAAGAGGCTCTCCTCTGAGTTTTCCATATTGCACAAACACGCAAACAAACTCAACACATATACGCATTCCTCATACACAATTAATTAAGCACTGCTCACAAAAACACCTGCAATAACAAAATATTCACGAACTCGGAAACAATTGCTGTGACCGCTCAAAAAGCATTAAAATGAAACCAGCAACGCCGTAATGCAAAATCACATGTTATTTTGCTACAGTGAAATTTATGAACTAGGCATCACAATAATCATGTCCTTAATTGACGACATAGGCCTAACATTATAATTTTTATAGTACATCGATTTACAAAATGTGGCTATAGAATAAGTAAGTTAGGAGTATTGAAAAAGACCTTCTGGGGGAACAGCTGATGGGTTCCTCTGCTTTTTAATACCCCATTTTCTTTGAGCGATTCCCTCTTAAATCCTATTCCTGAGTCCAGATAGTGCCACTGGCCACGTTCACATTCCGTGTGACCAGTGCTGCTTCTCTGTGGTCGAACAAAGAATCGCTGTGATGACTGGTCTTAGCTGTTGTCCCAACAGCACATCCAGAACACAAGGGAAAAGTTGGGCGCCCATGCGCAGAAGACAAAATTCACGCTTCCTGCCAATAAACTTGGAAATTCTCGCTGGGCTGTGATCTGCACAGCTAAGGTAGTGCACGGAGTGGAGCGTACGCCTAGATACCTCGTACCGTACCTGTTCTGTGAGGGGAGTAGAAATATTTCATACTCTTTGCTTGACGTCTTTCTTAAAGCGTTGTATTTGTAGATAATAAGCCTACTATTAAAATAATTTATTTTCAAATAAAGCAATGTGCTGCAGCACTTCAGCACATAAGGAGCGGCCGCCCCTGATAAGCACATCCCTTCTCTACTCTCACTTCCCATCTCCCTCCAAGCACTACACAACTCCAGAGCACAGCCCTCACAAGTATACTCCATATACTCCAGCAACTAGCCACCATTACCCTCTAAATAGCCCTCACACACTCCAACAGCCACTGGGTACCTGCTCGGATGGTTAGCCACGGTCGACTCATTCGAGATGGTGTCCGGCGGGCCGTGGGTTCGATGATGTCACCTCATGCATCTCCTGGCGCTAGCTCTTTCTCTTATTTCTTTCTTACTGCTTTTCTTCTCAATTCGCCTTATAGGCTCCTATGATTTTTCACTTTATATGCTCTGTGCACTAGGTCAGAACTTGACCAACTATGAACAAGTGCTGTTATTCCTTAAATTCTGTATTCCCTGAACATAGGTCATATTCTGACCAATTTGATTCTTTTGAATTTACCCATTCAACCCACACATTCGGTTGTTCAAAACCCCTTTTGGCATAGCTCTCATGGCCCTAAAGGGCTGACAGGCTAAAATTGTATGCATCGAAGACGGCTATGGCTGGCTTTAGTGCATGGGTCAGGTCAGGTCAGTTGACTTTGGCTGTAGTTATGAAGAGCCTGTTTGGGTGAGTGCATCGTAGCATAACCTACAGTAAGTTATTTGGTTTCAAATATTCCTGAAGAAAATATGATGTTAGTTTCCATTTGAGCAGATGTAATATCAAATTATATGATAAATTGGTCCGGTTAGCTCAAATATTAATTGCCAGCGTTTCGCCACTGGGCTTGTCAGTTGGTTATGGTCAGTGCTTTTTTTTATTTTTAATTTAAGGGGTACGGTACTGGTACTCTCAGTTGTAGTCGACGAAACATCACGATCTTGCAATTTTTGGCAATTAGCAAAGTCTGGTCATTGTTTGTGGTAGAATCATTAACTTTCGGCTTTTTCGGTGCCAGGGTGGATGTTAAATAGTTCGTTATTTTCTTCATCCTTCAGAACTAACCACACACAAATAATGACAACCTACCACACCTCCAAACACCAGCCAGCGTGCTTATAAGAAGGGAGTGCCCACCAAAAAAACTGATTCGGTAGATTTAAGTCGAGGATTACTCGAAATCTTCTCCCGTTGTTGTGAACAGCGCATTGACGCCAGCTGATCGAAGAACTTTCAAGTCGGAAGTTATATTTGTCGGACTAGATACAAAAGTACCAATATTTTTTTCTTAAACAGTTGTCAGATTTTTAAGAGATATGCGTACCCCCGCGTTCACCCTGAAAAAAAAGCACTGGTTATGGTACACCTCACCAAGGCACGTGGCTAGCACATACTGAGAAGGCTATTACAAGACACAAAATACTTGTAGTATTGACATCACTAGTAATGCCAATGTGCTACAGGAGTCAAACTCCCTTTCACACAAACATTCAACCTTACCTTGGTTATCCAATTTGGTTTCAAATACAGTTGAGTCCTGAAAACTCGGCACTCGATAACCCGGCAGTCCGGATAACTCGGCCACACGCTGCCAAGGCGAAAAATCTTACTCTGCCTCCTGAAGAGAGTTCCTAGATGTGAAGAAGCCCATGAAAATGACATCGAACAGTGGTTCCAGAATGATACCGAGCAGGACATAATGTCTGATGCAGAAATTATTGCTGCCTTCGCATTTAATGAAAAAATGCCGGAAAATCATGAAGAGGTTGACGTTGAGGACTCCTAAAATATCACATAGTGAGGGACAAAAGACTGTCGAAACTGACCTTCAGTATTTGGAACAACAAGGTGCGTCGGTAATGGACTTCCTGTTCCATCGTTGTCTTTGTGATGAAGCAGCAAAATGCAGAGTGCAGTGTGGAAGACAACAGGACATTACGCATTTCTTTAAAAAGGTAGCCAGGTTTTGCAGTGGGTTAGTTAATTTTCAATATAGACAGCTTTATGCCTTCATAAAGAACATACTTTTCCTTCTTTAAAGGGTATTTGAGCTGTTTATTCTCTTTTGTATTCTCAAGCTAACAATACATACAAGTACAGTAGTGTATTTTCTGAGGAAATACTCGTACTTATTCTTTTCAACCCCATTCCTGATAATTCGTCATTTTCATAAAGTCGGCCAGCCTTTGGTCCACATTAGGCCGAGTTTTTGGGACTCTACTGTATTCCCAAAGGAAATATGATCTTAGTTTCCATTTGAGCGGCTGTAATATCAAATCTTCTTCTTTTTCTTCAGCGCTTGTCCTGCCTGGAGGCAGGGTCCGCTAAATGGATTCGATGTCTCCATTTAGTTCTGTCCTGGGCCATGTCAGGGTGGAGAATGACGCTCTTCAGATCTCTGTGAAGGGTATCGGCCCATCGCTGTTTTGGTCGTCCTTTTGGTCTATTACCGGCGACTTCCAACATGTAACCCGTCTTTGCTATAGTGTCAGCCCCTGTCCTCTGCACATGTCCAAACCATCTTAAACGACTCTCGCGCATTTTTTCAGGAATGGGTGCAATGCCAAATCTCTCCCTGATGCATTCATTGGGGATGCGATCCAGTTTCGTAACACCACCTGTCCACCGCAGCATCCTGGTCTCCACGACTCCCAGTCAATGCTCCGTTTCAGTCGTAGTAGGCCAACATTCGCAACCATACAGTGCTACAGGTGGGATGACAGTACGATAGATTTTAGATTTGAGGTGATCTTTCATCCTCCTGTCACAAGTGACGCCAGTTGTTGTTCACCATTTCATCCAAGCTGCGGATATCCTTGCATTGACTTCTTTGACAAGTCGGCCATCAGCAGCGATCGTGGAGCCAAGATACTTGAATCTCAGTACTCGCGGTAGATCTTTGCCGTCTACCTGAATGGTTCTGATTGCTTGTGTGTCAGATGTCATATATTCAGTTTTCTCCTTATTTAGGCGCAGGCCATAATGCGCCAGCTGATTGTTCCATTGCTGGGTTTGACGTTGCAGATCAGCCTGGGTCTCAGAGGCCAACATGACATCGTCTGCATATAGGAGCGTCCATGGCAAAGAATGGTGCAGGTCTGCTGTTACAGTGTCCATTACTAGAATGAACAAAAGCGGTGACAGCGCTGAACCCTGGTGAACGCCGACGGTGATAGGAAAGTCACAGGAGGGGATGTAATAGCAAATAATATGATAAAATGGTCCGGTTAGCTCAAATTATAATTGCCAGTGTTTCGCCCCAGTGTACCATTAGGCCCAGGTCAAGGAGAGAATGGAGGGGCGGGGACTATACATTACCTTTTTTAAGAAGTTTTTAATGTTTAATATGTTCAATCTGTTCAGGATTTTATTGTGTTTTTATGAGTGACTGTATGTGCATGATGTTCTTTTTACCTTGCTCAGTGTTTTATGTGTAATGTTTTAATGGTGGCAAAATGTGACTGATGAAGGACCACTCCAGGGTTTGAAACATGTCCCACAACTAGTGCGTCATAACACATAACCAATGTATTGATTGATGGAGGTTGTTCAATAAATCAAATCATAATTTGTCAATACGGACCAAAAATGGCATTAAATATTCCCAAGTCTAACCTACAGTAGCCAAGAAAACCGCCATTCATTACGTAAAGGAAGCCAGTTTGTGAGGAAAACTTTTAGGTCAAGTCCCTATCACTGAAGAAAATGGGAAAATCTGACAGAAAAATGGCTAACATTCAAGTAAATTAAACCAACTGAATGTTCCGTGAAGAATAAAAGTAGCATTGGAACCTACCTAACAAGATATCAATGTGAGCTCTTTCTTTGTTGAGAACAAACCAGTGGAGTTTGAGGGCTATATAGACTAAATAATTTGTACTGTAGTTTAGTTTTACAGTAAGCATGCCTTCTACCTAAATACAAAGTTTCATGTCATTTATTATAGGAGTTCTTATGCGAACCCAAAACAAACATGAATCAATCATTGCTACTCTTGGCCAGAGACAGAGTTTAAGTAGCGTGCATAGTTTTTATGTATAGTGAATGATATCAATAGTTCTGGTCTGTCTTTAGTACAACTGAATCAGTAAGTAGTAATATCACGAATGATGAAATTAAGTTTGCCAGTGCCTTTATTCATTCTGAATGAAAGTGGAACGCGGCTTATACACTTGCATCAGACATGAATGTGACTTTTACATACCTTGTGTCCTTGTTTCATCTTCTGGGCGATATTACGTATTGAAATTAGGAACCGTGCTCACTACTGCACCTCATATATGTGGTTAAGTATGTATTAAATATGTGTTCTTATTTATTGCTCTTTTAAAAATTGCTGCCCTGTCCCGACAGCACTTGCATCTTGTTCAACTGTCAACAAGGTGCACTCGAGCGGCACACATGTTGCCAACATGTGGGATACAAAATCATTGTTGATAAAAAAAAAAAATTGGGATAGAAAATCACTGTTGATAAAAGAAACATTCATCGGGACGCGTTAGGCTGTAACCATGATGATTGTTTTGGACAATGGCGGCCACAGCTGTAATTTTGGCTATATAAGTCGTAATCCTATATTGGGATGACTGGGTGGGTCGCCGACGGCGGAAGAGGAAACATCTATTAAAACATCATTCCCTGATTTATTTCTCATCGTTTGATAAGGTATTTTGGCTAATTCATGTACTATAGAGAATGATATCACTCGTTCTACGTTCATTCTGTACTACCGTGCCTTTTATGTGACTCTTGGGTTGGGAGAATAAGATGGACAGTCACCTCTCGCTGATTTCAGGGAATGAAGGTTTTCTCATCATGGTCAGAGCTGAGAGATTTACAGCCATCTCTTGCAATCTTCTTTTCTACTTGTTTTTTTATCATTTCAAATGATCTTGTCGACTTCATCGTTATGCTTTGGTCTACCGTTATGCGTTACGGTTACGGAGAGGAAATGTACTAAGGTTGCACTTGAGTGTATGACATCATCATGTTGTTCAGTGCATATGCACCGAGTCTGAGTTTACTCCTGGGCTATGGCGTTATGCGATACGGAGAGCGCGTGACGTCATGCAGCAGAGTGCACCTCCCGCTCTCTGTTCCCCGCGCGGGAAGCCTAAGTTAATGGGTAATGGAGTCCGTTGAAAGAGTCCTGGGGGCTTTGAGCGAAGCGAGAAGTCCTCCTGCCTTTCTAACATGTGTAGCATTTGTAGCATGAGTCATTTGAAATGATATGAAGTCTAGTCTTTCAGACTGACAGTAACTTTTTTTTTTTTGCATTTTCTCGGCGAGGAATTGTTCGATCAAGGTGTTATTTGGCTTAAAAAATTCATAATTTAATTTACTAGGACTTTTGTTGTATAGGATGCGGATGCGGGTATCCGCAATTTTTTTCGCCATGTGGATATAGTTTGCATGGCTGTGCGGATAGCGGATAAGCTGCGGCTAATATTTGGAGTAAATTTGCGGATAGTTTTTAGAATACAACCTGAGGTTGTTGAATATCATTACTAGGACCCGGATGTTTATGTAATATCATGTTTTTCCTTTATGTTTATTTCTTCACAAATGTAAGATGATGATTTAAGCTAATCTCGTTCAAGTTATGTCATTAGGCATAATGAATACTCCGAATTGAAAAGGGTTGCAATTCTGTCTGTATAACATTCATTTTAAGCACAGCACATGACATACAACGCCTGGGGGAATGACTTTCACCTCAAATGTCTAAATGTGTTGCTTCAATATTTTATCTAACTAACAATATTATTGTAACTTAATGCCAGTAGATTCGAATAACAAACGTGCAGATACGGATAAGTCTGGGGATGTGGGCGCTATGCATAGGCTACATCAATTTGAAGAATCGTGTGAAATATCCCCTTCTCTTTTCGGGCTATATAGGCTAAGGATATTGAGAACGATGCGCACAATGTGCTTAAATATTCAGAGATACCGTACGGTACTGTATATAAAATGTCACCAGTGATAGGTCAATTATCTGAACAAAACTGTCAGTGATACAGTTCTGTTAGAGCAGTCACTTATCACTTGTTCTCACAGTTCACAAACACACTTATCGGTTGCCTCATGAAAGGTCTTCAGTCTAAACATGCAATGGTGGAACCCGTGTGATGCCAGGTGTGCCACTGTGTGTCTCAACTGGAGTTCTGCCTGCATCCAATCTCTGGTTATATAGGCTAAATAATTTGTAGTTTAGTTTTATAGTAGGGATGCCTTCTACTTAAATACACATTTTCATGCCATTTATTCCAGTAGTTTTTGTGCCAACCCAATACAAACAACAAACAGACAAAAATTGAACACATCATCATGGATAAGTACAACTGAGTTGTAGGCTGCTTTAGTTATCCGTATTCTCTGTGGAAAGCCAGTGTATTGTAAGCGACAATTTTGGTGACCAAGTTTGTGTTGTGTTGAAAGGAGCAATTCACTCCTGGAGGTAAAGTATTGAAGAAGCAGGCATTTATACTTGGAGCTAAATTCTACTATAAATAGAATTTGATGTAACCACCAGCACTAAGTAGCCTATTAACAGAGTTAAGCGTTATCAATTTGTTGCTTACAATATTCTGGTTTTCTGGGGGTGATACGTGCTCAGCGCAGAGCAAACGACCTCTGTTCATAGTTTGGTACTAGTTAGGAATACGGTGGCCAGGGTATTACACCATGACAACAAAAACTCGGTTCAACTATTATTCCACTGCCCGCAAATTGTATGTTAGGTATGGTCAGCTACAAGCTGATATCTCTACATGACCGTGTTATCAGTAAGATGTCACTTGCCACTGTATTATTCTTATTAATTCTGAATGAAACATCACTCATTTCTTTTTCACTTTCATTTGATAATACAGTATATGATTTTCATACCATATTTCGTCTTCTGGGCGACATTAACAATTGAAATTCCTAACCCTGGTCACTACCGCACCGGATTATGTGCTCAATTACATAAATATGTGTTTTTATTTATTACTCACTTAACAACGGTAGCCATGTTTGGCAGCGGATTAGGTCTCTTCAACTGCGCTTTGGCGGTATTTTAACATACTAAATACGCTGTTGAACATGGCTGCGGTTCCACCCCTTAAAACTCCAATAACTAACTAAATCATATAATGTATTATCGAAATGAAAGTGGAAAAGAAAAGAGCGATGTCTGATTCAGTTTTAATATGTGAAGACTTGTTTTACTATCGACTTCAATACCTACGGATATAGGTCGTAGTTCATTGAAATCTATAAAAATGTGCCTTCTAAGCTTACACTGGGTAAAGCGTTAAAGATACCGGGCGAAGCCGGGACAGGTTGCAAGTTATGTGATTTAGGGCATGTTTTTCAATCACTGGGAAAAGTTCGGAGTAGCGTACTCCCAGCATTAAACACCATATTGTGTTTTTCAATCGCTGGGCAGCGCTGCCTAGGGAATAAACGTGGTGGGTAAGTTGGTCATATTTACTCGGTGCTATTTGTGCTGGATAAGCATTAAACCTTTGGAGTACTGACACTCCGTAGTTGCTTGTTGTTTTACTCCTACCAGCTGTGAACACTTGATGATTTGTATTCTAATTGTATGAATCTTTATTTCATGGCTTGTTTTCATTTATTCAAAAGTGCTGTGTAGGCTGCGCTAGAATTATCAGCTTCGGTAGACACACGGGTGACTACGTTTGTATACATAGATTATATGGCAATAGAAAATTAAAAATTTCAAAGATCTCGTATACTGCACAGCTTGGACATTCTTAAAATTGTCATTTGTCTTGTAATTTACACTCCGTTTTCATACCGGTACTATGATGAATGTATAGATTGAATTGGAGATATGCTACTGTCACACTTGTTTCAACAAATATCACATATTATTTTATACTGTAAATTAAGAGGACGGATGAAACCATAGTCTCTAACCTATCTATAGATTAGTAGAAATGACGTTCAATGCAATAAAATTTCTCAAATCCTGCTTGCTGCAACATATTGTAATAAAAATGAGATAAATCGTAATTTCATGTAGATTCTGTTAAAATGACTCTTAATGATATGATAAATATTGTTTAAATCAATAATCTGGTAGCCAATATAAATGTCACGACTGGGGTTTCAACCTAAGACCTCATGAATCTCAGACCAAGATGCTATCACCACGACTATTACAACCACAGAAATGTTGAGTACAAGACTGTTACTTATTTTCACGTACCGGTAATATTATGGAAGTTATATTTAATGCTCTATTAATATATTTGCTTTTTATCGATAATGTTCCTGCGTGGAATTGAGTTTTAAATTCGTATAATCAAGAGAGATGTGCTAAATTTAAAATGCATTTTGATGTAGTGAATTCATAATATACACATTATCACTTGTGCAACTGAATTGAGTTGATGATTCCATTCTAGGGGTCCAGTGAGGAGAATTTTCCTTAAAGTTAATGAACTTCATCAATTAGGGTATGTACTGTTTTTACCCTTCAGATATGGCCATATATGGGTTGTGTCCCGAGTGGGACCCCTTCTACACCGTCGTTTGTGAACTGTGTCAAAAGATAATCAAGCCCCAGGCTCTCACAAGGCACTTTGGTGAGTATACACATGATTTATATAATTATAGTAATTTATTCATTTTAAATCTGGTGGTCTGTGCTCATTACTGTGATATGAAGTAGTACAGTATGATCACACATTTCTGATCCAAAGTTAAATCTGTTCTATTTTGCAAAATTTGGACTTTAAATGAAAGGTGGGCAATGACATAAAAGTACAAAATCAGACCTGTTAAAAAGGTATTGAATTGAAGACACTGTCTGGTATGCAGTCTCTCATAAAACTCAAGATAAGAGTCCGGTTTTGATTTGCATTGTGATCAATAATAATAATATCAATCGCCTGGTTCAGCCAGATACCAGGTCAGGGATTCTGCCTTATCTAGCACCAAGGAATGGAAGGGTGAGGACTGTCCCACTCCTCTGGGGGTGATGAGAAATAAACGACCCTGGAGTATTACTGTAATGTAAAGAAATTGACAGGGAGAACTGGAAAAAACTGGTCCCGCACAAATTTTACATGACTTTACCAGGATTTGAACTTTGTATACAGTGGTGAAAGGCAATGTGTAACTGTCATGAAATGAATCACTAATTTTCGTTAATATAAATCTTGCATGAAGTAGCAGTTGCAAGAGCAAGTAAAGTGAACGAGCCTGTTCAGTCCAGCCCGAAACCAAGCTGCTCAACCTAAGATGCAGTTTTGGCGAGGACAACGAATAAGAACATTAACGGCAGTATTAAAGATGCCGGGACATTCTCATTAGTCCATTTGCTCTTTAAGAGGGCTCGTTAGCTTATGCGTGGAGAGTTTGAATCCAGGTCTTTAATAGTTGAAGATTATCCTGAATACAGTAACATGCACTATGTTTGGCAACTCACTACATGTACACTTAAATGAGGAACACACAGCACTAAGGAATGCGAGAGGGGGAACAGCCCAGCGAGATAAGGGACCCTCACACTCTGGAATTTCCATTCAGTCGAGTGCAGACAGTGACCAAATGAACTGCTCTCACCAGGACCGTGCAAGACTCAACCAGATAAGTAGCCTGATTTATTGTTCACTTTAGACCATCCTCCCTTTTCATCACTTTTAACACCTTAGCTTATTGAAAATATATAATTTATGATATGCATACCTTTCGGGGAGCTGTTGGGAGTCGTTTCAAAATCTCTTCATACTCAATAGCCACTGCTGCACCGCAATAATTGTTATTTCACGGAAAGAATGCAATTTTTCTTCACTTTCTTCACTTACGGACGCCATCTTGACAGTCATGTGACACCCGAAAGTCGATCATGTGACTACGTTACCAACTTGAATAAAGAAATTCACCACATGCCTTCGCTACTAAGTTAGGCACTGTCTTGTGGAAAATTACTGCTAGTACTACAAGCAAGGGGGTCTGAGGCGTAAGCCCCAGGTTAGGTCTGTTTTTGTATGTAAAACATTATAAATACATAAATAAACACTGTAATTGAGTTCACTTAGTGATTTCATACATCACGTGCGAAATAGTACCAAACGCGTGGGGTTGGCAATACTGACTCAGTGAGAAAGATGGGGGTGAGAACTTCGATTTCAACTATATAAGTCGTGTAGCTATTTGGGCGGGATGGTGGGTCTATGACAGTGGAGCAGTGAACATCTAATACTCAATCCTCTCCGGATATCCTCCCGACTCTTAAATCAGGTAATTTCAGTTTTTAAAAATATTTATACAAAGAATGGTCTAAAGTGAACCGCTACCATAGCCTGTACAATACAATCTGAAATGACCATTTACAACAACCACATATTCACTCCAAACAGGCAAATTCCGGGGATCAATCACCACTTCCAGTATCTCAACAAAACATCACATGGACTATAACTAACAAATATTGACGAGTTGCATTATCTCGACTAATACTGCAACTAAATAAGCATACATACTGTAAATATTTTCACCCATGCTTTCAGACATAGATTTAATAGCCTAAGTGTAGTGGATCTGATGATGATCGCTTGATGATCGAAACTGGTCATCCAAGTGTATTTATTAATCTCATGTATATATATTTTTTTTTTTCTGGATTAGGGAATAACCCATCTCATTTGGGTACAATCGTGTTGACCGACTGAAAAGCACCAAACGTCTGTTCATGAAATATTATGCTATATTTTTATATTCCATATGTCATCGATTCTGATGGTATCCGAGTCGTCAAGAGACATACTGCCTTAAATTCAAACTTTGCATTTCGGGCTTTTCATATTCAAATGAAACTGTTTCCCAAGGGATTCAGGATATTTTCACTTGGCGTGAGCTTAATGACAATGCATCAAATCTCAAGTATATGAAGTACTTGGAATAATTGATCTGGCTAGGTCAAACGATTGCCAGAGTTTTCCACCTTTGTACCAATGGGCTCTTCAGTTGGTATGGTACACCTTAGTGCACTACTGCCCAGTAAGGGCCATGGCCTACCGAGCTACTACTGCTCATCCATTTGGTCTTCAGATTGCAGGATGACATGTAGCCAGCACGACAAGTCCCCTCGGCTGTTAATCCTGGCTTTCTTGACCGGGGCGCTGCCTCTCTGATCACGCAGGTACTCAATTGCCTGCACGAGACTGAGTTCTATCCGTTGTAGCCCTCACATCAGTTTCAAAGATCCCCGATGGAGCCGGGAGTCAAACCCCAGGGCCTCTAAGTGCTACCCATATAAATCTTCTAGTCTAGTTCTCCTCAATATAATGTAGCTAGTGCTCCTGTTAATCCTCTAAGGTCAATGCCTGTCACGTAATGTCTATTGATCCTATCGTAGAGAATATTAATAAAATGAAAATGAAAATCCACAGCCTGCTTCCAGTCTCCGACCGGGTCAGGAATGGAATGAATGAAGCCCCCCATCTAGCGGCGAGGATATGAACTGTGCCGGCTGCCGAGGCCTGACGCACTCCTCTGGGGCAATGATTAAATGAATGACAGATGAAATGAAATGATAGTGGAGAGTGTTGCTGGAATGAAATTGTGACAGGGAAAACCGGAGTACCCGGAGAAAAACCTGTCTGCCTCCGTTTTGTCCAGCACAGATCTCACATGGAGTGACCGGGATTTGAACCACGGACCCAGCGGTGAGAGGCCGGCGTCCTGCCGCCTAAACCACGGAGGCTTGTATTAATAAAATAATCTAGTTTAATGAAAGAAATAGGCTGGTACATTTTTTAAATTCATGAATTATTGATGGCGTGTGTGCATACTTCTATAACTATATTTTTATATTTCATATGTTAATATAGCAATTGCTGGAAATAAAATTGTTTAGCCTGCCTGAAATTAGTGGAAAACATTAAGTTTAGAGATGTTGAAATGAACTAAATTTTAATGTTAAAAGTTTGGTGACTGTAAATCCATATGTTCATCATATTTCATTATGCTCAATATGTTCATATTGTAATGAAAATACATATCAAGATATTTTTTTCCCTCTGTCGTCAGAATTGTGGCACCCAGATTTCAACATCAGCAATTCACTGGCAGCAATGAGAGAGGAGTCATCAATACGAGGGTCTACTCCACCACGAGAGAATAAGTCGGAAAGGCTGGAATCTTCAGGAAATATTGAGGAATGTAGCAGTGACGCTAGATGGTCAGCAATTGTAGAGGCTGCCTCTACAAAGTACCATAACGATGTGATACCTGGTGTTCCTGAAGCACCTATTGAAACCCATGGAACCAGCTTCCTTATCATTGATATCAGCAGTGATGAGGAGTCATCAAGTTGGAGCTTCCTTTAACCCTACCCAGAATGCGGACTTAACAAGAAGGGGTGCCAATTCCCCTGCGGAAATGTCAAGATAGTAGTTACCTAAAGGAGAATAAACTACCTTTGGGGACCCTAAATTGAAACGAGAAAAGGTTGAGTCTGAGAACATTACAGTCTTTGGGAATCCCAACGAGGACTTTGCACCCCTTCTTGTTAAGTCAACAGGTGATTTAGGACGCCCTCTTGAAGAGTTGGCAGGTGACTTTCGACGCCCTCTTGAAAAGTCAGCAGGGGACTTTCCACGCCCTCTTGAAAAGTCGACGGGAGACTTTGGACGTCCTCTTGAAAAGTCGGCGGGACACTTTGGACGTCCTCTTGAAAAGTCGGCGGGAGACTTTGGACGTCCTCTTGAATAGTCGGCGGGAGACTTTGGACGCCCTCTTGAATAGTCGGCGGGAGACTTTGGACGTCCTCTTGAAAAGTCGGCGGGAGACTTTGGACGTCCTTTTGAAAATTCTGCAGGGGTCTTTCAACGCCCTCTTGAAAATTCTGCAGGGGTCTTTCGACGCCCTCTTGAAAATTCTGCAGGGGACTTTCGAATCCCTGTTGACAGGTCTGCAGGGGACTTTCGATGCCCTCTTTGCAAGTCTGCAGGGGACTTTCGACGCCCTCATTGAAAAGTCTGCAGGGGACCTTCGACGCCCTCTTGAAAAGTCTGCAGGGGACCTTCGACGCCCTCATTGAAAAGTCTGCAGGGGACCTTCGACGCCCTCTTTACAAGTCTGCAGGGGACCTTCGACGTCCTCTTTACAAGTCTGCAGGGGACCTTCGACGCCCTCTTTACAAGTCTGCAGGTGACCTTCGACGCCCTCTTTACAAGTCTGCAGGGGACCTTCGACGCTCTTTTGAAAAGTCTGCAGGGGACTTTCGACGCTCTTGACAAATCTGCAGGGGACCTTCGACGCCCTCTTGACAAGTCTGCAGGGAACCTTCGACGCTCTGTTGAAAAGTCTGCAGGGGACCTTCGACGCCCTCTTGAAAAGTCTGCAGGGGACCTTCGACGCCCTCATTGAAAAGTCTGCAGGGGACCTTCGATGCCCTCTTGACAAGTCTGCAGGGGACCTTCGACGCCCTCTTGACAAGTCTGCAGGGGACCTTCGATGCCCTCTTTACAAGTCTGCAGGGGACCTTCGACACCCTCTTTACAAGTCTGCAGAGGACCTTCGACGCCCTGTTGAAAAGTCTGCAGGGGACCTTCGACGCCCTCTTGACAAGTCTGCAGGGGACTTTCGACACCCTCATTGAAATGTCTGTAGGGGACTTTCGACACCCTCATTGAAATGTCTGCAGGGGACTTTCGACACCCTCTTGACAAGTCTGCAGGGGACCTTCGACGCCCTCATTGAAAAGTCTGCAGGGGACTTTCGACGCCCTTTTGACGAGTCTGCAGGGGACTTTCGACGCCCTCTTGAAAATTCTGCAGGGGACCTTCAATGCCCTCTTGAAGAGTCCCCTATGGGGACCCCAAAACCCCCAAATGAGGTGCCATTAGTTGTGATGAAACGCCTGTCATCATCATCGAAATATCCAGGTTATCCTGCTAAACTGGAATATGATTCTGACAAGACATTGTGGGGTTTGGACCAAGGGCCAAGGAAAAGAATGCACTCGGTCACTTACCTGCGGAGCACATGCACTTTCTTTGCGATGTGCTGTTGTAGGCAGAACGAAGAGCTTCGATAAGCTGCCAGCCGACCACAGAGCAGTGAGAGAAGGAAATCCGCGGAAGCGACATGCCTAGTCAATGGTATTTAATTTACCTTTATTTTTACTGTATTGTATCATTTTTATTAGGCTCTGTTGGATTTGGAATGGGGAAAGAAGCTTAATGTAGCTAGGACTCTTGTCCCTTTTTCCAACATTAATTTATGTACTCCTGAAAATGGAAATTGCAGCACAGTGAAGGAATAGGTCATTTGTGTTGATTTTCAAGATGTGGAATGATGCCATGTAAGTATGTAAACTATAAGATTTTTAGGCCCCCGCGTGATTGGACGCAGAGAAACCTCCAGTATACAGACCATAGTGTACCATAGTTGACTCGCATTTTTATGGGTTTACTTTTCCGCCCAATCAAAGAAAAACAACATTAAATTACAAGTTACTTATTTGTCAATACGGACACGAAATAATGGAGGTTAATTCTGATGATTCTGATGTAGCATAATTGACTTGCAGTCTGTGTAGTGAACATGCTTATAGGACAGAGAAGAGCATGCTGTCAACAATTGTCACAGTTTGAGACAGCTCGTATAAATGGTCTTTGCGAGAGTGTGTTTATCTCTACGGACTGTAGCTGCACATCTTAGCCAACAATGCATATGGCAGCAGTGGTCAAACGAAGGTACGCACACTCGTAGACCCGGCATATGCTCAATTCGACGGGCAACTTTGAGGGTGGATCGCCGCATCATTTGGTTTGCCTGGATGGAACAGCACTGCAAATTCGAACAACAATGGCATCCCATGTCACACAACTAACAGTTGGGATTCGTCTGCTTGCATGTTCTTGCAGATGGAGTTCCATTGACTCCACAACATCAGCGTGGAAAGCTGGCGTGGAATCGACAAAAGATCCGAATGGATCGGTGAATGGCTTAGTGTCGTATTGAGCGATAAGTCACACTTCTGTGATCGCTGCAATCATATGTTTCGACGTACCAGGGATAAGGGCCGCCCAGATCATATTGTTGAGAGGCACACAGGATTAACACAGGTATTAAAGCTATTGGCTTTAATGTGAAATCACAATTAGTGATTGTTGAGGGTAATATGACTGCTCTCCAGTATGTCCCTACGATTGCAAACATTGTACAGCGATGTTTAAGCAGGACGATACCCATGTTTACATTGCACGCCATCACAACCTGTTAGATACCTGAATTTCAAACTTATTGAGCATGTGTGCGACAGGATATGTCGATAACTGGCCTGTGCAGTGCAACAAGAAGGAAGTGATCCATGGTCTTATTGACTCATGTCTCATAGAATCCAGCACTGTATAGCAGCCTGTGGTGCACACATCCTGTATTGATAGTTGAGGTTAAAGGGACCTGAAAATGTTATAATCTTATCACAACCAAATACTCGTCCTACATCACTCCTTCATGGTGTTGCAATTTCCATTTCTATATAAGAATGTTTCTTTCCTCATAACAATCACCTAGACCTGTTTGTAATATATCTTACATGAACTATTGCATGCCCCCTTTGCTAGTTGTAAGAAAGAGTTGTTGCTTAGTTTTTGTAATAGATGGATTTTCCTCAGTTATGTGTATTAGTTAAGATGAAGGTCCCTGAACTATCACACAGTTGGGATCATTGTACATTTCAGAACTATCAAAGGAATGGTACAAAGTTGAACAGTGAATTTCAAAAGAACAATATACGTAGGTGGATCAAAAAGTTAGTTGCACTAACGCGCTGCAGCAGCGCGCTGTGTGTCGTAAACGTGGGCACAGCGGGGAAGGGACAGACACTGCCCACACGTCTGTTAGGCAGGTCGCTGTCGTGTCTCGTCTTGTATGGTGTGAATAGCGGCCAAAAGCAATGGAGCGTCGACTGGACGTTCACTCCAAATATGAGGTGCGTGAGACAATCCGATTCCTATGGGCCAAAAGGAAGAATTGCACGGACATTCATTGTGAAATTAGTGCTATGTATTGGGAGCGGGCCATTTTCCGGCAAGTGATCGTAAAGTAGTGTCAGCAATTCAAAGCCGGACGCACGGATATCACGGGCGAATATCGCGAGGGCAGGCCCGCAACTTCCAGGACCTGTGCAAATGTCAACAGTGTGATTGCGATCATTAGACAGAACGGTGGTCGATATTCCCAGGCCGCTGTCTCCGTGTGGTTGCAGAACGCTGGAGGAACTTTCTATGCATCCGGAATCGACAAGTTGGTTGTGTGTTCGCAGAAATGTTTGGAGTCTCTTGGAAACTATGTGGAAAAGTGACGTTACATTGTATGTCGTTATATGCGTCTTACTGTTGTATGGGTGGTGTAATAAATGGCCAAACCTGGGAAGTGCAACTTATTTTTTGATCTGCCCTCGTACATATTCGTGAAGCAGTTGGCACCGCAGCTTCCTCTACCTCCATCTAGCCCCGAAATCATTAACCACTGATTCTAACCATCGCCTTTTAGGTTTCCTCTGCTTCTCTGTAGCAGAGATTAATAATCCTCCTAGGTAATCTCCGCCCATTCGCATCACATGACCCCACCATCCGAACTGGCTCATTCTAACTTGGCCTTTATCTCTTCATTATGAGTACTCTGCTGCCATTGCTTCATCTATTTGTGATGGAGCTGTGGCTTAGCTGCTCGTCTTTCACCCGGATGGCTGGGGTTCGAATCCTGGTGACAGCGGGGTGGAATTTTCACATGAAAATCACGTGGCGTCAGGAAGGGCATCCGGTCTTAAACCAAAATGAGCCTGGTTGGCTACGGCACCCCAATTAATTGGGAAAATCATTTGTGCTATTCTCATATCAGATACCTCCAGCTTATGTATGAGATATCCTGCTCTCACTGCATACAAGAAGGTCGCTCTAAATGTAGAGATACTCTAACATCTTCCTTGAAAAATACAGATCACAACTGGCTTGCTAGACTCTTATCTCTTTTACTATTGCGAGACAGTTTACAGCTAAGTACATGAAATGGTCCACCTGTGTTATATTTTCTTATGTTTCTTTCATACCGACATCGCAGTTTTCAAAATGCTGATTTTCATACCATATTCCCTACTTTTACAATATGTCCTAACATATTAGCTTGCAAGTTTTAATAGTCTGTCATCACAACTAGGTCATCAGCATAAGCCAAACTGATTATCTGGTTTACACCTAACTGAGTCCCACGTTTGTAGTGGAGTTAAACATTTAAAATGGTATGCATTACTATGTGAATGTAAGACTTGTTACTGAGCAATTATACCATGTTGATTAACATCCTGAAGAAATAAGTAAGCTCCCCCAGGGACTCACATCTAGTGGGACGTGGGTTGGCGACCACGGGACCCCAGCTGAGTCCAGCATTGCTTCCACTTAATTGTGCCGGGCTCCTCTCTGTCTTCTTTCCAGTCAACCTCCCTTGGTCAACTCTTGTTCTTTTCCGACCCCGACGGTATTAGGTTATCCGAGGCCTAGGGAGTCTTTCACTTTCCCGCCTTAATTGGCCCTCGTCTCATCTTTCCTGATCCCTCCTTCTTCGAGGGGTCAGATCTCTTGTTTTCTTTTCATTATATATCCTTTTCTCTTTAAGTTTCCTGCACTGTTTTTGTAAATTGGCTCCCCGTGTATCTAAATTACCTTAAGCGTTGTTTTTTTTGCCTCTACACTCCATTTTGTAGATTTTTTTCCATCTATGTTGCATTTTGTAGGTTTTTTCGATCTAAATTGCATTTTGCGAGTGTTTTCAACCACAACTGCATTTTGTAAGGATTGACAATCTAAATTGCTTTTTAGTAAGTCTTTCAATATAGGGGGCGGAACTTTTGTGAGTATTTTGAATTTCAATTGCATTTTCAACCTAAACTGCTTTTTGCAAGTATTTTCAATCTAAATTGCATTTTGTAGGGTGCGCATTTCGCAAGTATTTTGATTCTCAATTGCATTTTGTGGGAATTTTGAATCAAAATTACATTTTGTAAGTATTTTCAATCTAAATTGCCTTTTGTAAGTAGTGTCCATCAAATTGAGTAGTTTGAATCTACCATACATTTTGTAAGCCTTTTCAATTAATTGCATTTTGTAAGTATTTTGAATTTCACTTGGATTTTGTCAGTATTTCGACTGTACATTGCATTTTGTATGTATTTTGAATGTAACCTACATTTTGTGCGTATTTTTCAATCTATTTCTTTTGTGAGTATTTTCGTTCTAAATTCCCTCTCCATTTTGTGAGTAGTTTCAATCTGAGTTCCTTTTTGTAAGTATTTTCCTTCTCACTTAATTTTCGTTCTGGTTTCCACTTCATTGACATTTTTGCTATCACCCAGACCATTAGGGGCCGATAACCTAGATGTTAGGCCCCTTAAAACAACAATCATCACCATCAAATAAGTAAGCATAATTCTGTGATGCCCCTGAAGACTGCTGATAATTGCCTCAGCAGGTACACACAGAGTGATGTTTTTGATGATGATCTTGTGTTATTGCATAGTCAATTTGTCAATTTCCTTTTTGAAGAGATCAGTGATTACTTCAGATGGAACTTGAATCTGTTCTTTATTTCTTTTTAGGTTCCATCCCCAACCAGGTCTCTGCAAGAAAATAAGAATGCTAATCCATTAAGTCGATGACTTCGATGAATTCCAAAATTACTTCTACACTTCAGCGAGTTCCAGAATGAGCAATAATTGAATTACAAGTTACAAATTCGGATAGCCAGACAGCAACCTGAAGCATGGGATTATCATCATCCGTAACCGTCATTATCCTAATGCAAAAATCCTCTTCAGTAAGATTAGTAAATCGCAACATGAATTGTTACATCTTATATCCAAACACTAATAATGATAGAGAGCACCTATCCAAGACTTCTCTCAATGCTTTGTCCTTTGTCTCACCCAGTTAACCCCCAAATTATTCGACATTCGGGCTTTATACTCATAAATTTCCTTATTTGACAGAACTCCTGTTACCACACTCTTCTCTGAGTACCTTCACCCTTCGCAAGTCCCTATACCAGAAGTACCCCATATATTTCTTACCCCGACCATTCAGTACCCTTTTTGCTGTTGCTACCTTGAAAATTTCACCCCCTCCACCTACTTCCAGACATATCCAAAATTTTAATGAGGAGTTGTTCCGCTGTTCCCTGTGCCACTAGGTAGCCCCAGGGTTGCAGTTCCTTCTTCTATTTCCAATCCATATAATACTATTGATACGATAAGAACATTGAATACATTTTTGTGAACTTTGCAGTCAATACTTTCTAACACTTTAACACTCGCCCTTTCGATTTTGCTCTTTTAATTTGTTCAGTGCAGTGTCCATTACTCGCCAGTATCGTCCCTAAATACTCACATATTTCACAGCCTCTAATTTTGACCGAGACATGAACCACTTTCCATACTTGTCAAGTTTACACACCATCACTTTAGTCTGGCGTGGTAAATGCCAGTCCTCAGAGTATTTCACAATCTCGTCAATACTGCAGTATGTTAAGAGGCGTCACAGTGGTATCATAATTGTTCAAACAAGGCTTGGACCGTTGCTCAAAGCCCTTAGATTCGAAAATGTCATCAGTGAATAGCAAAAAGTGCAGCGGTGATAATTTACAGCTTTGTTTTAATCCCAAATTTGACTCTCTCTCCCACAAACACATCATCTTTAACTTAAATTGCACATTTTACTTCCGAATACACATTCTCAATTGCTCTTATCTTATGTGACACTCCGATCTTTACCATCAGTTCCTCTGCTCACTGCCTTTCCTCCTTATGTATTTGTCCATCAACGTCTTCACCACCAATTATTACTGGTTCTTGTCGTTCCCTGTTTGCAGTCTCGGGAACATCTCTTCGGTGTATATTTTACTCAGATCATCAAGCAAAGTCTTGGGTCTGGTTTATTTCCTCTCTTCCTTTTTATGATCCACTCTTGCCCTGCCCTTGAAAATCTTTTCTCCTTCAAGAATCTTGTTCAAATCTTTTACCAAGCCTTCCAACATAAAACTATTTTTATCCATTTCTTTCCAGAATTTGTATAACCCCATTCATTGGGGCATGTGTGTGTTGACCAACTCAAGAGCTACAAATGAAAATTTGTTTTTTCTCCCGTCCTGCTTGGTCCTCTGTTTCTGCCATCTTCACTATCTTTGTCAACATTCTTCCTTCATCTTAATTTCATTGCTTTTTGTCTCGTACAATGTCACGGATATGATCTGTTTGGGACGCTTCCTTTCCAATTTCCCTTATTCTTGCCATCCTAACTGCCTTGGACCTGGGTTTGACTCCACTCCTCCAATTATCTACAGCGTCGCTACAACCACTGCTGCCATAATCCCCATTTGCTCATTGCCATTGTCCGTCATCGATCTAGCACTTCACTGTAGCCTACCAGCGACCGATGACCACCCGGCACTGTTGAGTAGCTATTCCCATTGGTTCCTTACACTTCACTACACGTCTGTTCACCTTGCTTGCAACTGAGTTGCTTGACTTGGACACAATAGCTACAAGCACTCAGCTGTTAAAATGTGTACACTTAACACACCGTACAAAGAATGAATCATTGTTCAGCAATTGTTTTTTAAACATAATATAAATTTCGTTGCTCATTGGGTTTAAGGAACAATCTGAAATATCAACCCATATACAAGAGAGCACTCCTTAATAAGGCAGGAAAATGAAAGATACCTTGGAGGAGAATAAGATACCTGTTCAGCAAGCACAACTGTGCTAGGTATTACGATTGTTACAATAAATGCACTTTGAAATTTAGAGTATATTTATGTATAACTTCTAAATTTGTGATTCATGTTGTGTGTTCCAAACACTGTTTGTGGCCTGTGAACGGTTCCTACTTGGGCATTGCCAAGCTCTTCACACAACATTGCTATTTTAACAAACATTTTGATGAAACGGTCCGGTTAACTGGAACATTTTACCCGCGTTTTGCCCCAGTGTACCATATGGAGAAGTAGTTGTTGATTCATTGCAACATGTACGGGATTGTGATAGCTGTACAAGTGTGTGTATTTTTGGCTGAAGCTCTGATTTCACAGACGCCTAAAGTAGAACTGGAAAACAAAGGCTGAGGGAGGAATTGAATCTGACAAGGGAAGGTCACAGTAGGAGTCCTGGGGAAAAGATCAAAACTATTTGTGTTTTATTACTGACGAGAACAAGTAACTCTTTGTCAAGTTTTAGCTGCTATGCTGCAACGGTATTGACAGCGGAGGGATTTAAAACGTCTTACTAGAACAAGTACTGAGAGCCCTTCTTTTGGTTGACTCCTGGACAGCCAATACTAGTTAACTCGACAGTTCCTGAAGGCGTTGAATTCATCAAGAAGCTGATTCCAGCAAAGTGCACAGGCATTGTGCAACCTGCCGACGTTTTCTTTTTCCATCCATAGAAACATTTTGTGAAATTTATCAGAGATACAATTATGGTTTCTTCTGACAAAGACATTAACATATGGCATAAGACCACTTCTTACGCCTTCAATCGTTTGTGTATTTCCAGTTCTCGGCAGAAAGATTTTCCAACTTAATCAAATGTGCATTTGCGGCTACACCAAACACTTTCCTGGTGTATTTCAAACACCCTTGGATTACTGCTCCCAAGAAGGATTAATGGAAGAGTGTGTCCACAAGTGCTGTGACCAACCTGCTTTCATCAAATATGCACACTGCGAGAATGTCTGCTTTTATTGCTGACTTGCATATTTTTGGCCTCCGGTAGTCTCGTCAAGTACCGGTACGTAAACTCAGTTATAGAGTGTTTCATGTCATATTGACTATTTGTCTCAAATAATCCATTTGTACATATCGGCCTTCTCAACTTTGACGACTGATATCTCCATAGCAGCTGAAATGTGTGCTATGTATGAATATATCGCGACCTTCCCTTTTGAGGTAGACTGAATCCCGCTCCAGCCCGAGCCCCTAGAACCTAGAGCAGTCCACACCTCGCATTCCCTGCTGACTGCACCATGTTCCAAGTAGCAAACAACAATCATTGGTCATCAACTGAACAGACATTTTATTGTACAATGTATTTTTGTAAGATTGTTATGTTTTATTTACTTTAGGATGTTGTGGAGTGGGATTGTATTGTTTGAAATAAACCAGGTGTCATTACTGATTTTTTGTTTCAATATGACCCTGAATTCCCCCTCCCTTCCTTCTGGAGTAAGTATTCTCGTATTCTGATGTGAAGTCACGTCACAACCTATGTCAATATGAGTTTAGTGCTTTTCAGTCGGTCAACACGAATGTACCCAAAAGAGATGGGTTATGCCCTAATCCTGAAATAAATTACATGAGATTAATAAAACACTAGGATGACCAGTTTCGATCGTCATCCTAGTGTTTTATTAATCTCATGTAATTTATTTCAGGATTAGGGCATAACCCATCTCTTTTGGGTACATTCGTGTTGACCGACTGAAAAGCACCAAACTCTTGCTTACTAAGGCAACACTGAAAATATGGCTTCAAACACCACACTGTCTCTGTCAATATATTTGACAACTTTCACCCAGGAGAAGGTGTTGAGTGGGTCCAAGAATAACTCACTAGTTGCCATAGGGTGGGTTCTCCATATTCATTCTGCCCTTCTTAACGTGGTATCGGGTAGAACGCATTCTGGTGGAGATTTCCTCAGAAGACTTCATAAGCCGCCATCTGCCAACCCTTGTGTTAAGAATTTAATGCAGGTGATGTCGAATCTTTTTTGCAATAGACGCTAAGTAGCTACGCAGGATGGCACCAGCTGATGTGCCATGACATTGAACAAACGAGACCAACTGAGAAATACACCCCGATAGTCACCCAGTTGAGAATAAACCGACAGTGGTGGCTACGCTCACTAGAGTGCAGTGTTAGGTCATGGGACAAAGCAAGCTCTCCACTGACTCTGTAGACGTGTGGGTTCGAGCCCCATCGTTGGCCATTCTTGAAAAGGTTTTCTGTGGTTTCCTATTTTCAACACGAGGTAAATACTGAGACGGTACCTTCTGACAGGCCACGGCCACTTCCTTTTACATCCTTGCCCAGTTTCAATCAGCTCCATCCGTTCCATCTCTCATCCCAGCGCCCAAGTCGTCTAGAAAGATCTGCACTCTGCCTCTCAGGTGGCCACACGACAAAAAATAAACAATCAACTAACACTAAACCTTCATGAGAGTAGGGCTGACTCGGCACATTCAACCATTGCGTACAATCCACGGACGCCACTACAGCCTCACCTACACCTAACAACCTAAAGTTACTATGACTTAAGGGGCTCCAAGGATCCCATAACTACTACGGGGTTTAAAATATGGTAGGAGTGCAATCCTGGGTCCGAATTCCAATTCATCTGCCTACCAAAAACGATCAAGTAATCGCAGTAGCCTAATAACAATACTTTGTGTCTCGCAATTTGAATTACAGCCAATGGCCATAGCAGGGCCGTAGGCTTTCCAACAAGTTCAATTTCAAGTAGCTCCAACTTTGGCTACTGACACCTAGCGGCGAACGTTTGAACTAAGCAGCCAAATATAACCCACAAATTTTGCCTACACACTGCCAATTTTAGTGGTAGGTTCCTTTACGTGGTATAAATCTTCCCCTCCGAAGGAAGGCATACTGAAGGATTTTAACGCTCTTGGGCAGGGTTTGAACCCGTGATCTTGGTCGTAGCAGTCCAGCATGTTAACCATATCCCACAAGGCAAGCTACTCCTCCCTACCCTTCTTTACTTTACTTTAAAACACCTTACAGTTTAACAATTCAAGTAAAGTGGAGCCCCTCTCTCATTCCTAATTTCTTGAACGTGGCTTGTAAGCACGTTGAGTATGTTTCAGGCAGTTCGATGGCGGATGATGTCTTTAGACTCTGAGAGTCGTACATTTTTCCCCGTATGGACTAATCATGATTATAAAGCAAATAGCAATCAATTTCATCCTGTCAATACTATTTATTAAAATGAGTGAGCGAATGGATCGTCATTATGTAGAGGTACATGTTTCGATGCCTTGTCGATTATTGGAGTCTTCATCAGCCTCAAGCAAATGGGCAGCACTTAATACATTACACATGGAAAGGTTATTAGTAGTAACAGAAACACAAATGAGCACACACAGAGACCACAATCATGCACTTGAAAACAGTGAAAGTTTTAAAATATTTTGTTAAAAAACACGGATGATGTTAAGTCAAGACCAGGAAGTTAGTTCTTGAAACTGGCACCAGAGGCACGATTTTAATAACTTATCATATACCTTATTTTATTCCATATATTTTTCCTGTTTTAGAAAATACCTGGTGGACACCTGAATAATTCCACAATTCAAATGTTCCGTATAGCCACCAGAATTTGGATAGATAACTCTCCTGTTTTTCTCAAAAATGTACTGTCAAGGTTTTTACCTAGCGTATTCATTTTATTGCAATTCTTCATTAATTTACAGGTTAATTAATTGAAATGTTTCTTTGCAGGTTCGTATCCTGGCACAGTCAGCTGGCATTTGAGGGTGTGCAAATGCGAGGGAGCCGTGTCCGTAGATTTGCTGGCACGTTAAAGATCCCCTTCGAGGCAAAATTCAGGCACCCCGGCATCTCTAAAAGCCAGTGTAGTTAAAAGGGACTTAAAACCAATAACATTATTATTATGAAATGTTTCGCCTATCAACACAACAATGGAACAGTCTTCAGCAAATTACAATTACACCTTAAGAAATTGATTTAATAAATGAAAATGAAAAATTAAATTAAGTAAATTGTAGGCTATGCCGGATGAAATGAAAAGCAATGAATAAGAACGATGACAATATAAAATCGAAAGGGTAAGTATTCTTGTAAAATGTAAAATAATAGGATCAATTTGAAATGATATAAAATGAATATCTTACAAATAAAGATCCCGAATACTGTATTTGAATATAGTTCTCAAAACACTCTGAAGATGCCTTTTCAAACTGGTTTGTGTTGTAACAGACAAGTGTCGCTGCAGTCCTCACTCCGTGCTGTTACGTCAAGGAGTCCCTATATTATAATTTTCAAGGTCCTATTATTAACTATCCATTTTCATTACTCCAGAGATCAAAATCATTGTATACAACTTTCTAAAGCAATCTTCTATTTCTCATATTCATCTTTAAGAAATTGTTTAATTCCTTTTGTTATGTTTAAGTTATGAACTTTTTCCACCATATTCCCAAATTTACTACCAATGTATATCTTGTTAGTTTCTAAGGATTACTTGTTGATGAGCTTGGAACATGCATTAAACAACAGATGACAATACACAAATCTTGTTGCATGATCATGACGTTGCCAGGGAGTTGCTTGGGAAGTGGCTGTATCAACTGAGAGAGGATGTGGATAGGGTTCATTTACAACCAAGCTGTGTAACAATCTTTGATTGTCCTTGCCTATTTTCCTTTTTATCTCTTTGTCTGTCATTGGGTTCTATTTCCTGTCCATTATTTGTTTTTAATTAGGTTATGCTAATCTGCATAGAATCACAGTTAATGTGTGCTTACTGACTTTGGGCTCCACTGTATATCTAGGGATGGAGAATAGTTGAGGTGTCATCACATCACACAGTATTAAGGAGAGATCATTAATATTTATTATAACAAGAAGAAAGAAAAAGAAAACAATACAACAAACAAATAAATTGATAAAAACACATCTGCACTTATTTTGAATACACACTTCGAACATACAACATGAGGCTAAGATGATTTACACAAGCTACGAATCTAAATAAAGATAAAATACATCACAGTGTCAGGGTAGAGGCAGTAATAAAGATCATCACACCAAGATTTGTACTAACAGAAGGAAAACACAACCATGACCACCCGTTCGACGACAATGATTTGCTACCTTGTATGATACAAATAATACCCCCCCCCCCATCCCCTTTTTTCACAAAATATAATTGAATTCCATCACATCCCAAGCACTAAGGATTCAAAAGGACATCACGGCCAAGGAAATATATATCACCTATCATCTACTGGAGTACTTTTGTTTATACGACAATACATTTGGTTCGTTTTGAAGAGTCTTGGATGCTGCACAGGCTGCTACTGCCGGAGTTGGAAGCTCCCCCAACTTCTCCGCAGTTTGCACCCATTACACAGAAGTAATAACTCTTTCCAGCAGATCCCGTATTTCCTGAAACCAAGAAATTCTCTATTACTACACAGGCAGTTTGTTGACACCAACATGTAGTTTTAATTTTGAAAACAATTAATATAAAATGTAAAAATAAATGTGTTTTTATTGTCATCTGTGAAAAATGAACACAGTTACAAAGGATTTGCTGCTTAGAGTGCTTTAGCTGTCAGAAACTTAGGAACAATCTGCTGTACTCCATACTTGCTCTGAACTACGAACTGTCAATATTATTTAAAAAACAAGATGGAAGTAGTACAAGGGCCATTTCTTTATTACAATTACAACAACTACCGGTACCGTACAGACCTTAACATTGTGTAGCAGAACCTGTTCTCTGCAGAACTACAGAGCAGTTCGTAAGTGGATCCCACAAAGTGTATCAGATTACTTCCTAGCCACTTCATGAATTTAAATCAGCCAGCGGTTGCAAGATATGCATTTGTGCAATGCTGTCAGTCACAAACCTGGGGTTCCGACACACTCCTACTTTCTTGAGAACATTCATTCAATTACCATTTTAGTATGGACCCGTGCGATCATCTATTGTTATGATGCAGCAAAAACCTCCTCTTCGGGCTGAGAATGTTCCAAGTGGTTTTTCTGTAGCATTGTATTGGGATGTGGCAAGTTCTTCTCACGTCAAGGTGGTCTTTCAGGATATGAAACTCAACTCCCCAGGACCCCTGACACCAGGGCAACGTGGCAGAGGCAACCTGCACCCCTTCAGGTGCGCTGTTCCTGTTTTGAGAACATGTTGACATGGTCTCTCATAAATGATGCTATTCTTCCCAGCTGTATTCTGACCAACAAGCAAGCTGTGACAAGGACAATTTTTCATACACAGTATAATGAAGGCCTATTTATCAGAGTTAAAACATTGTGTTATTTTTCAAAATGAAGGTAAAGTGTTGCAAAAGTGACATTATAATTTGCAAGTGATTTTTGGGTGTCAGTCTGATGCTTGGCTTAATTCTATGTTTTATTGGAGCATGGCCACTGGCCAGCAAAACCAGGATTTAGTAACGGTCAATTCATCAGCAAATCATAATAAGATATGCTCCCCATTAGATGACAAAGGCGTTGTACGGTGTACATGTTGTACTGTTCATCATCATCGTCGTCATCAAGATATCCTTCCAGCGAGCCGATATGCCTCCATTTAGTCCTGTCCTGGTAAAGCTTTCCCTTCTCCACAGCATCCCATGTTACTCCACTCCTCATGAGATCTGTCCATCTCTTCCTAGGACGTCCAATCGTTCTTCCTGGCACCCCCAGCTTTAAATTACTGGCTTGGAGTTTGGGTCCGTTGCATCTGCTTCACATGACCTTGTGGCGACTGGTGACTTGACCAAAGAGTGAAGTGAAAAGTGTTTACTCCTTGTAAAAATGTATATATCCTTGTGTTGCATCATGGGAGCATCTTTGTGCTTCCTTCAGTAATGGCAAACCAAGTGACTGTGCACCTGTATGCTTTTATGTACATGTAGCATTAATAAACATGTTCGGGCCGTGGTGGCTCAGCGGTCTAGCTGTATGCCTCTCACCAAGGCGGTCCGGGTTCGATTCCCGGTTAATGCATGTGAGATTTTCGAAGTGAAATGCCATGTCCTGTGGTTCGGATTCCACGTAAAAAGGAGGTCCCGTGGCTTATGATCTACAGATTAACGGTCACGTTAAACTACAAGCTTCCTTCCTTCAATAAACATGTTCTATGCCCATTCAATACTTTCTACGATACGTACAGGTTGGATGCCAAAATAAATTAATTATTTTATTAAGCATCCACAGTGGTGACCCCGATAGAACAGGGAGTGTTAAATTATCGTGATAAAACAACGACTTTGACCATGCCTCGCACGGATAACACACAATCCGACGCGACACCACCAGCAGGTATGTCCGAGAACAGTGCACATATAATGTGAAAATACCGCCGATATGGTGCAAAAATGATAAGATTCGGTTTATGCAAATTGAATCGCAGTTTGCTACCGCCGGGATCACAGCTGACCCAACAAAATTCCATCATATTATAGGATCGCTAGAATCGGATGTTGCTGAACTTTTAAGGGATTTACTAAACCAGCCACTATCCAGTACAGTAGAGTTTTGCATACTCGGCCGAATGTGGACCGAAGGGTGGCCGAGTTTGCGAAAATGCTGGGTTATCGGGAAATGTGTTAAAAGAAGAAATAAGCTGTTTGTTTTGGTTTAAAAGTAATGCAATGCAGTACATTTATTTGTTTTTAACAGAAACACAAGTTTTAAAACGATTTGCCCAAGGCACTACATTTACAGGACTTGAATATATAGTTCAGTACTGTCCTTAACCCTGCCTTTCCTTAATTCCTGCCGCTCCTTCCGGAGCATAGGGCCTTGGCGAAATTTCTCCACGCAGTACGGTTCCTGGCCATTCTCTTCACTTGACTCCAGTTCTTGTCCACCTCTGCAATTTCATTTTCGATCGTCCTCTTCCATGTCTTCTTAGGTCGACCTCGCTTCCTGGCGCCTTGAGGATTCCAGTCTATCGCCGCCTTCTCAATAGCTCCGTCCGGCTTCCTTAGTGTGTGACCAATCCAGCGCCATTTCCTCTCCTTGATCTGGATGCTAATCGGTTGTTGATTGGTGATGGTCCAAAGATTTTCATTTGAGATTATGTCCGGCCACCTCACATTCATGATGCGACGCAGACATCTGTTAATGAACACCTGTAGCTGGTTGTTGATCGGTTTTGTGACTTTCCATGTTTCACAGCCATAGAGAAGAATCGACTTCACGTTGCCATTGAAAAGGCGGAGCTTGGTCTTCCTGGAAATGTTTCTATTTCTCCAGATGGGGTAGAGCTGGACAAAGGCACCATTTGCCTTCCTGATACGGCTTCGAACATCTTCCTCTGCTCCACCATCATTTGTGACTATACTTCCAAGGTAGAGGAAGGACTCAACTCGCTCAATGTCCTTTCCGTTGACTGTCAAACTAGTCGTGATGTCAGAATTTATCCTCATCTCTTTGGTCTTGTTGGTGTTGATCATCAGTCCTGCACGTTCTGCTTCTCTCTGCAACCTCCCCAGCTTATCTTCTATGTCTCGGTACCGTTGTGCCATAAGACAAATGTCGTCTGCGAAATCCAGATCTTCAAGCCTGTCATTTATACCCCACTGAATACCCCTCTTCCGTCCTCCCATTACCTTCTTCATCACACTATCCAGGACCAACAGGAACAGAGTGGGGGAAAGGACACACCCCTGTCTCACTCCGGAACTGACCTTTATCTTTTCTGTTAATTTGCCTTCGTGAAGAACCTGGCACTCATACCCTTCGTACATCTCTTCCATGATTCTGATGATCTTTGTTGGAATTTTATATTCCTCGAGGGTCTTCCACATGATTCTTTGATTTACGGAGTCGAAGGCTTTCTCGAAGTCAACAAATGTGAGGTAAAGGGTATTCCGCCACTCCACACTCTGCTCCAGAATGATTCGGAGGGTGTTGATGAGATCCACACAGCTGCGATGTTGTCGAAATCCAGCCTGTTCCTTCCGAAGCCTTTTTTCTACGCAGTCTTTTATACGATTCAGGATGACTCTCGCCAGCACTTTGCTTGGAATGGACAGCAAGGTGATACCCCTCCAGTTGTTACAGTTTGTGGTGTCCCCTTTCTTCGGCAACTTGACTATCAACCCCTTCTTCCAGTCGGTTGGTATTTTCTCCTCCTTCCAGATCTTCTCCAACAGCGGGTGCAGCAGATCAATCGTAATATCCAGGTCTGCTTTCAGTACTTCCGCTGGGATATTATCCAGACCTGGTGCCTTCCCGCATTTCATCTGCTTCAACGCTGTCCGTATTTCGCCCCGAGTTGGGGCGTCGAGGCTGATGCTTGGGTCACTTTCTGCTTTCTCTTCATCTTCTCCTCGCTGCTTACTTTCTGGTCCTCTATCTCTATTAAGAACCTCCGCAAAGTGTTCTCTCCATCTTGTCAGCTGCTGTTCACACGTCGTGAGGATCTCGCCCGTCTTGCTCTTCACAGGCCTAGTTTTATTAAAACCTTTCTTCGAAAGCATCTTTGTGATGCCATAGAGCTCCTTAACGTCCCCCCTTCTTGCCGCTTCTTCTGCTTTCTCCGCCTGCTCATCAATCCACCTCCTATGATCCTTCCGTACACTCCTCTTTACCTCCCTGTTTGCTGTTGAATACTTTGCTTGTGTGAGAGCCTTCTGCTGCCTAGTCTTGCAGGTGTTGAGCTTGGCCTTAATCTCCTTCCTATAATTTATCTTGTCCCAGGTCTGATCGGATATCCATTCTTTCCGCAGGTAGTTCTTGTACCCGAGCTGCATCTCACTGGTTTCCACGAAGATATTCTTTACCTCGCTCCACACAGTCTCCACGTCCTTCTCTGTCTCGGAGTCCAACACCTGGAATTTATTTCTGAGCTCCAGTTTAAATTGGTCCAATCTCTGCTGGTTCTTAAGCTTGCCCACATCAAACTTGTTGTGCCGAGTGTTAAACTTTCGGCGGACTGCGACGATCTTCATGCGGAAGTTAGCAACCACAAGATGATGGTCACTACCAACGTCCGCTCCTCTCTTGTTCCTAACATCTTCCAAGCTTCTTCTGAACCTCCTGCTCACCGCGATGTGATCAATTTGATTTTCTGTGACTTGATCAGGAGACACCCAGGTGACCTTGTGGCACCGCCTATGAGGAAATACCGTGCCACCCATCACCAAATCCTGACTGGCGCAATATTCCGTAAATTTCTCCCCATTGTCATTCATCTCCCCAAGGCCATGTTTACCCATGATCTGCTCCAACCCCTCATTGTTTGAGCCCACCTTCGCGTTGAAGTCTCCCATAACAATGAGAATGTCCTTACTTGTTTGTCTTGTGACATCTCGCAGCATTTGGTAGAATTCTTCCTTCTTCTCTGGCTCCGACTGTTCTGTAGGCGCATAGCATTGGATGATGATCACATTCCTGATCTTTGTCTTGAACCTAGCAAACATGAGCCTACTAGAAATTGGCTTCCACTCCATAAGGCTTCTCTTTGCATTTCTGTTGAGCAGCAACCCCACTCCATCCTTGTGTTCTTCATCATCACCCCCAGAATAGAGAAATGTAATTCCATCTGTTGTCTGTATTTCACCTAATCCTGGCCACCTCACTTCACTCAATCCTAGGATATCCAGCCCATAGTTCTTCATCTCCCGTGTCACTTGTTTCAGTCTGGTTTTCTCCATCAAGGTCCTCACATTCCAGAAACCGATTTTCGTAGTCCTCTTCATGCCAAAAGTCGTCATCAGGTTATCCGTCCGGTTTTGTAATTTCACTTCAGTTTCCGTAATCAGTTTATTTAAGAGGAGCGAGTGATTAACCCACTGCCTCCGAGTGCCTTGGAGGGGCTGCCACCTTAAGCCTGAGGCACCAGGCTGATTTTCTGTCAGGGTTTCTTCCCTTAGCCTTTGAAGAACCAACTCCAAACTACAAGGCAGCAGTTGTTTCACCAGAGCCCCGTTAGCCGTAATTTCTTAAGGGTTCCTGTAGGGCCTTCACAGCTACCGTAGCGGTCTTGAGGCACACAAAGTCCCCACTGTACTTCACCCCTACAGGCAATCCCCTACTTAATTACGTTGCCCATCTCCCACGACGAGGACGAGGGGTTGGATTTGTGGGAGACAGTTCAGTACTGTACTAAAGCATAAAAAGCAACCGGGCACCGAGCGGTGAGGAGAATGCGCAATCAAATAAATACAACGCTCTGGACGAGAACCGTTCGTTTACTTCTTACTGCCAACAGTTTGTGCATTTACAGTACTGTACAGTACCTGTATTTATCAAGTTGTCGTTACTCTTCTTACTATGTACTGTAGGTCAACTTGTTTCGAATCGTGTTTAACTGTCGATAATTCCATTGACGGAGAAGATGAAAGAAAAAACGAAAACGCTCTGTGCGGAAACACAAAAACAAACCAAAAACAGGTTTTTTTCTCCTGTCAGGGTGGCCAAGAAATGCGGAGTGCCGGGTTACCGAGTGCCGAGTTTGCGAGACTCTACTGTACTCCTTTTTCGGACCTAAAGACGCGGTTAATAGCCGAATTTGAGGAATCGGAAGGGCGGAAGGTAACCAAACTTCTAACTGAGCTAGACCTTGGAGACAAGAAACCTAGTAAGTTGCTTAGGGAAATGCGTTCTCTCGCTGGATCGCAGGTTTAAGACGACTTTATGTGCACTATTTTCATGCAACGGCTACCGATGAACTTCAGAACAATACTGGCATCTTCTAATACCACCTTGGACAACCTAGCAACAATGGCAGATCTGATCTTGGATTATTCAAGCCCCATGCAAAATAATATATCTTCTATTCATCCCCAACAATCGACTACCTCTGCCGATAGAATTTCTCGACTTGAAGCGCAAATCGAATAACTTACATTATTGATTAACAGTGTTCTCGACTCCAGAAGTCGAACAACTCGTACTCGCTCCAGATCGCGCTCACCATATTGCAAACCATATCGACCAGATGGTTCATTATGTTGGTACCATTTCACATACCAGGACAAAGCAAGGAAGTGTAACAACCCATGCTCATATAACACAGCCTCTTCTGCTTCGGAAAATGCTCAGGCCCCTCGCTGTAGGCGGCACAAAGTGATGTGGGCCTAGGAACTTCCTCGCCACTTGTTCATTACCGACCCCTCCTCTGGTAAAAAATTCCTAATCGACACAGGGGCAGATATATCCGTGGTTCCCCTCACAGCTGAAGATAAAAAGCGTACATGTAGACGACTTCTCTACGCTGCGAACGGGACACCAATTAAGACGTACGGCGAGCGCTTATTACAAATCAACTTAGGTCTGAGAAGAGTATGTTCGTGGTCATTCACAGTTGCTGATGTCCAACAGCCGCTCCTTGGAGATGACTTTCTGAACAATTATGGACTGTTAGTCTATATCAAGCATACACGTCTCATCGATAGCACAACTAACTTATCAATCCTTGCAACTCCAGCAACTCTCACACCTTTAGAATGTGTTCACTTACTTGATCCCCAGAACAAGTGCTCAAGTTTACTGAAGGATTACCCAAGCTTGTTTCGTGACAACCTGACCTTCTGTGTCCAAGATATACAATTTTTTCATAGTATCACCACAGTAGGACATCCAGTTTTAGTAAAAGCAAGATGACTGCCAACTAATAAACTTGTTCAGGCCAAGAGAGTGTTCCAAAAAATGATTGATTTGGGAATCTGCAGACCGTCCAAGAGCTCTTGGGGCAGCCCACTTCACCTTGCCCTTAAAGCAGATGGTTCATGGTGACCCCGTGGAGATTACAGGGTCCTCAACGCCATTACTGTTCCAGACCTGTACCAGATACCACACCTACAAGACTTCAATAGCTGGTTATCAGGTAAAACTATTTTCTCCCAAGATTGACCTGATACGAGCTTTCCATCATGTTCCAATTGCAGAAGAAGATGGGCCTAAAACAGCCGTTTATCACCCCATTTGGTTTATTTGAATTTGTTAAACTCCCATTTGGCCCGAGGAATGCTGCTCAGTCATTTCTAAGGTACATTGACTATTTGTAAAGATTTGGAGTTTGTGTTTTGCTACGTGGATGACATTCTTGTCGCATCCCAGAATGAAGAGGAGCACGCCCATCATTTGAGAATCCTGCTTGAACGGTTGCATAAGTATTGTATCAATGTCAACGTTTCCAAATGTGTTTTTGGTGCGTCAGATATTGCCTTCTTGGGCTACTCTGTGTCATCTTCAGGAATTAAGCCGCTCTCTGATCGTGTCGATGCTATTGTCTCATTTCCACAACCTCGCACCATTGCTGACTTACGACGATTCCTTGGATTGGTAACTTTCACCGCCGCTCACTGCCCAACACAGCTGAAACCCAACACCTACTCTTCAACCTTTGTAAAGACACGTGCAGGCGTGACCGCAGGGAGGTTGAATGGACACCAGAAGCAATTGAAGCTTTTGGGGAACTGAAACAACAAATTGCAAATGCTACTCTTCTAGCACACCCCTCAGGTGATCTGCCATTAACGTTAATGGTCGATACTTCAGATTTTGCCATAGGAGCTACATTACATCAAGTCCGTGATGATCACCTTGAACCACTAGGATTCTTCTCCAAAAAACTATCTGATACACAAAAGAAGTACAGCACCTATGACCGCGAATTACTGGTAGCCTATTCGGGAGTAAAGTATTTTCGTCACTTACTCGAAGGAAGAAACTTCAGCCTCTACACTGACCACAAACCTCTGACGTAAGCCTTTCACCAACGACTTGATAAAGCGTCACCAAGGCAACTTCGTCAACTAGATTTCATTAGCCAGTTCACAACTGATTTGAGGTATCTCCGTGGGAGAGAAAACATCCCAGCAGATTTCTGTCCTCGCATCTCATCCATCTCCATACCAACACAACTGTCAATCGATGAAGTCACAAAAGCCCAAGAATCTGACGTGGAACTTCACCGACTACAACAGTCCACAGTTCAAGACGGTTACCTTACCCACAGGAGCTAAATTACTGGTTGACGCGTCCACAGGAGAATTAAGACCATTTTTACCCAGTCAGTTTCGCAAGCCAACATTTCAAGCATTACACGATATGGCTCACCCAGGTATTAATGCATCTATCAAGCTCGTCCAACAAGATGTCAAGCTTTGGACAAAAACTTGTGTTGCTTGCCAACGATCCAAGGTCACAAGGCACACTGCCAGCCCAATTGGAACTTACGAACGAGTGGACCGACGCTTTTCCCACATCAACCTGGACATCGTTGGAACACTCCCTCCATTCGAAGGACACTTATACCTTCTCACAATCATTGACCGTTTTCTAGTTGGCCTGAGGCTCCTCCCCTGAAGGATATTACGGCTGAAACAGTGGCTTATGCCCTATTGCACTCGTGGATAGCCCACCTTGGTGTACCATCCACCATAACTACTGATCGAGGCAGACAGTTTGACTGTTCACTCCTCAGTAGCTTAATGAAACTTCTCGGCATCCACCACATTAAAACAACAGTCTACCATCCTGCTGCCAATGGGAAAATTGAACGTTGGCACCGTCAACTGAAAGCTGCACTTCGGACACAACTCTCCAGCAACTGGATGCCTCAACTCCCAACAGTGCTCCTTGGAATGCGATCACTAGTTATTCCTCATTTGGACCAGACTCCAGCCACACTCCTTTATGGAGAACCTGTGAGATTACCAGCAGACTTCATTGAAGAAACACCTGTGACAGATGTACCTTCATTCCCTCTGAAGCTCAAGGAACATATGAAATCCCTACACCCAGGTAATCATTCAGCAACGTGTTCTCATATATTCATCCGCCACGATGCAGTTCGCAAACCCTTACAGCCTACCTATGATGGACCCTTCAAAGTGCTTTTTCGAACCAGTAAACATTTTGTGATTGAGATGTCTACAAGTGATCAGACCATATCAATTGACAGACTTAAGCCTGCCTTCCTCTTATGTGAACTGTACCTATCCCAGACTACCAAACAGCAAACCATTCATCACCATCAAGATGATGGACCAAATCTTCCATCTCCTGAAAACCACGGTACCCGCTCTGGATGAACTGTTCGCTTTCCAGCTAAGTATCTCCCCGCTGTCACTGGGGAGGAGGTATGTGGCGACTGGTGACTTGCCAAAGAGTGAAGTGGAATTGTTTACTCCTTGTAGAAATGTATATATCCTTGTGTTGCATCATGGGAGCATCTTTGTGCTTCCTTCAGTAATGACAAACCATGTGACTGTGTACCTGTATGATTTTATGTAGATGAAGCCTTAATAAACATGTTCTAGGACCATTCATTACTTTCTACGATACAATACTAACATGTCGGATGCCAAGATAAATTAATTATTTCATTAAGCATCCACAACCTAACCACTTGAATCTCCCCCAGTTAAGTTCACCTGCACGTCTCTCCTTACATATTCATTCCTGACCCGGTTTCTTGTAGGGCTGACCTAAGGACTTCGTTTCACATGCTTGTAATTGACTCTCTTCTCCAGACTATACGTCCTGAGACAGATCCCAGATGAGGTTTCGTCCTTTTGCAACTCTGTTTAAAGCACTTCCACCATATGATATGACACATTGAACCTTCTCTTCCTCCAGTATGATGTTATGAGGGATATCCGTTCCAGCTACACGAGAGTATGTACTTTGTCCTTTAAACTAGCCAACAAATAAAAATCATACGGTGCATTCGAGGTGGCTACAATCCTGCACTGATCACTGTTTTCACCAAACACAACACTTATTGCGGGCAAGGAGTATGCGCAGTTGCATAACCATACACTCTCTCCCTGTCTGTTAACTGTGAAAACAAGTTAGGCCTAATCAAAATAGGCCTAAGTTGAAAGTATAGAGAAAAATTAATAAATTAAACTAGGAGTTCTATCAAGAACTAAATAGACCATTTCCGTTAAATAATCTCCCTCCTATTAAAAGGACTTTCCAGGTCATAGCATCCACACGACCTTGTTGTGATAACTTAAACAGCAAGAAAATCAAAACCAAAACACAATGACCATAAGTTGTAGTCATTATAGGCAAGACGCACAAAGAAAGCATAATCGTCTTACTAGGAACTATGCTCTGATTTACAAAAGATGAACGGTGAAAGGCTGTCATCCGCTTGAAGGCTGATGGTGATAATTGTTGCTTTAAGGGGCCTAACATCTAGGTTATTGGCCCCTAATGGTCTGGGTGATAGCGACAATAAAATGGAAACCAGAACGAAAATTAAGCGAGACGGAAAATACTAACAAAAATTACTCAGATTGAAACGACTTCCAATGGGGAATTTAGAAGGAAAAAACTCACAAAAGGAATAGATTGAAAAAGACCCACAAAATGTAGTTTTGGTTCAAAATACTTACAAAATACAATGTAGAGTCGAAATGCTTACAAAATGCAATTGAAATTGAAAATGCTTACAAAATGCAATTGAAATTGAAAATGCTTACAAAATGTATGGTAGAATCAAACTACTTATTTGGATTGACAATACTTACAAAATGCAATTTAGATTCAAAATACCCTCAAAATGCAATTGAGAATCAAAATACTTGCAAAATGACCACCATACAAAATGCAATTTAGATTGAAAATACTTGCAAAATGTGGTTTAGGTTGAAAATACTTACAAATTGACATTCAAAACACTCACTGAAGTCCCAGCACCTATATTGAAACACTTATTAAAAAGCAATTTTGATTGTCAATCCTTACAAAATGCAATTGAGGTTGAAAACACTTGCAAAATGCAATTTAGATCGAAAAAACTTAAAAATGTAATGTAGACTGAAAATACAGCACCTACAAAATGAAGAGTTGGTGCAAAAAAAGTCGCTAAAGGGAATTTAGATACACGGGGAGCCGATTAACAAAAACAGTGCGGGAATCTTAACGAGAAAAGGATATATAATGAAAAGAAAACAAGAGGAAGGAGGGATCAGGAAAGATGAGACAAGGACCAATTAAGGCGGGAAAGCGAAAGACTCCCTAGGCCTCGGATACCCTAATACCGTCGGGGTCGGAAAAGAGCAAGAGTTGACCAAGGGAGGTCGACAGGAAAGAAGACGGAGAGGAGCCCGGCACAAGTAAGTGGAAGCAATGCCGGACTCAGCTGGGGTCCCGTGGTCGCCAACCCACGTCCCACTAGATGTGAGCCCCTGGTGGATTGAAGGGTGAGGTTATTTATTTATCATATGGCTTTTATTGCCGGGAGTGTCAGAGGACATGTTCGGCTCGCTTGAGTCAGTAGCTGCTTCCACCGGACAACCTTATTAGGGTGAGCGGTTCCGTGCCGGGTGCGACCGTGCTAGTAGCATACAGTGCCGCATGCGACCCATTGTTCGAGAGAAGAATTTTTACGTTGCGCCGTTTTAACTTAATTTACTCCCACTGTCGACCAAAATACAGTATTATGTGCACTCGAGTTTGAAAGTTGTTTGTGAAGTAACCAATTGGCCTACATAAAATCCAATAACCTCATTTTTGTCGTTATATTTTATATTAAGTAATGTAATTTTTGAATTTTTCATTTATATTTTAATATTTTTTATCGTAGCTGGAACACAAAACGTACCCGTTTTTAAGCGTGTTTCAACCATCGGTCACCTTCAAGAATTAGTTTCTCAAACACCCGCCATCAGATCGAAACAAAGTTTTAACACAATGTACATTGGAATGTTTTATAACTGGTTTATTAACTTCAAAATGTTGTGTGTCCAAGGAACAAAGTTGTTATCACTTTTGTAAGATAACTTTTTCTCGGCTCGAGGTGGTTGGAAAATTGCGTTCTTGGTCGCGTTTTAATCCTTATAAATCAAAAGGCGATGCTGTAGGACTGTGAAATACGTAAATGAATGTACTTATTTTATATCGGTTTGTATTTGTACGGGATAAAACGACATCGTTCACCAGCTTCCCGATACGGGGAAAGCTGTACAGCGTTGCCGCGATGGAGTACCGGTAACCCCACGCGGCATTACATGGGCACTTCCCTTGGCTATTTAAAATTAACTTGTCATTAACTTCATTAATTCAAGCAAATGGTATTAAGAAGACGTGAAAAACATTTTCAATCAGCTTTTCTCATGACGGCCTTGACCCTCCAATATCAACTCTTTTTTTTCGTCATTTTTAGATTATTGTTAAGTTTTTTAATGTTCTTTTATTATTTGCGTTTATCTATTTACAATATATACATTCGTTTAAGTCACCGGCAGCGGTAGCTACACTCTCTAACGCTCAGCGCTAGGCGATGGGGCCAAGCTGTCTGCGGACTCTGTAGATGTTGGTTCGAGCCCCTTCGTCGGCTGACCTTGAAATGGTTTTCCGTGGTTTCCCATTATCAACTCCAGGTAAATTCTGTGACAGGCCACGGCCACTTCCTTCCACATCCTTGCCCAGTTTAATTCATTTCATCCCTCAATAACCCCTCTCATGGGGTTGGCGTTGGCAAGGGCATCTGTCCGTAAAAACCACCCACCACATCGCATCTCATCCCCAACCCCATTGAAAACGGGAATAATAAGGGGTAGACTTGCACACATTGGTTTAAGTTACTTACAATTCATCACCAGAAATATCATCATCAATGTTTAATGGATCAGAAGTTTCATGACTGTTTACTACTTGCACTCCAATATCTTTCGGAAGGCGACCTTCCTCCCAATGATTTCTAGCCTATTTTCATTTATCAAGAAATAGGCTTATGAGATCACCTTCTACATGACGGGGTATTCCCGCCTCCCCCAGAAAGATATGTTAGAAATTCCCAGATTCCACTGATACATCAGAGCTTGGGTCGCTAGTGGCATGATGGCAAATTGGTGGGTCGCATCCGGCACGACACCGGGTGAGCTACAAGTTCCGTTCAATTTCAAGTAGTTCCAACTTTCGCTACCAGATATCAATGATACCTAGTGGTGAAAGTTGGAACTTTGATAGAGCGTTCTGACGAAATCTAACCCAACGAATTAGGCTTCACACAAGTTTAGTCTGTGGAAGGATCTTTTACATGCCATAAATCTATGACATGGGACCGCCGGCTTTATTTCCCCTACGAAGGAAGGCATACTGAAGGATTTTTAACGCTCTTAAAAATCTTAGGAGTGGAGACGAGAGGGGCAACAGCGAACAGTGTTGCAATGTATGTCGACACAGCAGTGAGCACATGGTTTGACCAACACCACCTACATCTTGGTGGTGTTTGTTTGACGCAGCGCCTGCTGTTCTTATTGATAGGCCTAACTCAAAGCGTAACTGTCCGAGTTTGAAAATACTTACATATTTGAACTTGTACGCATATGATATTTTAGGCCAGCTGTATGAATTTGTGCCGTTCCATTTAAAAATATGGAGTTTGTATCAATATCTCGGTTATTACTCACCCCATGAGAATAAGTAGCACAGTATGAAAACAGAATACCGATATATTTAATGGTTTAGACGTTATTTCCGTGTAACATCTTAGGTGAATTGGGTCATGTCCTCAATACAGGACTCTTTATTTAACAAACACCACACAGCATGGTGTCATTCAAATCCCAACTCAGGGGTTGAGTCCCATTCAAACTTTAATATAATTATTAGTAATACAGAAGCCTCCGTGGCTTAGGCGGCAGCACGCCAGCCTCTCACCGCTGGGTCCGTGGTTCAAATCCCGGTCACTCCATGTGAGATCTGTGCTGGACAAAACGGAGGCAGACAGGTTTTTCTCCGGGTACTCCGGTTTTCCCTGTCAAAATTTCATTCCAGCAACACTCTCCACTATCATTTCATTTCATCAGTCATTCATTTAATCATTGCCCCAGAGGAGTGCGTCAGGCCTCGGCAGCCGGCACAGTTCATATCCTCGTCGCTAGATGGAGGCTTCATTCATTCCATTCCTGACCCGGTCGGAGACTGGAAGCAGGCTGTGGATTTTCATTAGTAATACACTAATACAGAGCTGCCGTTGTAACGGACTTTGATGTTGAGACGGATTTTCTTTGCCAATTTGTGGATTCTAAAGATTGTATTTATCTATTTTTTATTTGATAATACGTTAGTTATTGCGGTTTCAATGGGCGGAACTACGAGGTCATCTGCCCCTAATTTGATAATTTATTCCATGGATATGTTAGATAGAATACGTGCGCGGTACTCGCAGCGAACACTTGACTTCGTTTACTCTCGTAAACGGGATTATAGGCAAGCAGCCGCTTAGGGGCAACGTGCGCGATATCACCTTTCTCCAGCCCGTTTGGACAGATTATATTTGTCCATACGATTAATTCGTGGCCGGAAATGGAAATTCAGTACATCACAATCAACGGCACCCTCGGCCAGTCTGACGGTCATGTGTTCGCACGATCGGCCACGGAAAAATATCGTGACTCGAATTGGTACCGTAAGAGTGATGTCCCCGCAAACAACACAGCACTTGATGATATTCTTGCGATATTTACTTATTTCCGTTGTCCTTGAGGATTGTTTTCACTATCCGCGCTGCACTCTGCCTACTTTCAAGATTCCATTTCAGCGGGGTACACGTTCGAGTAGGCACTCTAAATATTGTATGAATACTATCTCGTGAGGACACATTTTTCTCACGAATGACGATACTGGTATAGACCTACATACAGGTTTTAGAAATAAACAGATTATTTTATATACACAGCAGTAGTAAGCGTTTACTTCCCTTTGGATATTGCATCATCATGACCAGAAATTGCGTAATCCTGATGACGTCATGGGATGACGTCATGGGTCCTTAGAGCGAGCACGTGGTCCAGGAGCGAGCATGTGCAGTGCACGTGTTAGCGTGGGAAGAGGTTGACCCTTTGGCTTGTTTGTGCGATGGTGATAAAAAGTTAATGGGTGTTGACGTCATGGAGGATGTTTATTAGGATGCTAACTGTCATCTGACACCCATGCGAGTGTGAGCACCAAAACAAAAGGTTATTCGCGGGTAGTGGGGTAGTGTATGTTCTCTTGCAAGTCGCGTGTGTGCTTGAATACGTATGGCTATGTTGGGAAATGTTTGGTGGCGGGCGAGGACTAGGGTTGAGTGAGGGTTCGTTTAAATGCTATTTTTCCCGCTCTATTTGATGGTGAGGTAATTTTTTAAAATGGGTGGAATTTGGAAACGCAATTTGAGGTAAACGTGCTTTTTTGACAATTTGGCGAATTTAATGAGCTTGTAAGGCTAGAACGATGCATATAGGGTGTCGTAGGACTTGTGGTGAACCACCCCTTGCTATGGACGGGAGTATATCCACCCCAAAATAAATCTACCCTTACCCGGAGGTTAAGTAGTGGTTATTTTTGTATGCATGCGCACTTGAGGGCTTTTGTAAGAGAGCGGAATTTTTAAAAGATTCTTTATAGATGAGGCTTTTTAAAAAATTTATTAAAAAAACAAAAAACTAATAGGTCATTCGATTTTTAGTATCTCGCTAACCAATAATGCGATGTAAACATATGGGGTGTCATAGGACTCGTAGTGAATTCTCCTTTTGTATGAATGAGGTATGTCAACCCCCAAAATAAAAACTACCCTTACCTGGGGTGAAAGAGCAATTTTTGTATGTATGCACACCGGTGGCTTTTGTCAAAAGGGTCTAACTACACATTTGTTAATATTTTCTGAACCCAGGATGGGATTTTCCCATAGGCAGTATCCTAGCACTTGGGGTGACACCTCGTTTTTGAAAGTATCATTCATTTATTTTCTTGTCAAAAGGGCCTAACTACACTTTTGTTAATATCTCGTGAACCAATCATGCTAGGGACTTGTATGAGGGGTCCTAGCACTTGGGGCGACGTCCCCCTTTATGGGGTGAAACTACCCCCCCAAAATTGAAAACTCAATATCTTGGAAACTATGAACCCTAAAATTAGGCGTTATAGCTTTAAAAATAGGTGATGACATAGGCTTTTACCTGGATTGGTCATTTCACCCCTAAAACAGTAAATAGTCATGTTATGGGGAAAAAACGTGTTAAACACCTAAAAATGATAAATGAAACTAAGATCTTTTGTTTTTGATGAAAAATAGCAGGGGGGGGGGTGAAAACTACCCCCAAATTGAAAAATCGATACCTTGGAAACTAAGAACCGTAAAATTATGTGTAATAGCTTAAAAAATTCGTTGTGACATAGGCTTTTACCCGGATAGATGATGTCACCCCTAAAACAGTAAATAGTGATTTTACAGTGGGGAAAAAGGTCTTAAACGGGTAAAAATGATAATTGAACCTAAGATCTTTTGTTTTTGATGAAAAATAGCAGGGGGGTGAAAACTACCCCCAAATTGAAAAATCGATACCTTGGAAACTAAGAACCGTAAAATTATGTGTAATAGCTTAAAAAATTCGTTGTGACATAGGCTTTTACCCGGATAGATGATGTCACCCCTAAAACAGTAAATAGTGATTTTACAGTGGGGAAAAAGGTTTTAAACGGGTAAAAATGATAATTGAACCTAAGATCTTTTGTTTTTGATGAAAAATAGCAGGGGGGTGAAAACTACCCCCAAATTGAAAAATCGATACCTTGGAAACTAAGAACCGTAAAATTATGTGTAATAGCTTAAAAAATTCGTTGTGACATAGGCTTTTACCCGGATAGATGATGTCACCCCTAAAACAGTAAATAGTGATTTTACAGTGGGGAAAAAGGTTTTAAACGGGTAAAAATGATAATTGAACCTAAGATCTTTTGTTTTTGATGAAAAATAGCAGGGGGGTGAAAACTACCCCAAAATTGAAAAATCGATACCTTGGAAACTAAGAACCGTAAAATTATGTGTAATAGCTTAAAAAATTCGTTGTGACATAGGCTTTTACCCGGATAGATGATGTCACCCCTAAAACAGTAAATAGTGATTTTACAGTGGGGAAAAAGGTTTTAAACGGGTAAAAATGATAATTGAACCTAAGATCTTTTGTTTTTGATGAAAAATAGCAGGGGGGTGAAAACTACCCCAAAATTGAAAAATCGATACCTTGGAAACTAAGAACCGTAAAATTATGTGTAATAGCTTAAAAAATTCGTTGTGACATAGGCTTTTACCCGGATAGATGATGTCACCCCTAAAACAGTAAATAGTGATTTTACAGTGGGGGAAAAAGGTTTTAAACGGGTAAAAATGATAATTGAACCTAAGATCTTTTGTTTTTGATGAAAAATAGCAGGGGGGTGAAAACTACCCCAAAATTGAAAAATCGATACCTTGGAAACTAAGAACCGTAAAATTATGTGTAATAGCTTAAAAAATTCGTTGTGACATAGGCTTTTACCCGGATAGATGATGTCACCCCTAAAACAGTAAATAGTGATTTTACAGTGGGGAAAAAGGTCTTAAACGGGTAAAAATGATAATTGAACCTAAGATCTTTTGTTTTTGATGAAAAATAGCAGGGGGGTGAAAACTACCCCGTATATGAAAGGAGTGTAGACTTATTGATGTTGCAGATTGGAAACAGTGAAAGTTATCACTTTTGTTTAATTAGAAATCTTGCTCGCCTTGTGCGTTCAAGCATCACTAGCACTCAGAGAAGGATTTATATATGTAGACGTTGTTTGTCATATTATCTTCTTGAGGATGAGTTAAATGTTCACTTTGCAGACTGTAAACAGTTTCCTGTTGCAAAAAGCATAATGCCGACTGATGAACAAAGATTTGTTAATTTTACAGAATTCCGAGTTAAAGATACAGTTCCATTTATAATATATGCAGACACTGAATGCGTTTTGTCTCCAATTTCCTCCTGTTTTCCAAATAGTGACATTCATAACTCTACTTTAACACATAAACATATTCCTTACAGCATTTCTTTATACCTTCATTGTAATTTCGATAGTGAATTGTGCAGTTTCAAGCTCTTTAGGGGAAATAATTGCATTGAATTGTTTGTAAAGGAACTTTATAGTATTGTGGATAAACTTCAAACATATTACTTATCGGTTAAGCCAATGTTAAAGATGACCGAAAATGAAGAAAGATTATTTTTGTCAAGTAAAATGTGTCACATTTGCGAGAAACCGATTGCAGTTAATGAACTCAAAGTACGCGATCATTGTCACTTAACTGGAAAATATAGAGGAAGCGCACACAATAGTTGTAATTTAAATTACAAAGTAACAAAGGTTTTGCCTATAGCATTTCATAATCTAACCGCCTATGATGGACATTTTATAATTAAAGAAATTTGCGAGAAACGTGATGGAGAGGTGTTACATAATCCTGGTCATATAAAATTGTTAGCGATGAATATGGAACGTTACAAAGGGTTTACAAAGTATGTACGGGCTAAGAATGGATTCATTCAGTTAAGATTTTTCGATACATATAATTTCTTGTCCTGTTCACTAGATCAATGTTCATCTTCGTTAAGCGAAGATTCAAAGCAAATAACACAACGTTATTTTAATGATGATGCACAGTTTCGACTTACTGCGAGAAAAGGTGTGTTTCCCTATGAATACGTCACGAGTATGGATGTTCTTAACGAAACTAAATTACCTGAAATATCCAAGTTTTATAGCAGCCTTAATGATCAAACAATATCGAATGAAGAGTATGAGTTTGCTCAATCGGTGTGGGAAACGTTTTCCTGTCAAACATTAGGAGAATACGCAGATTTGTATTTAAAAGTTGACACACTTCTTTTGGCGGATGTCTTTGAAAATTTTAGATCGAATGGCATGGAAACTTATGGCATTGATGCAGCTCATTTTTACACTGCTCCATCTATGTCTTGGTGTGCTATGAAAAAGATAACCAACGTTCAACTTGAATTGCTTCAAGATATTGATATGTTACACTTTTTTGAACGATCTATTCGAGGAGGAAATGTTCAGTGTATAACACGACATGCGATTGCTAATAATAAGTATATGAAAACTTATGATGAGAAAAAGCAAGAGTCCTACATAATGTACTTTGACGTTAATAATTTGTATGGATATGCGATGATGGAATATCTTCCAACGGGTGGCTTTAAATGGATTGCAAATGTTGAAGGCTTTGATGTTTTAACTATTGATGATACTTCAGAAATTGGATATATTTTGGAAGTAGATTTGACTTATCCTCAAGAGTTACATGACAAACATTCAGATTACCCTCTATGTCCAGAAAAGTTGACAAAGCTAATGGCTACCCTAGATAATAAAGAACGTTATGTTTTGCATTATAGATTGTTAAAGCAATGTATTCAACTAGGAATGAAATTAGATCGTATTCACAGAATAATTGAATTCAATCAGAGCCAATGGCTAAAACCATATATTGATGTGAACACAGAGAAACGAAAACAAGCCAAAAATGATTTTGAAAAGAATTTTTATAAATTGATGAATAATGCAATTTTTGGTCGTTCACTGATGAATGTGAGGAAGTTAAGGGACATCAAATGGGTCACCAAATGGCATGGAGCTCGTGGTGGTAGGTCTTTAATAGCTAAGGCTAATTTTAAACATAGAATTATATTCGATGAACAATGTATGGTCATCGAGATGAGTAGACTAAAGATTTTTCACAATCAACCAGTATATGTTGGTGCATCTATATTAGATTTGTCTAAATGTAAAATGAATGACTTTCATTACAATGTTATTTTAGCAAATCCTGAATCAAATGTGAGGTTGTTATACACAGACACCGATAGTTTTATGTATATATTCTATTATGATATTTATGAGTTCATGAAACAACATTCAAATTTGTTTGATACTGGAAACTATGAAACAAACAATCCTTTTGGCATTGTGAGACAAAATAAAGGTGAAATTGGTTTAATGAAAGATGAAAATGCTGGAAGGATTGTTGAAGAATTTGTGGGGTTACGACCCAAAATGTATGCAATAAAATTGTGTGATGAAATGAATAGCTTGTGTAAGGCTAAAGGCATTAAGAAGAGTGTGAGTAAAAGTAAGAATATTGATGAGTATCGAAAGTGTCTTTATAACAGAGAAAAAGTCAACAAAGTTCAAGTTTGTATAATTTCAAAATCTCATTCTGTATTTACTGTTCGGCAAAATAAGTTGGCAATTTCATCAAACGAAGATAAAAGACACATAACTGAAAACGGAATTGATACTTTACCGTTTGGTCATTTTTCTCTGAAAAATGATTAGAAACAAATTGAGATTAAAGCAGTTCATCTCACTTACTTTATTTCTTTCACACACACACTTTTATGCTGGTAATAATACTAATTTTTGTGTGTTCCTTTGCTTATGAAATCCTAGACTAGGAGTTCCACATTCGACATGATAGCGGAGTTTCATCTCCCATAAACTCGTCTCTGAGGTGGGTGCCAGAAAAGGCATCCAGCTGTAAAAACCACACCCTCACATAGACTTTCATAACTTCTTACGTTGAGGTTCATAACACTACGTTGATTGATTTATCGGTTTCCTTTTCACAATTCCTGTCTATACATTCCTCTTGAAGGTTGCAAGATGCTTGCAAGGTTCCTAAAATGCAATTAAATTTAATAAATACCTTAAGATGGTTTGATTTGTTTAATGATATGGTGTTAATAGTATTTTTAGGTTTTGACTGGCTTTGCATTAAGAATTGACTAACCAAACATGAGTTACCTATCAGGGAAACATTTTGGCCACTATGTTGGCTATTGACCAGTGAGTTTAGCTGTTTATCATTTTTTTTAATCATAAACAACAGAGGGTTAAACGTATAGATAAACCGTGTGACCATGTTTGTTAAACAAGACATTATACCAGAGACAATTAGAATACTTATGTAGAGTTTACCAAAAATAATGTTGTGTAACAGTAAATGCTAGTCAACAGTTATACACTTCTAAAAAAAAATCATCATACAATACCTGAGAGCTCTTCTAAAATTATTGATGTGTAACATGATTCCACTAACTTGCTATGTATTTTTTGGCTTGGGGGTGATTTTCAAGAAATGCAAATGGAACTGAAATGCAATACAAACAATGAGCGTGCCTGGTGGCTGAGATTGATACCACGACGTACTGTCGGTTATGTAGCTATGTGGAATGTATATCAAATATGGTTTACTTCAAGGTCTGGAGATCCCTACAATTCCTACAATAAATGATCTTGAAATGGTCATCCTATGGTGTGAAAATATTTATTAGGTATATATATATTTACTGAAAACAATTATGATTTATTAAATGTTTATATGTTTACAGTATTGTTATTTAATGTAAGCACTTGAGGCACTACCGACCAATGGGAAGCAAAAAGTGGGAGCATATATGGGATGAAATGTGGGAGCAAAGCAAATATAAAAAGTGGGAGCAAATATGCTAACAAATATGTCAACAAATATGCCGGCAAAAGTATATACACAATTCAAGATAGTTGAAAGTAAAGTATATACACAATTCAAGTTAGCATATTTGCTCCCACTTTTTATATTTGCTTTGCTCCCACATTTCATCCCATATATGCTCCCACTTTTTGCTTCCCATTGGTCGGTAGTGCCTCAAGTGCTTACATTAAATAACAATACTGTAAACATATAAACATTTAATAAATCATAATTGTTTTCAGTAAATATATATATACCTAATAAATATTTTCACACCATAGGATGACCATTTCAAGATCATTTATTGTAGGAATTGTAGGGATCTCCAGACCTTGAAGTAAACCATATTTGATATACATTCCACATAGCTACATAACCGACAGTACGTCGTGGTATCAATCTCAGCCACCAGGCACGCTCATTGTTTGTATTGCATTTCAGTTCCATTTGCATTTCTTGAAAATCACCCCCAAGCCAAAAAATACATAGCAAGTTAGTGGAATCATGTTACACATCAATAATTTTAGAAGAGCTCTCAGGTATTGTATGATGATTTTTTTTAGAAGTGTATAACTGTTGACTAGCATTTACTGTTACACAACATTATTTTTGGTAAACTCTACATAAGTATTCTAATTGTCTCTGGTATAATGTCTTGTTTAACAAACATGGTCACACGGTTTATCTATACGTTTAACCCTCTGTTGTTTATGATTTAAAAAAATGATAAACAGCTAAACTCACTGGTCAATAGCCAACATAGTGGCCAAAATGTTTCCCTGATAGGTAACTCATGTTTGGTTAGTCAATTCTTAATGCAAAGCCAGTCAAAACCTAAAAATACTATTAACACCATATCATTAAACAAATCAAACCATCTTAAGGTATTTATTAAATTTAATTGCATTTTAGGAACCTTGCAAGCATCTTGCAACCTTCAAGAGGAATGTATAGACAGGAATTGTGAAAAGGAAACCGATAAATCAATCAACGTAGTGTTATGAACCTCAACGTAAGAAGTTATGAAAGTCTATGTGAGGGTGTGGTTTTTACAGCTGGATGCCTTTTCTGGCACCCACCTCAGAGACGAGTTTATGGGAGATGAAACTCCGCTATCATGTCGAATGTGGAACTCCTAGTCTAGGATTTCATAAGCAAAGGAACACACAAAAATTAGTATTATTACCAGCATAAAAGTGTGTGTGTGAAAGAAATAAAGTAAGTGAGATGAACTGCTTTAATCTCAATTTGTTTCTAATCATTTTTCAGAGAAAAATGACCAAACGGTAAAGTATCAATTCCGTTTTCAGTTATGTGTCTTTTATCTTCGTTTGATGAAATTGCCAACTTATTTTGCCGAACAGTAAATACAGAATGAGATTTTGAAATTATACAAACTTGAACTTTGTTGACTTTTTCTCTGTTATAAAGACACTTTCGATACTCATCAATATTCTTACTTTTACTCACACTCTTCTTAATGCCTTTAGCCTTACACAAGCTATTCATTTCATCACACAATTTTATTGCATACATTTTGGGTCGTAACCCCACAAATTCTTCAACAATCCTTCCAGCATTTTCATCTTTCATTAAACCAATTTCACCTTTATTTTGTCTCACAATGCCAAAAGGATTGTTTGTTTCATAGTTTCCAGTATCAAACAAATTTGAATGTTGTTTCATGAACTCATAAATATCATAATAGAATATATACATAAAACTATCGGTGTCTGTGTATAACAACCTCACATTTGATTCAGGATTTGCTAAAATAACATTGTAATGAAAGTCATTCATTTTACATTTAGACAAATCTAATATAGATGCACCAACATATACTGGTTGATTGTGAAAAATCTTTAGTCTACTCATCTCGATGACCATACATTGTTCATCGAATATAATTCTATGTTTAAAATTAGCCTTAGCTATTAAAGACCTACCACCACGAGCTCCATGCCATTTGGTGACCCATTTGATGTCCCTTAACTTCCTCACATTCATCAGTGAACGACCAAAAATTGCATTATTCATCAATTTATAAAAATTCTTTTCAAAATCATTTTTGGCTTGTTTTCGTTTCTCTGTGTTCACATCAATATATGGTTTTAGCCATTGGCTCTGATTGAATTCAATTATTCTGTGAATACGATCTAATTTCATTCCTAGTTGAATACATTGCTTTAACAATCTATAATGCAAAACATAACGTTCTTTATTATCTAGGGTAGCCATTAGCTTTGTCAACTTTTCTGGACATAGAGGGTAATCTGAATGTTTGTCATGTAACTCTTGAGGATAAGTCAAATCTACTTCCAAAATATATCCAATTTCTGAAGTATCATCAATAGTTAAAACATCAAAGCCTTCAACATTTGCAATCCATTTAAAGCCACCCGTTGGAAGATATTCCATCATCGCATATCCATACAAATTATTAACGTCAAAGTACATTATGTAGGACTCTTGCTTTTTCTCATCATAAGTTTTCATATACTTATTATTAGCAATCGCATGTCGTGTTATACACTGAACATTTCCTCCTCGAATAGATCGTTCAAAAAAGTGTAACATATCAATATCTTGAAGCAATTCAAGTTGAACGTTGGTTATCTTTTTCATAGCACACCAAGACATAGATGGAGCAGTGTAAAAATGAGCTGCATCAATGCCATAAGTTTCCATGCCATTCGATCTAAAATTTTCAAAGACATCCGCCAAAAGAAGTGTGTCAACTTTTAAATACAAATCTGCGTATTCTCCTAATGTTTGACAGGAAAACGTTTCCCACACCGATTGAGCAAACTCATACTCTTCATTCGATATTGTTTGATCATTAAGGCTGCTATAAAACTTGGATATTTCAGGTAATTTAGTTTCGTTAAGAACATCCATACTCGTGACGTATTCATAGGGAAACACACCTTTTCTCGCAGTAAGTCGAAACTGTGCATCATCATTAAAATAACGTTGTGTTATTTGCTTTGAATCTTCGCTTAACGAAGATGAACATTGATCTAGTGAACAGGACAAGAAATTATATGTATCGAAAAATCTTAACTGAATGAATCCATTCTTAGCCCGTACATACTTTGTAAACCCTTTGTAACGTTCCATATTCATCGCTAACAATTTTATATGACCAGGATTATGTAACACCTCTCCATCACGTTTCTCGCAAATTTCTTTAATTATAAAATGTCCATCATAGGCGGTTAGATTATGAAATGCTATAGGCAAAACCTTTGTTACTTTGTAATTTAAATTACAACTATTGTGTGCGCTTCCTCTATATTTTCCAGTTAAGTGACAATGATCGCGTACTTTGAGTTCATTAACTGCAATCGGTTTCTCGCAAATGTGACACATTTTACTTGACAAAAATAATCTTTCTTCATTTTCGGTCATCTTTAACATTGGCTTAACCGATAAGTAATATGTTTGAAGTTTATCCACAATACTATAAAGTTCCTTTACAAACAATTCAATGCAATTATTTCCCCTAAAGAGCTTGAAACTGCACAATTCACTATCGAAATTACAATGAAGGTATAAAGAAATGCTGTAAGGAATATGTTTATGTGTTAAAGTAGAGTTATGAATGTCACTATTTGGAAAACAGGAGGAAATTGGAGACAAAACGCATTCAGTGTCTGCATATATTATAAATGGAACTGTATCTTTAACTCGGAATTCTGTAAAATTAACAAATCTTTGTTCATCAGTCGGCATTATGCTTTTTGCAACAGGAAACTGTTTACAGTCTGCAAAGTGAACATTTAACTCATCCTCAAGAAGATAATATGACAAACAACGTCTACATATATAAATCCTTCTCTGAGTGCTAGTGATGCTTGAACGCACAAGGCGAGCAAGATTTCTAATTAAACAAAAGTGATAACTTTCACTGTTTCCAATCTGCAACATCAATAAGTCTACACTCCTTTCATATACGGGGTAGTTTTCACCCCCCTGCTATTTTTCATCAAAAACAAAAGATCTTAGGTTCAATTATCATTTTTACCCGTTTAAGACCTTTTTCCCCACTGTAAAATCACTATTTACTGTTTTAGGGGTGACATCATCTATCCGGGTAAAAGCCTATGTCACAACGAATTTTTTAAGCTATTACACATAATTTTACGGTTCTTAGTTTCCAAGGTATCGATTTTTCAATTTTGGGGTAGTTTTCACCCCCCTGCTATTTTTCATCAAAAACAAAAGATCTTAGGTTCAATTATCATTTTTACCCGTTTAAAACCTTTTTCCCCCACTGTAAAATCACTATTTACTGTTTTAGGGGTGACATCATCTATCCGGGTAAAAGCCTATGTCACAACGAATTTTTTAAGCTATTACACATAATTTTACGGTTCTTAGTTTCCAAGGTATCGATTTTTCAATTTTGGGGTAGTTTTCACCCCCCTGCTATTTTTCATCAAAAACAAAAGATCTTAGGTTCAATTATCATTTTTACCCGTTTAAGACCTTTTTCCCCACTGTAAAATCACTATTTACTGTTTTAGGGGTGACATCATCTATCCGGGTAAAAGCCTATGTCACAACGAATTTTTTAAGCTATTACACATAATTTTACGGTTCTTAGTTTCCAAGGTATCGATTTTTCAATTTGGGGGTAGTTTTCACCCCCCTGCTATTTTTCATCAAAAACAAAAGATCTTAGGTTCAATTATCATTTTTACCCGTTTAAAACCTTTTTCCCCACTGTAAAATCACTATTTACTGTTTTAGGGGTGACATCATCTATCCGGGTAAAAGCCTATGTCACAACGAATTTTTTAAGCTATTACACATAATTTTACGGTTCTTAGTTTCCAAGGTATCGATTTTTCAATTTTGGGGTAGTTTTCACCCCCCTGCTATTTTTCATCAAAAACAAAAGATCTTAGGTTCAATTATCATTTTTACCCGTTTAAAACCTTTTTCCCCACTGTAAAATCACTATTTACTGTTTTAGGGGTGACATCATCTATCCGGGTAAAAGCCTATGTCACAACGAATTTTTTAAGCTATTACACATAATTTTACGGTTCTTAGTTTCCAAGGTATCGATTTTTCAATTTTGGGGTAGTTTTCACCCCCCTGCTATTTTTCATCAAAAACAAAAGATCTTAGGTTCAATTATCATTTTTACCCGTTTAAGACCTTTTTCCCCACTGTAAAACCACTATTTACTGTTTTAGGGGTGACATCATCTATCCGGGTAAAAGCCTATGTCACAACGAATTTTTTAAGCTATTACACATAATTTTACGGTTCTTAGTTTCCAAGGTATCGATTTTTCAATTTGGGGGTAGTTTTCACCCCCCTGCTATTTTTCATCAAAAACAAAAGATCTTAGGTTCAATTATCATTTTTACCCGTTTAAAACCTTTTTCCCCACTGTAAAATCACTATTTACTGTTTTAGGGGTGACATCATCTATCCGGGTAAAAGCCTATGTCACAACGAATTTTTTAAGCTATTACACATAATTTTACGGTTCTTAGTTTCCAAGGTATCGATTTTTCAATTTGGGGGTAGTTTTCACCCCCCTGCTATTTTTCATCAAAAACAAAAGATCTTAGTTTCATTTATCATTTTTAGGTGTTTAACACGTTTTTTCCCCATAACATGACTATTTACTGTTTTAGGGGTGAAATGACCAATCCAGGTAAAAGCCTATGTCATCACCTATTTTTAAAGCTATAACGCCTAATTTTAGGGTTCATAGTTTCCAAGATATTGAGTTTTCAATTTTGGGGGGGTAGTTTCACCCCATAAAGGGGGACGTCGCCCCAAGTGCTAGGACCCCTCATACAAGTCCCTAGCATGATTGGTTCACGAGATATTAACAAAAGTGTAGTTAGGCCCTTTTGACAAGAAAATAAATGAATGATACTTTCAAAAACGAGGTGTCACCCCAAGTGCTAGGATACTGCCTATGGGAAAATCCCATCCTGGGTTCAGAAAATATTAACAAATGTGTAGTTAGACCCTTTTGACAAAAGCCACCGGTGTGCATACATACAAAAATTGCTCTTTCACCCCAGGTAAGGGTAGTTTTTATTTTGGGGGTTGACATACCTCATTCATACAAAAGGAGAATTCACTACGAGTCCTATGACACCCCATATGTTTACATCGCATTATTGGTTAGCGAGATACTAAAAATCGAATGACCTATTAGTTTTTTGTTTTTTTAATAAATTTTTTAAAAAGCCTCATCTATAAAGAATCTTTTAAAAATTCCGCTCTCTTACAAAAGCCCTCAAGTGCGCATGCATACAAAAATAACCACTACTTAACCTCCGGGTAAGGGTAGATTTATTTTGGGGTGGATATACTCCCGTCCATAGCAAGGGGTGGTTCACCACAAGTCCTACGACACCCTATATGCATCGTTCTAGCCTTACAAGCTCATTAAATTCGCCAAATTGTCAAAAAAGCACGTTTACCTCAAATTGCGTTTCCAAATTCCACCCATTTTAAAAAATTACCTCACCATCAAATAGAGCGGGAAAAATAGCATTTAAACGAACCCTCACTCAACCCTAGTCCTCGCCCGCCACCAAACATTTCCCAACATAGCCATACGTATTCAAGCACACACGCGACTTGCAAGAGAACATACACTACCCCACTACCCGCGAATAACCTTTTGTTTTGGTGCTCACACTCGCATGGGTGTCAGATGACAGTTAGCATCCTAATAAACATCCTCCATGACGTCAACACCCATTAACTTTTTATCACCATCGCACAAACAAGCCAAAGGGTCAACCTCTTCCCACGCTAACACGTGCACTGCACATGCTCGCTCCTGGACCACGTGCTCGCTCTAAGGACCCATGACGTCATCCCATGACGTCATCAGGATTACGCAATTTCTGGTCATGATGATGCAATATCCAAAGGGAAGTAAACGCTTACTACTCACAGCATATATTCGATAGAATCATAGAAGTAAAATTCCAAATGTCGCGACATTTTCAATTATAGATTTTTGAACTCCCCGCGTTTTACCAGGGCGTAATACATTATCAGTAGGTCCAATAAGGGAATTCTGGCGCAGGGTAGTGGACAACATGGCCGCCACGCACACCGCTTTGTGTGCTTCTACTCCACCTATTGCCTGATGGAGTAATTGGGAAGATAAAATAGAAACTTGAAATAGGTGTGGGAGAACAAATAGAACAGATGGGAAAATGGGACGAACTAAGTTTATTTATAAATAAATAAATAAATATAATAAGTGAGATAACAATTGTAGAACAAAGTGGGTTGCCTATGGTGGCGGTAATAATATAAAAATATATAAAAGTATTAATAAACTTTTGAGTGCACTCTTACAAAGCTTTTGGTACATAAACTTTGAACGTGGTGAAAACAACAATTAATAATAATAAAATATGTTTAAGATATTGTACAGGGAGGAGGCCGCCGTGGCCAGTTGCAAACAGGACCATAAATCGCTAGTATAATAATAAAGATTGTCAAGAATTTGCTTTGTTTTGCACACACAATTGCTAATTTGAGCTCAGCAGTAGGAATTATACAAGCTGGGCTATAAAGAGGCGAAAGTGGCAAAGCACGGACTTCTTCAGTGACACAATTTTGACCATAAAGTAGTGTTAGTTATTGTTTTAAGGGGCGCAACTACGAGGTCATCTGCCCCTCATGAAGTAGTGTGAATTTAAATAAGAATATTTGGCAGTAGAGAATGGCAATGATTTGCCGTGATTAGAATAGTCTATTAAACCACATACAAGTATAAGTTCGAATAAAATAGGGCGGCCGTGGCCAGCAAACTAACTGTACCATAACTAAGAAATATGAGACGAAACAGTGACAATGTTGTGCCTTAAATTAGCTCACACATTGAATCCCGTGCTCTTGGGCACAGCAGTTAGCTAAGTTACACAAAGTGTTTGTACTGACAATTATCAAACTGAATTGAAATGAATAGTGACTGTAAAATGTGACATAATAAACACACCAAGTTTTGAGCTATGAAAAGTGGTTGAACAATATAGGCATACCAGAGAAACAGGAGGTTATACAGAATATGCTACAAGAGTTTGGACTTCCGCCATCAATTGCTAACGCTGCCATAGAGTAGTGGTCTACTATAGATCATCATGGGATACAGATTTTAATGTTTTTGTTATCAAAAGGGACACTTAGAAGAGAGTTCGCTTTGTTTTGTACCGTTTCTTTGTTATCTAACCACGATTGTTATTGTTTTCACAAGGACTGATGTTCAGTTTGTTAAGTTATTGTATAAACCTCAATGGGTTTACTCTAAGAAGTCATATTCCAAACTTTTGTTGAGCACTGTACATTGGAACTTTGAAATTACAAACAGAATGCATAGGTTAATTAATATTTTTAAACGACCAGGCACCGGTAAGTGATTTAATGGGACAAGTAGGAAAGTAGGATTGATTTCACTAAGGTGGGCACGTTGCACTTTGATAGTTTGTATAGTAGAACATATCACTTTGCAACATGAAGGATTATTTCCAAAGTTTGAGTGTGGTTTCTTATCTCAATCTTATAGTACGGTAATCTTGATAAAGCCAGCAAAATCCCTCGGTGAGCTGTTTATCAGTTAGATTGGGAAAGTTATGAGTCCCTCGGTGAAGGTTGAACGAGGCCCACGGGGTGATGACCAGTCTGCCATAATAATGCCAAAACAGAGCAATGGAGAGGAATCCCTCGATGGGAGCCACTTAATAATACCCTTGAGAAATGCATTCCCAAAAGCAATTGGTTCAAAAGTGCCAGGTCTGTTTAAAAAAAAGTGCCCCTTTAAATTGATTTGAAGATACACAAGATGCTTTATTTATCTTTGTTATGCATGGTGTGGACCTTGTAGACAGTGGTTTTGATCGCTTTCACAGACTCACAATGTCATGGCGAGAGATTGGTTGGGGCTACATAACAGCGGTGTCGCAACCCCTAAACTAAGAAACCAAAAGACATTGGTTATGTCAAACCATGGTAGAGTTCGGAGCTGAGACACGAGTTGTACGAGAAGCTCAGACAGAGAGAGACCAGCTAGCACAGGCCACACCAACTCAGGTGCTTCGCGAGCACCGGCTAAAGCACCGGTGCTCTGCTGTTGTGGCAGGGGTAGGAGGAGCGTGTAGTGGCAGCGCTTAAGCCTACTCCACACGGGCAAAAGCACCGGTGCTCTGCTGTTGTGGCAGGGGTAGGAGGAGCGTGTAGTGGCAGCGCTTAAGCCTAGTCCACACGGGCAAAAGCACCGGTGCTCTGCTGTTGTGGCAGTGGTAGGAGGAGCGTGTAGTGGCAGCGCTTAAGCCCAGTCCACACGGGCAAAAGCACCGGTGCTCTGCTGTTGTGGCAGTGGTAGGAGGAGCGTGTAGTGGCAGCGCTTAAGCCTACTCCACACGGGCAAAAGCACCGGTGCTCTGCTGTTGTGGCAGTGGCAGGAGGAGCGTGTAGTGGCAGCGCTTAAGCCTTCTCCACACGGGCAAAAGCACCGGTGCTCTGCTGTTGTGGCAGGGGCAGGAGGAGCGTGTAGTGGCAGCGCTTAAGCCTAGTCCACACGGGCAAAAGCACCGGTGCTCTGCTGTTGTGGCAGTGGCAGGAGAAGCGTGTAGTGGCAGCGCTTAAGCCTAGTCCACACGGGCAAAAGCACCGGTGCTCTGCTGTTGTGGCAGTGGTAGGAGGAGCGTGTAGTGGCAGCGCTTAAGCCTGGTCCACACGGGCAAAAGCATCGGTGCTCTGCTGTTGTGGCAGGGGTAGGAGGAGCGTGTAGTGGCAGCGCTTAAGCCTAGTCCACACGGGCAAAAGCACCGGTGCTCTGCTGTTGTGGCAGGGGTAGGAGGAGCGTGTAGTGGCAGCGCTTAAGCCTAGTCCACACGGGCAAAAGCACCGGTGCTCTGCTGTTGTGGCAGTGGTAGGAGGAGCGTGTAGTGGCAGCGCTTAAGCCTACTCCACACGGGCAAAAGCACCGGTGCTCTGCTGTTGTGGCAGGGGTAGGAGGAGCGTGTAGTGGCAGCGCTTAAGCCTAGTCCACACGGGCAAAAGCACCGGTGCTCTGCTGTTGTGGCAGTGGTAGGAGGAGCGTGTAGTGGCAGCGCTTAAGCCTAGTCCACACGGGCAAAAGCACCGGTGCTCTGCTGTTGTGGCAGTGGTAGGAGGAGCGTGTAGTGGAAGCGCTTAAGCCTACTCCACACGGGCAAAAGCACCGGTGCTCTGCTGTTGTGGCAGTGGCAGGAGGAGCGTGTAGTGGCAGCGCTTAAGCCTTCTCCACACGGGCAAAAGCACCAGTGCTCTGCTGTTGTGGCAGGGGCAGGAGGAGCGTGTAGTGGCAGCGCTTAAGCCTAGTCCACACGGGCAAAAGCACCGGTGCTCTGCTGTTGTGGCAGTAGCAGGAGGAGCGTGTAGTGGCAGCGCTTAAGCCTAGTCCACACGGGCAAAAGCACCGGTGCTCTGCTGTTGTGGCAGTGGTAGGAGGAGCGTGTAGTGGTAGCGCTTAAGCCTAGTCCACACGGGCAAAAGCACCGGTGATCTGCTGTTGTGGCAGGGGTAGGAGGAGCGTGTAGTGGCAGCGCTTAAGCCTAGTCCACACGGGCAAAAACACCGGTGCTCTGCTGTTGTGGCAGGGGTAGGAGGAGCGTGTAGTGGCAGCGCTTAAGCCTAGTCCACACGGGCAAAAGCACCGGTGCTCTGCTGTTGTGGCAGTGGTAGGAGGAGCGTGTAGTGGCAGCGCTTAAGCCTACTCCACACGGGCAAAAGCACCGGTGCTCTGCTGTTGTGGCAGGGGTAGGAGGAGCGTGTAGTGGCAGCGCTTAAGCCTAGTCCACACGGGCAAAAGCACCGGTGTTCTGCTGTTGTGGCAGTGGTAGGAGGAGCGTGTAGTGGCAGCGCTTAAGCCTAGTCCACACGGGCAAAAGCACCGGTGCTCTGCTGTTGTGGCAGTGGTAGGAGGAGCGTGTAGTGGAAGCGCTTAAGCCTACTCCACACGGGCAAAAGCACCGGTGCTCTGCTGTTGTGGCAGGGGTAGGAGGAGCGTGTAGTGGCAGCACTTAAGCCTAGTCCACACGGGCAGAAGCACCGGTGCTCTGCTGTTGTGGCAGTGGTAGGAGGAGCGTGTAGTGGAAGCGCTTAAGCCTACTCCACACGGGCAAAAGCACCGGTGCTCTGCTGTTGTGGCAGGGGTAGGAGGAGTGTGTAGTGGCAGCGCTTAAGCCTAGTCCACACGGGCAAAAGCACCGGTGCTCTGCTGTTGTGGCATGGGTAGGAGGAGCGTGTAGTGGCAGCGCTCAAGCCTAGTCCACACGGGCAAAAGCACCGGTGCTCTGCTGTTGTGGCAGTGGTAGGAGGAGCGTGTAGTGGCAGCGCTTAAGCCTACTCCACACGGGCAAAAGCACCGGTGCTCTGCTGTTGTGGCAGGGGTAGGAGGAGCGTGTAGTGGCAGCGCTTAAGCCTAGTCCACACGGGCCAAAGCACCGGTGCTCTGCTGTTGTGGCATGGGTAGGAGGAGCGTGTAGTGGCAGCGCTTAAGCCTAGTCCACACGGGCAAAAGCACCGGTGCTCTGCTGTTGTGGCAGTGGTAGGAGGAGCGTGTAGTGGCAGCGCTTAAGCCTATTCCACACGGGCAAAAGCACCGGTGCCCTGCTGTTGTGGCAGGGGTAGGGGGAGTGTGTAGTGGCAGCGCTTAAGCCTACACCACACGGGCAAAAGCACCGGTGCTCTGCTGTTGTGGCAGGGGTAGGAGGAGCGTGTAGTGGCAGCGCTTAAGCCTACTCACCACGGGCAAAAGCACCGGTGCTCTGCTGTTGTGGCAGGGGTAGGAGGAGCGTGTAGTGGCAGCGCTTAAGCCTAGTCCACACGGGCAAAAGCACCGGTGCTCTGCTGTTGTGGCAGTGGTAGGAGGAGCGTGTAGTGGCAGCGCTTAAGCCTACTCCACACGGGCAAAAGCACCGGTGCTCTGCTGTTGTGAAAGGGGTAGGAGGAGCGTGTAGTGGCAGCGCTTAAGCCTAGTCCACACGGGCAAAAGCACCGGTGCTCTGCTGTTGTGGCAGTGGTAGGAGGAGCGTGTAGTGGCAGCGCTTAAGCCTACTCCACACGGGCGAAAGCACCGGTGCTCTGCTGTTGTATCAGTGGTAGGAGGAGCGTGTAGTGGCAGCGCTTAAGCCTACTCCACACGGGCAAAAGCACCGGTGCTCTGCTGTTGTGGCAGGGGTAGGAGGAGCGTGTAGTGGCAGCGCTTAAGCCTACTCCACAGGGGCAAAAGCACCGGTGCTCTGCTGTTGTGGCAGTGGTAGGGGGAGCGTGTAGTGGCAGCGCTTAAGCCTAGTCCACACGGGCAAAAGCACCGGTGCTCTGCTGTTGTGGCAGTAGTAGGAGGAGCGTGTAGTGGCAGCGTTTAAGCCTACTCCACACGGGCAAAAACACCGGTGCTCTGCTGTTGTGGCAGTGGTAGGAGGAGCGTGTAGTGGCAGCGCTTAAGCCTACTCCACACGGGCAAAAGCACCGGTGCTCTGCTGTTGTGGCAGGGGTAGGAGGAGCGTGTAGTGGCAGCGCTTAAGCCTAGTCCGCACGGGAAAAAGCACCGGTGCTCTGCTGTTGTGGCAGGGGTAGGAGGAGCGTGTAGTGGCAGCGCTTAAGCCTACTCCACACGGGCAAAAGCACCGGTGCTCTGCTGTTGTGGCAGGGGTAGGAGGAGCGTGTAGTGGCAGCGCTTAAGCCTACTCCACACGGGCAAAAGCACCGGTGCTCTGCTGTTGTGGCAGGGGTAGGAGGAGCGTGTAGTGGCAGCGCTTAAGCCTAGTCCACACGGGCAAAAGCACCGGTGCTCTGCTGTTGTGGCAGTGGTAGGAGGAGCGTGTAGTGGCAGCGCTTAAGCCTACTCCACACGGGCAAAAGCACAGGTGCTCTGCTGTTGTGAAAGGGGTAGGAGGAGCGTGTAGTGGCAGCGCTTAAGCCTAGTCCACACGGGCAAAAGCACCGGTGCTCTGCTGTTGTGGCAGAGGTAGGAGGAGCGTATAGTGGCAGCGCTTAAGCCTAGTCCACACGGGCAAAAGCACCGGTGCTCTGCTGTTGTGGCAGTGGTAGGAGGAGCGTGTAGTGGCAGCGCTTAAGCCTACTCCACACGGGCAAAAGCACCGGTGCTCTGCTGTTGTGGCAGTGGTAGGAGGAGCGTGTAGTGGCAGCGCTTAAGCCTACTCCACACGGGCAAAAGCACCGGTGCTCTGCTGTTGTGGCAGGGGTAGGAGGAGCGTGTAGTGGCAGCGCTTAAGCCTATTCCACACGGGCGAAAGCACCGGTGGTCTGCCGTTGTGGCAGGGGTAGGAGGAGCGTGTAGTGGCAGCGCTTAAGCCTACTCCACACGGGCGAAAGCACCGGTGCTCTGCTGTTGTGGCAGTGGTAGGAGGAGCGTGTAGTGGCAGCGCTTAAGCCTACTCCACACGGGCAAAAGCACCGGTGCTCTGCTGTTGTGGCAGGGGTAGGAGGAGCGTGCAGTGGCAGCGCTTAAGCCTAGTCCACACGGGCAAAAGCACCGGTACTCTGCTGTTGTGGCAGTGGTAGGAGGAGCGTGTAGTGGCTGCGCTCAAGCCTACTCCACACGGGCAAAAGCACCGGTGCTCTGCTGTTGTGGCAGGGGTAGGAGGAGCGTGTAGTGGCAGCGCTTAAGCCTAGTCCACACGGGCAAAAGCACCGGTGCTCTGCTGTTGTGGCAGTGGTAGGAGGAGCGTGTAGTGGCAGCGCTTAAGCCTACTCCACACGGGCAAAAGCACCGGTGCTCTGCTGTTGTGGCAGGGGTAGGAGGAGCGTGTAGTGGCAGCGCTTAAGCCTAGTCCACACGGGCAAAAGCACCGGTGCTCTGCTGTTGTGGCAGTGGTAGGAGGAGCGTGTAGTGGCAGCGCTTAAGCCTAGTCCACACGGGCAAAAGCACCGGTGCTCTGCTGTTGAGGCAGTGGTAGGAGGAGCGTGTAGTGGCAGCGCTTAAGCCTAGTCCACATGGGCAAAAGCACCGGTGCTCTGCTGTTGTGGCAGTGGTAGGAGGAGCGTGTAGTGGCAGCGCTTAAGCCTAGTCCACACGGGCAAAAGCACCGGTGCTCTGCTGTTGTGGCAGGGATAGGAGGAGCGTGTAGTGGCAGCGCTTAAGCCTAGTCCACACGGGCAAAAGCACCGGTGCTCTGCTGTTGTGGCAGTGGCAGGAGGAGCGTGTAGTGGCAGCGCTTAAGCCTAGTCCACACGGGCAAAAGCACCGGTGCTCTGCTGTTGTGGCAGTGGTAGGAGGAGCGTGTAGTGGCAGCGTTTAAGCCTACTCCACACGGGCAAAAGCACCGGTGCTCTGCTGTTGTGGCAGGGGTAGGAGGAGCGTGTAGTGGCAGCGCTTAAGCCTAGTCCACACGGGCAAAAGCACCGGTGCTCTGCTGTTGTGGCAGTGGTAGGAGGAGCGTGTAGTGGCAGCGCTTAAGCCTACTCCACACGGGCAAAAGCACCGGTGCTCTGCTGTTGTGGCAGGGGTAGGAGGAGCGTGTAGTGGCAGCGCTTAAGCCTAGTCCACACGGGCAAAAGCACCGGTGCTCTGCTGTTGTGGCAGTGGTAGGAGGAGCGTGTAGTGGCAGCGCTTAAGCCTAGTCCACACGGGCAAATGCACCGGTGCTCTACTGTTGAGGCAGGGGTAGGAGGAGCGTGTAGTGGCAGCGCTTAAGCCTAGTCCACACGGGCAAAAGCACCGGTGCTCTGCTGTTGTGGCAGTGGTAGGAGGAGCGTGTAGTGGCAGCGCTTAAGCCTAGTCCACACGGGCAAAAGCACCGGTGCTCTGCTGTTGTGGCAGTGGTAGGAGGAGCGTGTAGTGGCAGCGCTTAAGCCTAGTCCACACGGGCAAAAGCACCGGTGCTCTGCTGTTGTGGCAGTGGTAGGAGGAGCGTGTAGTGGCAGCGCTTAAGCCTAGTCCACACGGGCAAAAGCACCGGTGCTCTGCTGTTGTGGCAGGGGTAGGAGGAGCGTGTAGTGGCAGCGCTTAAGCCTAGTCCACACGGGCAAAAGCACCGGTGCTCTGCTGTTGTGGCAGTGGCAGGAGGAGCGTGTAGTGGCAGCGCTTAAGCCTAGTCCACACGGGCAAAAGCACCGATGCTCTGCTTTTGTGGCAGTGGTAGGAGGAGCGTGTAGTGGCAGCGTTTAAGCCTACTCCACACGGGCAAAAGCACCGGTGCTCTGCTGTTGTGGCAGGGGTAGGAGGAGCGTGTAGTGGCAGCGCTTAAGCCTAGTCCACACGGGCAAAAGCACCGGTGCTCTGCTGTTTTGGCAGTGGTAGGAGGAGCGTGTAGTGGCAGCGCTTAAGCCTACTCCACACGGGCAAAAGCACCGGTGCTCTGCTGTTGTGGCAGGGGTAGGAGGAGCGTGTAGTGGCAGCGCTTAAGCCTAGTCCACACGGGCAACAGCACCGGTGCTCTGCTGTTGTGGCAGTGGTAGGAGGAGCGTGTAGTGGCAGCGCTTAAGCCTAGTCCACACGGGCAAAAGCACCGGTGCTCTGCTGTTGTGGCAGGGGTAGGAGGAGCGTGTAGTGGCAGCGCTTAAGCCTAGTCCACACGGGCAAAAGCACCGGTGCTCTGCTGTTGTGGCAGTGGTAGGAGGAGCGTGTAGTGGCAGCGCTTAAGCCTAGTCCACACGGGCAAAAGCACCGGTGCTCTGCTGTTGTGGCAGTGGTAGGAGGAGCGTGTAGTGGCAGCGCTTAAGCCTAGTCCACACCGGCAAACGCACCGGTGCTCTGCTGTTGTGGCAGTGGTAGGAGGAGCGTGTAGTGGCAGCGCTTAAGCCTAGTCCACACGGGCAAAAGCACCGGTGCTCTGCTGTTGTGGCAGTGGCAGGAGGAGCGTGTAGTGGCAGCGCTTAAGCCTAGTCCACACGGGCAAAAGCACCGGTGCTCTACTGTTATGGCAGTGGTAGGAGGAGCGTGTAGTGGCAGCGCTTAAGCCTACTCCACACGGGCAAAAGTACCGGTGCTCTGCTGTTGTGGCAGTGGTAGGAGGAGCGTGTAGTGGCAGCGCTTAAGCCTAGTCCACACGGGCAAAAGCACCGGTGCTCTGCTGTTGTGGCAGGGGTAGGAGGAGCGTGTAGTGGCAGCGCTTAAGCCTAGTCCACACGGGCAAAAGCACCGGTGCTCTGCTGTTGTGGCAGTGGCAGGAGGAGCGTGTAGTGGCAGCGCTTAAGCCTAGTCCACACGGGCAAAAGCACCGGTGCTCTGCTTTTGTGGCAGTGGTAGGAGGAGCGTGTAGTGGCAGCGTTTAAGCCTACTCCACACGGGCAAAAGCACCGGTGCTCTGCTGTTGTGGCAGGGGTAGGAGGAGCGTGTAGTGGCAGCGCTTAAGCCTAGTCCACACGGGCAAAAGCACCGGTGCTCTGCTGTTGTGGCAGTGGTAGGAGGAGCGTGTAGTGGCAGCGCTTAAGCCTACTCCACACGGGCAAAAGCACCGGTGCTCTGCTGTTGTGGCAGGGGTAGGAGGAGCGTGTAGTGGCAGCGCTTAAGCCTAGTCCACACGGGCAACAGCACCGGTGCTCTACTGTTGTGGCAGTGGTAGGAGGAGCGTGTAGTGGCAGCGCTTAAGCCTAGTCCACACGGGCAAAAGCACCGGTGCTCTGCTGTTGTGGCAGGGGTAGGAGGAGCGTGTAGTGGCAGCGCTTAAGCCTAGTCCACACGGGCAAAAGCACCGGTGCTCTGCTGTTGTGGCAGTGGTAGGAGGAGCGTGTAGTGGCAGCGCTTAAGCCTAGTCCACACGGGCAAAAGCACCGGTGCTCTGCTGTTGTGGCAGTGGTAGGAGGAGCGTGTAGTGGCAGCGCTTAAGCCTAGTCCACACCGGCAAACGCACCGGTGCTCTGCTGTTGTGGCAGTGGTAGGAGGAGCGTGTAGTGGCAGCGCTTAAGCCTAGTCCACACGGGCAAAAGCACCGGTGCTCTGCTGTTGTGGCAGTGGCAGGAGGAGCGTGTAGTGGCAGCGCTTAAGCCTAGTCCACACGGGCAAAAGCACCGGTGCTCTACTGTTGTGGCAGTGGTAGGAGGAGCGTGTAGTGGCAGCGCTTAAGCCTACTCCACACGGGCAAAAGTACCGGTGCTCTGCTGTTGTGGCAGTGGTAGGAGGAGCGTGTAGTGGCAGCGCTTAAGCCTAGTCCACACCGGCAAAAGGACCGGTGCTCTACAGTTGTGGCAGTGGTAGGAGGAGCGTGTAGTGGCAGCGCTTAAGCCTACTCCACACGGGCAGCTTTGTTTGCAGACTGTGTGTTGATTGTTTACATACTGTATGAAGACTGTATGTATACTACTTTGGAGTCTGGAAACAGTCTCCATACAAGTCTGCATACAGTATGCAGACTGTATTGAAACATTGTATCCGATACAAGTATGTTACTTGTTTTGCGTCCACACCAGAATTAGACCTCTAGTCCGCATTCATACCTTTGCCACTGGGTGATTTCTTATAAAGTCTGCGAATGTTTAATTGGGGGATCAAAGTGAAACGATCATGGTGGGAGGGGGATTGTGTTTAAATGTACCTCTTGTATTAGTCGAATAATTAACCAAAATACTCATTCTACTAATATTTCATGTAACAACCGCTATTTTCTTTTTGTGGGGAGGGGGTGAAATTTGACACCCCACCGGTAGCCCCACTAAACTACATTTTGTGGCAATAAAATTAGATCACTGTATGGTCATTGGTGGGACATGTTTCAAGGCCTAATTAGTTTTGGCCCCTTCATCATCCAGTATGAATTAAATGTCAAAGACACCCGAAATATATAGCGTAACAACAAAAAGTCCCTTGTTATTAGACCTTATATGGTGCACCATAAAGAAGGATGGGAAATTGAAACTAATTACACACATGTGTGTTTGAGGGCATCATCACACAAAAATACATTTCTCACTGGACTGTGGAATCCAAGTATAACTACTTATTCAACTGCTCTGCTTGCTACACAAATACAATGGACATCAACCTGATAACCAAGAAAATCCCAAGAAATCATATTTTCCTTCCCTAGCTTACCTCAATATTTAAATAGAGGAGGAGCAGATGTAGATATCATTCCGTCAGTTCAACGGGAGACAGTATCTCGCAGAATGTTTAGGTCTGTTGCACAGTACGGTATCACTAAAACAATTGAATCTGTAAGGCTTTCATGTGCAGAAAGTTGTCGATTCATTTAGGGGCTTTGCGACATCGTGGTCATGTAGCCCCGTGTACTTGGGTGTGTTTTGAATTTGTCTGATAACCTGTGTTATTGTGATGGCTGTATTAGTGTAATTGTAGTTCAGGTGAGGGTTGGAAAGGAGGCGGCCGTGTCCTTAACTTAGAAACCATCCCAGCATTCGCCTGGAGTAGAGGTGGGACACCAAGGAAAACCTCTTCCAGGATAGCTGAGATGGGAACCGAACCCACCGCTTCTCAGTATTGCCTTACGAGGCTGAGTGTACCCCGTTCCAGCCCTCAGACCAGAATTAAATTTCTTGGCTGACCCGGGAATCGAAACTGGACCTCCGCAGTGACGGCCAACAATGCTAGCCACTACGCAACGAGGCGGACTCGTGTGCAGAAAGGAAAAGACATTGTACAGCACTGTGAGTTGGCACGTTCAATTATCATTCCAATGGTTGGCATGGCTAAGCAAGTGAACTTGGCTCCTCTTTCATGTTCATAAATAAGGTACTGTAGGGCACAGAGAGCCCATACCATCAGTTATCCCCATTCCAATGGTTGGCATGGCTAAGCAAGTGAACTTTGTTCCTCATTCATGTTCATAAATAAGGTACTCTAGGGCACAGAACCCAGTTATCACTATTTCACTAGCTAACGTGGGCAAACTAGTTGCTTCGACTCCTCCCTCATGTTCATATATGTTCCTTAGGCCTATTTACTTTCCTCATGCCGTGCACTAAACAGAGCAAGTCTTGCTTGCCTGGTGAGGCAAGAGTGCAAGATAGAGGTGGGGAATGCCTAAAGTACAAGATGTCCTATAGATCAAACAAATTTGACATACAGAAGAACTTCCAAGATTATTTAAATCTGATATTAGCGGTTTTTTAGAACTCAACCGCAGTTTTCCTTAATGACCATAAACACCTTAAAAGGTGAGAATGCTACATCTTACCTTTTCTTCTTGGTCCTTTTATTGGTTTTATTGGTCTGCCTCCAGCGCCTCCGCCACAATCCTTTGCCACTCCTGCTCCCTAATGGTTCTTGCCCACTCCTCCACCATATTCTCCCGCTTCTCCAGTATCTTCTCCCGCTCCTTCATAATCTTCTCCCGCTCCTCCAGCATCTTCTCCCGCTCCTCCTCCATCTTCTCCCGCTCTTCCGCCTTCTTCTCCCATTCCTCCTCCATCTTCTCCCGCTCTTCCGCCTTCTTCTCCCATTCCTCCGCCTTCTTCTCCCACTCCTCCTCCATCTTCTCCCGCTCCTCCTCCATCTTCTCCCGCTCCTTCATCATCTTCTCCCGCTCCTCCAGCATCTTCTCCCGCTCCTCCTCCATCTTCTCCCGCTCTTCCGCCTTCTTCTCCCATTCCTCCGCATTCTTCTCCCACTCCTCCTCCATCTCAATCAGTTCCCTAATAAAAATCACAAAAAAAAGGAAAATAAAATTTATTTAAAAATACACAATGGGAACAATCCGTACATTTGTTACACATGGAAATGTAGGCACCACACTTCCAGCACATGACTTGAAAGCAGTATAATTTTAAGGTTAATCATAAATCGAAGATTGTAAAAAATGGCAAAAATGAGCGGGTTTTAGTTACGTTGCCACATTTTCTACTACAAAAGTGGGATTTCTATATTATGGGTCGCAAAGAGAGACAAATTATGGATCAAAATATGAAGTTTGTAGTTTCACGTGACCGTTAATCTCGCGATCATGGGCCAAGGGACCTGCTTTTAACATGGAATTCGAACCACAGGACATGGCATGCATTTTACTTTAAAAATATCACATGCAATGGCCGGGAATAGAACCCGGTGCGTCGTGGTGAGAGGCAAACAGCTTGACCACTGCGCCACACGCCCCACAAACTATGAATCAAAGTACAGTAATTTATATAACTCAAGAAATTCTTGCCTTCACTTGATTATTACATAGTAAAACCATCAATACTTCCGATTTGACGTTGGAGATCTACGCTAGTGCTATGTAGCGGTCAGAAGTGAAATCACTTTAACTAGCCCATCACAGGCAACCATTCAAATCCATACATCACGAGAAATAGTTTCGTTCGCAATGTTGCCTGCTAAATCGTGACAAAACCCATTATCAATATGACAACTGCCATGGTTTTCTGCCCTTTCTGTCAGTTTTAAAGATAACAACTGGCTTCATACGCTGTCTTATCATAATTCCCAAATGAATAACTCTGGTGGTGGCACTTTGAAGGGGCAGAATATCGAGGTCATTAATCCGAATTTTAGATAGACCAATAGAAAGCAGCAACATACCAGGCAAGCACATGCCTAAGAATACACGACAAAGGTGGGAAAGAGAAGAAGGATGCACCGGAAAGAAGAGATAGAAGAAAGAAAGGGAAATGGCAGGAAAGTTTAGGCTGGACGCCTTCCAGGACTATAACTCTGGAGGATGGGGTGGACAGTTCACGATACTGATAGTGAAACAGTATGGGAAGCTCAGTGTTGGATTTTATAGGTGCTGAGGTAGCCTCAAAAACACACATAGGCTAGCAGAATGTTTCAGTTGCACCAATGCAGATGGTTGAGCATGGTTAAAAATTGATCCCTGTAGAGGCCCAGTTTATGTGCCCTGGTTAGGGATAAGATGTACTGATGGTGCTACTTATGACAGCTATGCTCATTTTGTGGATGTAGAAAACTTCGGAGCATTTGTAAAACAAGGGAAAGAGTTTGAGCAAGAATAAAGTTTGTATTGTTGCCAATCGCACTGTCTGGGAAGAAATTCTGCGAAATTTGGAAAGTAGTACTTCTTATCATAGATTTTCCAGTTATTTGCACTGCTGACCTAAGAAAAAAATGATCATGTTCAAGCCTCAGCTAAAATAACGAGCTTCGTGATAAAGGGGCTTAGGGGCAAAGTAATCGGGCAGTGAATTGTGTCCTGTTTTCAGGATACCTACTTTCTTAGCGTCAGCATCCAGCTGTTCCTCTCTCCGATTGATTTTGGACTCTAAGGCAGCAATGGTGGTATTCGTTTCGGTTCGCTGAGCTTTCAGTTCCTTGTTCTGTCTCAAGAAGCATTCGACAGGTTTCCAACTTCCGTGTGGTTGACCTCTCACCAGTCAATTGTGCAAATGATCCACTTCATCAAACAAGTGATTGTAATAACCTCCATATGTTTTATATTTACTGCACTATACAGGGTGTTACAAAAAGGTACGGCCAAACTTTCAGGAAACATTCCTCACACACAAAGCAAGAAAATATGATATGTGGACATGTGTCCGGAAACGCTTGATTTCCATGTTAGAGCTCATTTTATTACTTCTCTTCAAATCACATTAATCATGGAATGGAAACACACAGCAACAGAACGTACCAGCGTGACTTCAAACACTTTGTTACAGGAAATGTTCAAAATGTCCTCCGTTAGCGAGGATACATGCATCCACCCTCCGTCTCATAGAATCCCTGATGCGCTGATGCAGCCCTGGAGAATGGCGTATTGTATCACAGCCGTCCACAATACGAGCACGAAGAGTCTCTACATTTGGTACCGGGGTTGCGTAGACAAGAGCTTTCAAATGCCCCCATAAATGAAAGTCAAGAGGGTTGAGGTCAGGAGAGCGTGGAGGCCATGGAATTGGTCCGCCTCTACCAATCCATCGGTCACCGAATCTGTTGTTGAGAAGCGTACGAACACTTCGACTGAAATGTGCAGGAGCTCCATCGTGCATGAACCACATGTTGTGTCGTACTTGTAAAGGCACATGTTCTAGCAGCACAGGTAGAGTATCCCGTATGAAATCATGATAACGTGCTCCATTGAGCGTAGGTGGAAGAACATGGGGCCCAATCAAGACATCACCAACAATTCCTGCCCAAACGTTCACAGAAAATCTGTGTTGATGACGTGATTGCACAATTGCGTGCGGATTCTCGTCAGCCCACACATGTTGATTGTGAAAATTTACAATTTGATCACGTTGGAATGACGCCTCATCCGTAAAGAGAACATTTGCACTGAAATGAGGATTGACACATTGTTGGATGAACCATTCGCAGAAGTGTACCCGTGGAGGCCAATCAGCTGCTGATTGTGCCTGCACACGCTGTACATGGTACGGGAACAACAGGTTCTCCCGTAGCACTCTCCATACAGTGACGTGGTCAACGTTACCTTGTACAGCAGCAACTTCTCTGACGCTGACATGAGGGTTATCGTCAACTGCACGAAGAATTGCCTCGTCCATTGCAGGTGTCCTCGTCGTTCTAGGACTTCCCCAGTCGCGAGTCATAGGCTGGAATGTTCCGTGCTCCCTAAGACGCCGATCAATTGCTTCGAACGTCTTCCTGTCGGGACACCTTCGTTCTGGAAATCTGTCTCGATACGAACGTACCGCGCCACGGCTATTGCCTCGTGCTAATCCATACATCAAATGGGCATCTGCCAACTCCGCATTTGTAAACATTGCACTGACTGCAAAACCACGTTCGTGATGAACACTAACCAGTTGATGCTACGTACTTTTGTGATTGATGCTCGTACTGTAGAGCAATGAGTCGCATGTCAACACAAGCACTGACGTCAACATTACCTTCCTTCAAATGGGCCAACTGGCGGTGAATCGAGGAAGTACAGTACATACTAACGAAACTAAAATGAGCTCTAACATTACGTCAACATTACCTTCCTTCAAATGGGCCAACTGGCGGTGAATCGAGGAAGTACAGTACATACTAACGAAACTAAAATGAGCAATAACATGGAAATTAGGCGTTTCCGGACACATGTTCACATAACATATTTTATTTCTTTGTGTGTGAGGAATGTTTCCTGAAAGTTTGGCCGTACCTTTTTGTAACACCCTGTATAAACATAAGGTACCGGTATGCAATCATACATCAAGGAAAGAGGATGACTGTTCCCTACAGGTGATCTACAGACCCTCAGGGATCCATGGTAACCTACCCAGGAGTTTGTGACAGTTTTCCAAAGTTAAGTTTTTACAAAAATCTGAAAGGTTTTATCTCTGCATCTATGAAAGCTACCATCTATATAGGGGTGGATGATGAAAAATGGCTTTATAGCCATCCATGTGCAATCTCCCCAGCAAACATACCACCATCTTCAAAGGTGGGTATTCACACTATCAATCCAATCAATAGCTCTTCAAGCCCCCCCCGAGCTCATTTCGACTTCCTGCTCTCATCAGAAGGATGGTCCCGCGGCATAGCCATGCTCTTTAATTGTACACCATGGCCATGGGGACACCTGCAGCAAGTCTGGACATCGCAGCGCTGACAGTGGATAACCAGAGTGTGTTTCCCCCCATTTTTTTACCACACTCTCTCCAGGTAAATGCCAAGATAGTACTGTACCTTACTTGAAGTTCCGGTGCACATACCTCATCCCTGTCACTAATACACACATCTAAAGATTATCAGACACACTGAAGTACACGGGGCTGATGACCAAGATGTCCAAAGTCCCTAAAATTAATTAACAATAACATAATCAGGAGGGCAGCCAGCAACCATTTTGTAGGCTACGTCTGGGAAATCAGAATGAGCTTATAGAGCAGGCTGTTCCAAATCCATGAGTTTGAGTATGCGTACACGCGAGTACTCAGCGGTGATGCTCGGAGCACGGTTGGAGAGGGACTGGGGGTGATAGCCAATGCGTCACTGGACGAAGGTCGTAACACAAGTCAATGCGCTTCCAGCCAGTCTTGATTTATCCACCGCGCAGTGACGGCAGCCCCCCACAGCAGAGATGGATTGCATGTTGCAGGTTTACTCACGGAAGGCGGCGAGTACTCCACTGTTCACGAGCGAGCTGCTGTTATAGAGGCTACAGCAATGAAGAGCTATTGACTGGCGCGATTGCGTGAATACTCTGCTTTAATCCTTATAGTACCATGGGGCCGCTATATCGGCCGATGGAGCTTCTGCTAAAACTGCAACCGGCCAATCTATCGGCCCCGTTTTTTTTCTAAATTCTTTAGCGTTATATCCAGCCATGAACACTATCATTGTTGTAACCAAGACAAAGCGGGAAGCATTCTCTCTCTGAATATATCGATATGTTGCAGTCAGCTGGCTTCCCGTGTGTGTTTATGATCTTGCTTGGGGCTAATTGAGATACAGTATGTGGTGAGAACGAAGTGAAGTGTGTGGGAGTAAATTTTCGACCGATTACAATCCACCTAATGCCGCAGTACTGTAGCCTATACGCATAGGCTATCTTTGTTGAAATTGATTGTACTCGAAACCTATTTGATAGATTTACTCTAAACTTGGGATATTTGTATACATTGTATATGAAGAGGCTGATGGAGGCACGATATAATGGAATATTATTTAAGATATGCTGATGTTTCTTAAAATTATACATTTTGAAGTAGGGCACAATAATGTTTATATCAGATACAGGACGAATATGGCTATGTCAGTATTAATCGAGCAAACGTTTCATCTACATATTCTTTCATTTTCGTACAAGCACAGTATCATATATGAAGCTAGTTACTGCTAGAACCTACTGAAGTAGGTAACAAACATGTATGATAAAGATTGTCCGTGGCAAAAATTTAAAGAAAATGGTTTAAATCAAGCAGTCGAATCTGGTGCTTACTTTCTCCACCAGTCTTTTCTCGTTTATCATGTCTTAAATTTTAACTTCTGATTCACATAGCATTATATCAAATTTCTCACGTAATTATGAACGTGAGCGCTCACACAAACAACATACCCTGCTTAAAGTGTGTGTAATAATAGGAAGAAGTCTTCAAATGCTTAAAGCATTTGTAAAACTACGGTACGTTGAAATTCGTTGTTGTTTTTTGAGTCTTTTAGTCTTTTGACTGGTTTGATGTAGCCCACCATGCCTCCCTGTCCCGAGCTAATCGTTTCATCTCTACATAGCTACCACACCCTACATCCGAGGCAATCTGTTTAACATATTCTAACCATGGTCTACCCCTACAGTTCTTGTCCTCGACCCTTCCTTCCATAACTAAGCTTGCTCTTCCTGGGTGTCTTAGTATGTGTCCTACCAACTTATCTCTTCTCTTCATTAGCAGTCAGTCATCAGGAACATCCCTCCTCTCCCATTAGTCTTAATATCTCTTCGTTTGTAACCGTATCTACCCATCTGATCTTCCATCATTCTCCTGTAACACCACATTTCAAACGCTTCAATTCTCCTCTTTTCTGCTGCACCAATGGTCCAAGTTTCACTTCCATAGAATGCCACGCTCCAGACAAAGGCTTTCAAAAATGACTCCCTAATACCTAAATCTATATTCGATGTCAACAGATTCATTTTCTGTAGAAATGCTTTCCATGCCTGAGCCAACATTCTCCTTATATCCTCTTTACTTCATCCATCACTGATTATGTTGCTTCCTACGTAACAGAAGTCTCCTACTTCCTTTAGCTTCTCACCTGCCAATTTATGTCCATTGAGGTTTTTGATTTCGGCTGCATTCCAATATTTTTGTTTTACATTTATTAATTTTATCATGAATTCTTTCCTCAAGACGGTGTCCATACCATTCAAAAACTCATTCAAATCCTCAGGCGTGTCGGCCAAGATGACGTCATCGGCATATCTCACGAGTTGAAATTATTTCTCCTTGAATCTTCACTCCCACTTTAAATTTTTCTCCAATTTCCTTCATTGCTTGTTCAATGTAAAGATTGAAAAGTATGGGTGATAAGTTGCAGCCTTGCCTTACACCTTTCTGCATACCTTCTCTCTCCTGTTCCTCAGCTCGAATAACTGCTGTCTGGTTTCTGTATGGATTGTAGATCACCCTCCTATCCCTTTTGATAACGTTGATTGGCCTAAATTGTTTGATCTTTTGAAAACGATTGGAATAGTCGAACAATTTAGCCCAATCGACGTTATTCAAAGCCTTTTCTAAATCTACAAATGCCATGAACGTTCTCTATCTTTCCTTATTCTACCTTCCAAAGTCATCCTAAGACTTAGTACAGTTTCCCTTGATCCTACATTTCCCTAGAAACCAAACTGGTTTTCACCCAACTCCGTTTCTCTCTGGCTTTCCATCCTCTTGTAAGTTATTCAAGACAGGATCTTTGAAGCATGAGTAATCAAGCAGATTGTACGGTAATCTTCATATGTCAGCTCCTACTTTCCTTGGTATAGGGATGATAACATTCTTCTCGAAATCAGAGGGTACCTCACCTGTCTCATAAATCCTACACACCAAGTGAAATAATCTGACCAGACCATCATCACCTATGCAGCTTAGCAACTCAATCGGTATATCAGCTATGCCTGGTGCTTTGTTCCTGCTTAATGTCTTCCAATGCTCAGTCAAATTCTGATCTCAATATTAAATCTCCTTACGCATCCTCGTCAATTTCCTCTTCCCTTTCCATTACGCGATTCTCAATCTCCTTTCCCTTATACAAACACTATCTAAACTTTCCATCTCTCAACCTTTTTTCCCTATCTGTTTGAGGCTTTCCATCTGTGTCCTTAATATTACAGCACTTAGCCTTCTTTTGCCTAAAACTATTCTTAATCCTTCCATAAGCTGTATCTACTATTCCTAATATCAGACCATTTTCTATACCTGCACATTTCTCTTTCTACATTTCTTCTTTTGCTTCCTTGCACTTCTTGTTAACCTCATTTCACAGACATCTGTATTCTGCTTTCCCCTTTTCATCTCTTACATTCTTGTGTTTCCACCTTTCATCCATTAATTCTAGTATATCCTGAGTGATCCACGGTTTTCTACCTATTCTTTCCTACCATTGTTTTCTACTGCGGATTTTGTTATTTCATTCTTCTAAAGTGCCCACTCGTCTGCAATTGAAGTTTGCTTAGGGGTTTTCATTAGTCCTTCCCTTATAATCATCTTGAATCTTTCGTTTACATCCTTCTCTTTCAGTCTGTTTATTGCCCACCTTTTTGGCTTTCGACTTTTCTTTAGTTTCTTCAACTTTAATGTGAATTTCATAACAACCAAACTGTGGTCAGAGTTAATGTCAGCACCGGGATATGTTTTGCAATCCAAAATCTGGTTTCGAAATCTCTGCTCGACCATAATGAAGTCGATAGCCCTGTATCTCCTGGTCTCATCCATGTGCATGGGCGCCCATACGGGGGGGGGGGGCAGGGGGGGCCATGCCCCCCCCTGGATCCTTGAAAAATAAAACGATATGTAAATCAGACTGAGAACAAACGCTTTTTTTATTTTCAAAAGTGCTTACAGTATTCTAATTAATTTGTACTAAACATAAATAATTCAGATATTTAACATTCCGACAGGCCAAACATTAAATACTGTATAAAGGCAGTGGGTGCATTAAGCCTGTCTGGCACACCACAGAAATCTGAATTTTTAAAAATTACAATATTTGCTGAAGAATAGTTTTGCTTCTATTAGTGATTACACTCATTCGTTCTCTACTACGTAATGGTGCTCGATCAGGCGCAATCTGCCTCGCATATCACTTTTGCAACAACAGCAAATGTGTAGAAGGGTCATTGACAAACTGGCCGATAGGCCTATGGACTTGAATGTCATGTGTAAAGACGTAACTACTGAAAGGTAGTTGACGAATATGTTGACGAATATGAGATAAGAATTAACTCGTGCGCCCGTCAGATCGGTAGCACCCAGCGGAAGGTTAAATTCATCCTACATATTATGTCAGTTATGCAATAGTGCTGGTGTGCTTTCGCTTTAAATTAGACACTTAAGTAATATTACAAAGGAATGTTGTAATTTATATGCGCGTAGCCTACATTCCATTCGTGTGTATTGTGTTCATTATAAATGGCCGCACGGACTGTGTCAGTGTGCTTACAGTATTATTTATTAATTTTGGGTGCATCTTCTACGAATGGATTTGTATTTCGTTTAAAGGTAAGTAATGCAATCTTGTCTTATTATATATAATCCAAAAAGGAGGTACTCACTCGTTAATCATCGTATCTTGGTAACCACAAGGGCTATGAAAATGAAATTTTGCATGTTGTTTACTCCCAGAGGCGTCAAGAACCCTAAATATGGGCCTGACTGTATTATACTCTCGCCATTTTACGCCGGCTCGCTTTTCCGCGTTTGTTATATTCGTGTCGCGAAATGCTGTACATTTTTATTTTAAAGGTGTGCAATAGTACGGTGGCTCATTTCTTGACAACAAAGCGATTATTGCTACGAATGAATAGCAATCTAACATTGCAGTTGTAGATTCTTAACATGGAGTGTTACATTTTCTACAATCGAAGCAATTTATAATACAGTAGTTAAATTATCCTGCAATGTTTGGGCCATAATCAAAGTGACTAAGATTCGCACTCTTAATCGAATATAGACAAAATGGTGAATTCAATAGTGATAGACTTCGTAATGTTGTGTATGATTTCAATGGAACCCTCTTGCAAATCAGGCAATTTTCGATGCGTAACATATGAGACATAAATAGGCCTACATAAATTTTAAAAAACTAAAAAAATTTGATTTAGATTGTTTAGACAGTATATTATTCACTGAATAAAGATTAAACTCGATTTGATGCCTAATCGTAACAATCGGCGATTTGAAATGGGTACGGTACTTCAACAAATTCAAAATTCAAAAAGATATCTGATCATCAGTAAACTTATATAGGCCTAATATGTGCCTTAATTAGCCTGACAATTCTGGGAAATAATGTAAAAAAAAACTTATAAATAAGGGTGTAAAAATGTACGTTCCAAGTTAAACGGCTGCGTGAGTAGCGCTTTCCTTTTCCAGGCTACTATCAAAAATCTGGAAGACATGAACACCATAGATCTGCTATTTTGCCAAAATGTCACCAGACGTAAATCCATACGTGGCATGCGTTGTAAGAAAGGACAGAATGTAGTAATTTGATCTTTAAGCCCATCTGTGTAGTTGAGTACCACAATTTAAGCTGCACTATGACGACTGGTTAACTAAATATTCGAAATTTGATTGCCGACGCTGACAGCAGCCACCCCTAGTAGGCCTACGATATTTTCAACACTACCTTCAGGGAAATACCACGTATGTATCATGTTTCATGTTCCGGGGCACTCATTTCAAAACTACGGTATCGGTACTCTGAAATAACATTACTTATACACACTCGCCTAATTACACGTTATTACATAAACCGGAATTTCACTCAGAGTCAAGTACAAGGGATGAGGTTTCAACCTGTTTACAAATAATGCAACAACATTTACAACAATGCCAGTTATTGAATATAAAAAGGTTAATTTTCCCCTCTTTAAGGGTAGCCTTAACACACATAGACAGTATATTATTTACGTCACAGGTACAATAATACGGCGAAATATATCACTTGTTAATTTTATAAAACTCTACGGAATTATACAATATCTGTTAGTTTCATTTTATCGTCTATTATTTTCATAACCAGAGAAAAGCTTGAGCATAAGGCTCAATTACACATTGAAAGAAGTGGTTTATTTACGTTCTATCACCTTTCCTCTTGTTTCAGTCGAGAATGCGAATAATGGTAGTACGTGATATAGTGGTTTTTATCCATTTTACTTAGTGGTTAGTAATAATCAGGCGAAATATTTTTATTGACAAAACTAATTTTTACTAAAACCATAGGCTCGAGTTTATCAGTTCGTAGGCTACAAGTGCTTCATGATTCTAATAAGAGCAATGCGAAGTATTTCCGATTGGTTGTTTAGAAGAGGAAAGACGTGACGATCTGCTGTAATGGCCAGTACAAACTAGATACCGTAGCCTACCGTATTTGGAAACAGTGCTATTTAAATAATTGGGCTGATTCAGATGTTGGGATATTTCCACAGTTTAACATAGTGATTTGGGATCATGTGAAAATATGTCCAGTTATTTAGAAAGTTGGCGAACTGGATTAACGATACAATTTTAATGAACTACGGTACTTGTTTTTATCGATACCACTAGTTTTTGCCTGTTTTTAAGAACTGAACATTACGACGTTGAATCACGAAGAAAAGCGAACGTTAACGGACAAAAACTCAAAGAAAACATTCCTCCCATACTTGCCACAAAGTAGCCAATGGTTTCAGAGCAGTAAAATAATGAATTTCACGAAGTAAGTAAGAAATGAAACCTTCTCTTTGTGTGTGTGTGTGAGGGGGGGGGGGGGAGGACATGTAGGTAATGAAACGAAAATATTTACTTGCCCCCCCCCCCCCGGAAACAATCCTATGGGCGCCCATGTCCATGTGTATACTCTTCTATTGTGGTTATTGAATAAGGAGTTAGCTCGGTGCAGACTTCCTGCTTCCTCGATCATTCCTTTCACCAAATCCGAAATCTCCTACTATCTTCCCTTCTCTTTCTTTTCCTACCACAGCATTCCAATCTCCCATTACTCTTAACATTTTCATCACCCGTGACATACCTCAGAATTTCTTCTAATTCTTCGCAGACCTTTTCAACATCTTCATCATCAGCTTGGCTGGTAGGCATATAGACTTGTACCATTGTTGTGCACGTAGGTCTTGTATTGATTTTTGCTACAATAATCGTTCATTGTATTGCTCATAATATTCCACCCGCTGTCCAAGTTTCCTACCCCTGCTTGGCCATTGCTCGAATTAGTGCTAATGACCCTATAGTTTCCTGACCAAATGTCCCTGTTCTTCTTGCCAGCGCATTTCACTAATCCCAACCAAATTCAACCTCATCCTATCCATTTCCCTTTCTAAGTTTTCTAACCTTCCACTGCTTAGCAGACTTCTAACATTCCACGCTCCGATCCGCACGAGTAGATTCAACAAGTGGGTGACGGCGCGCGAATCGTTTCAACAAGGTCCCGTATGCGATCATATACCACTCATCCGTTTGCGATGGAACTTTGGTGAGTTTTTGTGTAAACTCCTGCAAAGGTTTCTGACTTATTCAATTCATGCTACAATTGGAAGCAAACGAGTAGATTTATCAAATGAGTAACGGTACGCGAATTGTTTTTCCGAAGTCCTATAGGCGTTCATATACCATTCATCCGATTGCGATGGAACTTTGGTGAGTTGTTGAGCACGCTCCCACAAATGTTTCCGAGATGGTAAATCCATTTTACAATAGGATAGAGGGAGGGGCAGATGGTCTCATAGTTCTGCCCCTTAAAACAATAACTACTAACTTCTGCTACATAGTTATTGAAATTTCAAGAAGTAATTATCTTATGTTTGAATAAATTATTTTTCTGGAATTGTAATAATTTGAACCATTCTGCTAATGGCAGAAAATAGAGTACCATTAAAAAAACGTTGGTATCGATATCTCCGTTACTAAAAACCCAGGTTTACGGCACAGGAGCCATCGTACTGTAGATCGAGAATAGATAAAGGAGAATTTCGAACAACGACATGTGATAACCAGACTGGCAGTTCATGGGATTCACTGTCTTATCTGCAAAAACACAGCATACCACGAACCAAATGAATCGTGTGAGTGTCATTGTGCAACAAAAAGTGTGAACGCTCCCACATAGAACAAATGGACAAAATCAATAAGTGCATACGCAAAGCAGAAAGTGTAAATTCATGTATAGAATTGAGATGGCCATTTGGCTGCAATAAATATATTATTAAAAATCCAAGGTAAAAGCTAGCTCATTGTTTCTGAAGCACCTTAATACCATTTGAGAATTCGAAAACAAAACATCGATTACTTCAATAGACTGGACGTTATTCGGGCGTAACGTCTAAGGTGAATAACCTTGTATATGCTCCTTTCAAAACCTGATATGAAAAAAAAAGCATAGTGGGCACGAGAATTCCAAATATTTAAAATTACCTCCCTGGTGAACTGATCATTGAAGTCCAGTGTACTTGAATCTTATGATAGCTACAGTTTGTTCATTTGTTTCTTTAAAATTTAAGATATTGGACTTTGAAGTTTTAAAAACATTTTTTTATTATTATTTTATTTCTAGTGTCTTATTCAAGCGATCGAATTTCCAATTCGCATAATGAACCACCATAATGATATTTATATACTGGTACAAAACCCCATTTTTAACCAATCCAATATGGATTCCCACCCGAAATGCTACACCAGTTCTCAATATCTCAAACTATTGCAGCAATCTTGGCGTGAACGGTAGTGTATATTATGTTATATTTGTATTCGAATTAGTCTATTTCACGTATTACAAGAGAGTGTAAATAACCGGTAGGTAAAATATGTAACCAAATATAGTAGGCTAAGCAAGAGTCTATCTGGCGGAATGTGTAGAGCACTCTATTGTATGAGAGGACCAGGGATCGAACCCCACTTATTGCTCACTTTTGTACTTAGTATGTTTCAATTTTCTTTGCTCGGGCGGGGGTTGTTTGGAACTATCATCATAATTATTAATAATTAAATGTTAATGTATTTTTTCTAATCCTCGCACTGCAGCTTGTTCGTCATGATTTTACTCTTATAAATAGCAGTGGCTAGCATTTCCGGGTTACCAGGGAATGTAATTCTGGTCAGGACTGGAAAGTGGTACACTCAGCCTCGTGAGGCAAAACTGAGAAGAGGCGGTTTCGATTCCTACCTCAGCCATCCTGGAAGTGGTTAGTTATTGAGGCTTTAAGGGGCGCAACTACGAGGTCATCTGACCCTCTTAACACAGATTAAAGTATACAAATTTAGAATGAAATTATGTATTTAGACGTGAACGCTTAATTAAGGAAAGATCGAAAAATTAATTAAAACTAAAAATAATAATAATAATAAACCAAAATTACGTTCAATCAAAAATTCAGAATTCAAAAAATACCAAATCTTTCAGTCAATGTACACTGGAAAATGTAGATTTCTGGCCCTAATCCACTTTCACGTATAAAGTGGATGACTGGATCATCATGGAAGTTGTTTTCCGTGGTTTTTCCTTTCTACTTCAGGCAAATGCTGGGATGGTAACTAACTTGCACACACAGTCGCTTCTTACCCACACCCTAGCTCGATTACAAGTACACACACAAGTGTAGACATCACAGTGGCACAGGTAATCAGACAGCTTCTACACTCACCCAAGTAAACGGGGCTAAATGAGCACGATGTAACGAAGCCCCAAAAGAATCAACAACAATTCTAATCTGGCTGAAAATCATCAGCAAATAAATTTTGATTCACCGATGATAGCGAGAGGAGGGATATTTGGGGTACAGGATCTGTATTGTAGCTGAACCACATGGCCGGTGTCTGGTGAAGAGGGGATTGTGTGGTTGGCAGAATATGGAAACGCTGAGTTTGAATGTGATTTGACCACTAACGCTGTCGTCCCAATAATAAGAGCTGCATTGCACCGCTCCGAATTCTCCTACTTGAACTTGAGACGTCATAATGCAGCCTTGTAACAATACTGTACAAATCCCGTCAAATGTCCCGTCCCGGTCCGTTCCGCCTGTTTTGTTCCATTTTTTTAAGTGGAACGTTCCGAACTGTAACGTTTCGGATATCCCTCTGTTCAATTCGGTACGAGATTGTTTTCAATGTTAATAGGTTTATGAAGAATGAAGCTGCTGAGTGTAAGAATAAGATACAAGAAGAGTACAGAAGAAAATTGTTGAAAGTACAGGAAAGAGGATCAGAGGCTACACATATATCGTTGAAGACGGTCAAGAGAATCTTAGCAGAACAGAGGCAACATGAGGCTGAAAGGACTACATTTGGTACGCCAGGCAAACACGGAAAGGACAGAAACGTGTGACGGACATTGACGATTTCGATAAGTGTGTTATTCGACGTACAATCCACGAATTTTACATTCATCAGAAAACTTCTCCATCAATATCCAAATTACTGCCTGTGTTACGAGAGCACAGGCGCGGATTCAAGGGGGGGGGGGGGGGGGGTTCACGGGGGTCATGACCCCCCCCCCCCCCAAACGGAGACCAAATTTTTTTGCAAACTCAAAAAACGAAAACACAATTACCAGACAAATAAAACTTAATGAATTTTAACTGAAAAACAGTTTTTTTTCATTTTATTCAATATTGAATTATCTTTATTGGAATTATTATGTTCTATTACAACTGTACATATTTACAACTTAAAACCTCTTGTATAAAACTATTAGTTATACAACAAAATCAACTCGTCTATTTTGTTTAGCAAACCTTGTGATTACCGAATCGATGTTTATAGTGATGTCACGATGAATGTGTAGCAATGCACGGATAGGGAACTGGGGCTTTTTTTCGCACCAAAAATTTTTGCCGACGTCCAAACTGCAAGCTTGGTTGGCAATTTAAGCTGTGACTTTCTCCCTTTGTCGGTATTAACTCGACTTGCCGAAACTGTAACGTACCTTGATCCTTTTCTCGAAGCTCGATGTAAAAGTCGCAAAACACGCCGTTGCAATTTGTACGAATATTTTTGGTGCGCTAAACGCATCAAATTTCTAACCATGAAGCTTGCAAAAAAATTGGGCTGGTTTTGTACGTTTGGTTATTTTGTGATTGCGTTTTTAGTGATACCATTTTTCTTAACAATTTCGATTCTCTGACCCCCCCCCCCAAAACCAAACTCTAGATCCGCGCCTGCGAGAGCAGGTTGGCTTCCAAGGAGGCTGCACCAGTTTGAGAGGCATTGTAAAAGAGTTAGGCTTCAAGTGGAAGAAGACTAGGAATAATAGGCAGGTTTTAATATAGAAACATTACATAAGAAACATGCGAGTATCTTATCTGACAGCCATAAAAATATAGAGAATAAGGCCGTCCCATCACATATGAAGACGAAACTTATATACATAGTAGCCATTCTATGCCTAAAGCTTGGACTGACGATAGCACATCGGGAGTGTTCTATCCCGTCTCGAGAGGAGAACGACTGATTATACTCCATGCCGGTGGTCGGAGAGGATTTGTTCCCAACGCGCTACTTATTTACCAGTCGCATAAAAAAAGTGAGGACTATCACAAAGACATCAACAGTGAATATTATATTCGTTGGTTAAAAGAGAAGTTGATCCCTAATTTGGAATGCAACTCAGTGCTTGTTATTGACAACGCACCGTATCACAACACGCAGAAAGACAAGTCCCCAACATCAAATTCTAATAAGGATACAATGAAACACTGCTTGCGGGTTAATAAAATCCCTTTTAACGACTCAATGCTGAAAGTTCACCTTTATGAACTTATTAAAGTCCATAAGCCGCGACACAAAACCTACATCATCATCATCTTCTACGGCTTATCCCAATTAATTGGGGTCGCCGGAGCCAACCCGGATGCCCTTCCTGACGCCACGTGATTTTTCAGGTGAAAATTTCGCCCAGGTGTCACCGGGATTCGATCCCCGACCGTCCGGGTGAAAGACGAGCAGCTAAGCCACTACGCCATCACGCTCCACGACACAAAACCTACATAATAGATGAAATAATGGCCACTAATGGACACACAGTATTGAGACTGCCTCCATACCATGCAGATCTGAATCCCTTAGAACTTGTCTGGTCTGATGTAAGACAGTGGGTCGGTGCACATAATGTCACCTTTAAAATTAATGATGTCAAACGTCTTAGCGAACAGAGGTTTTCAGAGTTTCAGGAAAGTAATTGGATTAGCGTTCGTGATCACGTAGAGAAAATAGAAAATAAGTATTATGAACGAGAGGGAATAATAGAGGAGAGAATAGAATCGCTCATAATAACTAGTGCAAACAATGACTGCAGCAGTGACAGTGGCAGTTAAAGTGAATCTGATGAAAGTGATAGAGATAGTGAAATGTCTGGAATCGAACCATTAGATGATTAATGACTACCCGGTGATTGCTTTTAAGGTGAAGATTGAAAATGCATTGCCGTTTGCTTGGTTCATTAATTATTATAATTACAATCATTAATAATTAATAATTATAATTAATAATGGTTCAAAGGAAGGAAGCTTTTAGTTTTTCGTGACCATTAATCTTGTGATCACGAGCCACGGGACCTCCTTTTTACGTCGAATCCGAACCATAGGACATAGCATTTCACTTCGAAACTCTCACATGCATTGACCAGGAATCGAATCCGGTTCACCTTGGAGAGGCCAACAGCTTGACCACTGCGGCACCACGCACCCTAATAATGGTTATTTAGTAAGTTACATTACTGAACTATATAGTCATAATATTTTCGTAACTTAACTATAATGTTCCATTACAGTTATTACTGTCATTTAATTATTCCAATCACCCCGAATGCAGTTTATAAGAAGCGAAATAAATAATGGTGGTTTTCGTGTGAGTGAGTGAGTGAGTGAAATTGCTGCGGGAACAGAGTGTACTTTTGACGGCTGACGAGTGACGTAGCGGACAACATCCAGCAGGCTGCGGTAAGCATACTCACTCTGAAGCTCCCCACTAGATTTTCACAAGGGTCAATTAGTTCTGAGGCAGTTATATGTAGACTGCAAATATACCTGATGGGGCAAACCAGTGCGAATTCGAGAGTGGAGAGGGGAAGGGGGGAGTGGTAGTGGAGGAGGTCACTGCTGCTGTCCTGGGAGAATTACTAACGTGCAATACTGTTGAGTTACAGTTACAGTAGGAGCAGATGAGAACATATCCGTTGCAACGAGCTAAGCGAACGTTCCTCCCCTCAGCACATGGACCCTCCCACATATGAAATTCTTTGCGTACGCATGTCTCATCAAGTCATAACAGCGGCCTACAACAGTACCGTATATGAAATTGAGGAGCGCCGGAATAAAAACCGGTAAGTTCAGCAACGCATTCATTAGAGAATAAATTAACACCGCTAACATTATTCCATTTCAAATGATTTAAGGTAGATTGAACGGTTTATGATAGACGTTTGTAGCATCATATTTGAAATCATTTCACCCATAACTCCCCCAAAACTACAAAAGCATGAATGGAGCAAGAGTGGAATTATCGTCATTTGTTCCAACGCTCGTCAATTAAATTTGTTGTAAGTTTAAATAAAAATAAATATAAAGAAACTCGCTTAGGTGAATAGGTTGTGATGTTCGCCTGATGAGTGTAACTTGACATTCAGAGGAGTTTATAATTACCCGCAACTAGTAATTGTCTCCTCGGACATCTAACCTGAATTATAGATATTTGAGTGTAGATAGTAGGGCTGGTACAAAGAACTAATCGATTGCGCGATCGATTGAGTCATTGTTTTGTCGATTACTTTATGCATTTCGCACATTAACTACATTCTCACAAGCAGCACACAATTAAAATATGTTGCATCATATATTTTAGTATAACATGCCGTATTTGAGAAAAATGTGCTAAAACAAAGGAAATGTCCTACATTGAACAAGAATTCAAAATACTCGTATTTGCTGAAAACATTTTTTTTCTCGAAACCCTTCGCAATTTGATTATTTTGTCCTTCCACTGCCACTGACTTACTTGGTTATTGTTAACATAAATAAGGAATAAGCGATGACCTCTATTTAAACTTTTCTTATCGAGTGTCCATTAATCGATTAATACATCTTTAATTACCAGCTCCAGTTGATAATCATGAGCATTTATTTGTCAAGTTGGTACTGCATCACCCCAATTGTTGGAGGAAAACCTCACCGTACCGAAACAAATACTCAAGGCTGTAAAACTTGCTCTTAAGTGCAATGGGTGAACAAATGTGTGTACCTCACATCTCACTACAACAGGTGTAACCCTGGAACACCACACTGGGGTCTGAGCGACCCTGCGAAAACCAAACTATTGGATATTTTTTTTAAACGTGAAACAGTTTGCTACTCAGACATGTTTGCAAATTAGGATAATAGCTCACTACTCTCGGCTAGCAACATTCAGATCTGTCTGCGTACAAGAACATTCTTCAGACAAATATGTATTGGTCAGTGTCATCGAGACCCCAGTGTGTCAACACACTGCTACTGCTGCAATTCTTTGTATGTGGCTGGCTGCGTAGCTCAGCGGTAAGTTCTCGTTTGCTGGGCCCGAGGTAACAGGTTCTTATCCTGGCGCAGTCAGCTGGCATATGGCAGTGCGCAAATGCGAGGGAACCGTGTCAGATTTACTGGCACGTTTAAGATCCCCTTCGGGGCCAAATTCCGGCACTCCGGCGTCTCTAAAAGCCAAATTAGTTAAAAGGGACGTAAAACCAATAACATTATTATTGTTATTATTATTATTATTATTATTGATATGCAATTGACGAGGTAAGATGAACTTCCTTAGTGTTAGAAACACTGTGTGAAATGGCTAATTCCAAGAAAGGACTGTCTGATTGCAATGTCAGGGATTTTTAGCCTACTTTTCACATTTTGCAAAAATGAGGAAAAAGTAGACTTATGAGATCGATCCGGGAAAATGTGTGTCTGTCTGTCTGTCTGGCTGTGTGTGTGTGTGTCCCTATCAACTCCTAAACGGCTGCAGCAATCAAAACCAAATTTAGTATGAGTAAAGATGTGCACCGGAATATCTCACGTCCATATTTGAAAATGATGTCAGTGCTACCAACTGCTGAAAAAACGCACTAGAAATTTGAGCTCCATGTTGGATATCTTGCAAGGTATGCATGGGAGCTATTCCAAAATTGGCACACATGTAGATAATACTATTTCAGTTTAATTTCCAGGAGGCCAACTATGACAGTGTTGCCAAAATAATTTTAAGCCTTCTGATAGGTCCAATGTTTAAATGCGTATAACTTCTACACTATCAATTGGATTTCAACCAAATTTTGTATGTAATATCTGTACATAAACAGATATGACTGAACGTATTCTTAAGAGCCACCAGGGCTGCCAACTGTTAATAATTTCTCTCTCTTTTTTTTTAAATCCAAATACCTATATATCAGAAAGTATGCAAGCCAACATCTTTAAACTATGCACACGTATATTCTGACATTTTAGATTAATTTGGAGTAACTTATATACGTCAGTTCTACCAACTTGATTATACGCCTGCTGATAGTACCAATATTTAAATACATGTAACTTCTATACTATCAGTTGGAGTTCAACCAAATTTCGTATGTGCTATGTGTACCATAACAGATATGACTATAAGTATTGTTAAGAGCAATCAGGGCTGCCAACTCTTAATAAATGCTGTCTATATATTTTTACCCTAATATCAATATATCAGAAAGTATGCAAGCCAACAGCTCTATACATTGCACACGTATAGCACCTGCCATTCTAGATTAATTTGGAGTAATTAATACAAGGCAGTGCTGCCAACATGATTCTATGCCTGCTGATATGTCCAATTTTAAAATACATGTAACTTCTATACTAACAAACGGATTTCATCCAAAATTGGCAAAACAAGATATCATAATATTTCAGATTATTTCTGACCAGCACACGCATGGTATTGTTGGCAACATGCTTTTACGCGTGCTGATAGATCCAGTGTCTAACTGCATGTAACGTCCATTGGACTTCAACCAAATTTTGTATTCTGTACCTCAAGAGATGGAACTAAGAATATCTTCAGTCACCAGGGCTACCAACTGTAGTGCTCTATTAGGCTACATTTTACCAGGTATATTTTGAACTAATTTGATATTTCGATATTACCAACTTAATTTCGTCATTATTCTAGATAGGCTCATATACTGTAGAATAATCATTGGCATGAAAAGTAGGCTGTATAGTTCTTCACGGAACTTCTTGTTGGTCATAAAATACTGACAGTGAGTAGGATATCTGTGGTGATTCAGATTTCGAATCTGACAAATGTTTTTGAGGATAGTGAACACAAAAGTGAATTCATTGCAGAACATTGAAGTGACACCAAAGTTAAAATCCAAGTCCCGGGTTCAAGTTGCAATTCAGTCAGGAGTCACCGAGCCATGGTGTGCGATATTGTAACCCCTCACCAAGGGAAACTGTCAGTGCTATTTGTTTTATAACTACATTATATGTTCACTGTAAATTAACCACAGAACTTGAGAGAAATATTGTGCACAGTGCTAACAAAGAAAATTAATTTACCTCTGCATTATTCAGGCTGTACTCGCTTTCATTGTATTCACAATTTTATTACTTAAAATATGTAAGCAACAGGCATCAAACTAATCATTTTCCGGTATCCTCTCAGTATGAAATAGACAGCTGGAAACATAAGTGATGACATTCATCAGATACGGTATTAATGACTTCAACTAGACTAAGTCGGTCACACCACACTGTGGCTTTTACGTATGTTTCATGGTTAACTACAGCTGCTAGATGCTACATGCTCAAGCTAACGTTGCGTAATGAACATGCAAACACGTGACTGCCAATCAGAGAGAAGAGAAATATGGTTTGAATAGTCAATCCACATTATTGTGATGAGAAATACAAACGTCTACAAGTCGAAAATATACGTAGCTGTTGAGAAAGCTTGGTTTGGAGACATCTCTCGTTGTCTTGTTTTCTTTTCTTTGAAGGGAGCGGTGTCACCAAGAACACTTGCTAAAGATTACCGGTATGTACTACGGCAGTGATATGCAACCATTGTACCACCACAAGGTGAATGGCGTGACGCGGCCTAATTGTAAGAAATTCTTATTTAAGGTATTCTGAAGCTTCTAATTCTTTTCCTTCCTTCTCTACCGCTGCATTGAATGACAATGCTCATTTATGCCTTCACATAGCATAGCATAAATCAGAAACCTCTATGGAGGTAAAATTGGCAGGTGAAAAGCTGAAGGAAGTAGGAGACTTCTGTTACTTAGGAAGCAGAATAGCCAGTGATGGACGAAGCAAAGAGGATATAAAAAGTAGGTTGGCTCAGGCAAGGAAAGCATTTCTACAAAAAAGGAATCTGTTGACATCGAATATAGATTTAGGTATTAGGAAGTCATTTTTGAAAGCCTTTGTCTGGAGCGTGGCGCTCTATGGAAGTGAAACTTGGACTATTGGTGCAGCAGAGAAGAGGAGAATTGAAGCATTTGAAATGTGGTGTTACAGGAGAATGATGAAGATCAGATGGGTAGATAGGGTTACAAACGAAGAGGTATTAAGACGAGTGGGAGAGGAGAGATGTCTCTGGCGACTGCTAATGAAGAGAAGAGATAGGTTGGTAGGACACATACTAAGACACCCAGGAATAGCAAGCTTAGTTATGGAAGGAAGGGTCGAGGGCAAGAACTGTAGGGGTAGACCAAGGTTAGAATATGTTAAACAGATTGCCTCGGATGTAGGGTGTGGTAGCTATGTAGAGATGAAACGATTAGCTCAGGACAGGGAGGCATGGAGGGATGCATCAAACCAGTCAAAAGACTGAAGACTCAATCATCATCAGCAAAGCTATTTTGCATAGAGATAACGATAATCACGACAGATCAGATAATTTCTACAATCGACTGGTTAATACCTACGAATTAACAGGGATTAATCAATAAAGTCAATTACGAGCAATTGTTACATTTGATAAGAATTTTCTAATCTTGCGGGTGAACATTAAAGACAAGTATCAGGATTTCGGAAGTTCTTTTCAATAGGTGTCTTCCTTTACGGTGCCCAAGAAAATTAGCTGTTGCATAGTGATTGGATGACTAAAAACAGTACGGTACGAACAAAAGTGTTATCAATACATCTATTAAGTTAACATACTAAATGCTTTATAAAAGGAATGAATAGGAGGAAATTCAAAAGGAACAACAAGAGTGACTCGGCTGAGTCTGGACTCTATCCGACAGCTAACTCACTGCTAATTTCTAGAGACTTTCCCTTGGGCACTGAGTGACGCCTGGCTGGCAGTTTTCTTCTGAACGTTATCTCACGGACGTCAACATTTGTGATACCATACCGCATTCTTTCGGGAAGCTATTCCAGATAGTGTTACCATATCCTAAACGCTAACCACATCATATGAGTGAGTATTCTAGTAGACACTCCTGGGACGGTAACAGGAGTTACTTCCTGCAACAGCCTACATGAAAGGCTGTAACAGGTTAACAGTGTGGTATGAGCTGTCATAATTTTGAAGGAAGAGGGGAAATTTCTAATTAGCTATCCCTAGCGCAATAATAAAATTAATTTGCGAGGATGAATATGACAATGGCGTTAAAATATCCCTCAGAAATATTGACTATCAGTAGCAATTGAATAGCGCAAATTGACCGTGCCCGCTGGACCACTACCCCTTAAGTACAGGTCTCACGTCTAATACCCCAGTTCAATCATAGATGTGGTCTGAAATTCTTCAACAATTTATTTACCCATTTATTTTATTTTAGTTTAATTCTTCAAGATTGATAAGTTTACCCCCCCCCCCCCACTTGTAATGCGTGGCAAAAGTCTTCCTAACACATGTATTAATGTAAAATTTGTCAAGAATTTATATTGCAGCGCAGAAGATGAATGATTATGATGATGATAAATGGGCCTAACATCTAGGTTATCGGCCCCAAATGGTTTGGGTGATAGTGAAAATGAAAGATGATCAATTGAAGCTTACAAATAAAACTAACAACTCAGAGGAAATTGGGACACAAAAAGGAGAAGAATGTAAATATAAGACAGGACGAAGGGGAAGTGCCCTCAATCCTCGAATAATGAGAATTGAGAGACTTTGAAGGCAGGAGAGCCAAGAAAGGCAGCGAGGAAAGGGAACGAGGAGAAGGCCCGGCCCCAATGCAATGGAAAAAGGGGGAAAACTTGACCCAGTTCAGGAATCCCTCGGGGTCACAAAATCCCGAACTCAACAGCCATGAGCCCTTGAGGGTGTAGCACTATCCAGTGTGCACCAGAAGTTTTGCGGCTACACACTGCCTTCTTGAGGGCCTTGTACAGAAGGCAGAAGATGTCATGAAAAAACAAGAAGGTTGGCCCCTCAAAGAACGAGGGTATCAGGAAAAATGAGAAAAGGGCCAATTTAGGCGGGAAAGTGAAAGACTTCCTAGGCCTCGGATACCCTAATACCATCAGGGTCGAAAAGAACAAGAGTTGACCAAGGGAGGTCGATAGGAAAGATGACAGAGGAGCCCGGCACAAGTAAGTGGAGGTAATGCCGAACTCAGCTGGGACCACGTGGTCACCAACCCACGTCTCACTAGGCCTGAGCCTTTGGGGGGAGCTCAGAAGAGATCAGCGATGACATTACTTTGAAGATGTAACATCGTAAGATACCATTTTGCCCAAGTTCATATCTTGAGTAGGCTACATAATTATGTAGGCCTATACGAGCAGTCTCCTTTCGAAAGAATGGAAAGAAACAAAATCTGTCTTACAGCACCACCATGAACAAATAATTAAGAGAAAAAGAGGCGATCTCAGTCAGGAGCAAATATTCTCAAAACCGGGCTACGCATCAACAAATGCTATCGAAGAACAACAAAATTGTCGTAGATAAATTCAACGACGTATACGGGAACAAGCAGGCCGTCTAGGTTCAAGTATATACGGCCTCTGAGTTCTCTAGTATCGACATTTGAAGTTTTTCAATCTGTCAACATGATTGTAGCCAATTGTGATGGGTTATTCCCTAATCCTAGATTATCGGCCCCTAATGGTCTGAGTGAGAGCGAAAATCACAATGAAATGGAAACCAGAACGAAAATTAAGTGAGACTGAAAACAATTACAAAATGGAAGTCAGATTTAAAACGACGCACAAAATGGAGAGCAGTAATACTGTACTTACAAAAGGGAATTTAGAAAGAAAATACTCACGCAAGGAAGAGATTGAAAAATACGCACAAAATGTAGTTTAGGTTCAAAATACGTACAAAATGCAAGTGAAATTCAAAATACTTAAAAAATGCAAGTGAAATTCAAAATACTTACAAAATGCAAGTGAAATTCAAAATACTTACATAATGCAAGTGAGGTTCAAAATACACAATGCAATTTAGATTGAAAAAGGCACATTTCAGAATCAAATTACTCACGAAGTGCAATCGAAATTCAAAATACTTAAAAAATGCAATTGAAATTGAAAATGCTTACAAAATTTGTGGTAAATTCAAACTATTCATTTGGATGGACATTACCCACAAAATGCAATTTAGATTGAAAACCCCCACAAAATGCAATTTAGATTGAAAACACCCACAAAATGCAATTTAGGTTGAAAATACTTACAAAATGAAATTGAAATTCAAAACACTCACAAAATTCCCAGCACGTATATTGAAAGACTTACTAAAAAGCAATTTAAATTGTCAATGTTTACAAAATAGAATTGAGCTTGAAAATGCTCGCAAAATGCAATTTAGATCGAAAAGAATTACAAAATGCAACGTAGATTGAAAATACTTACAAAATGGAGTGTAGATGCAAAAAATTCGAGATTTTAGATACACGGGGAGCCAATTAACAAAAACAGTGCGGGAGTCTTTAAGAGAAACGGTAATATAATGAAAAGAAAACAAAGAGGTCTGACCCCTAGAAGCAGGGGGGGGGGGGGTTATCAAGAAAGATGAGACAAGGGCCAATTAAGGCGGGAAAGTGAAAGACTTCCTAGGCCTCGGATACCCTAATACCGACGGGGTCGGAAAAGAACAAGATTTGACCAAGGGAGGCCGATAGGAAATTAAGACGGTGAGGAGCCCGGCACAAGTAAGTGGAAGCAAAGCTGGACTCAGCTGGGGTCCCGTGGTCACCAACCCACGTCCCACTAGATGTGGGCCCCTGGGGGTACACGAGATTAATGAATACACCAATGCAATTCTTTTCAGGGGCGTGGTGGCTCAGCGGTCTAGCTGTATGCCTCTCACCAAGGCGGTCCGGGTTCGATTCCCAGTCAATGCATGTGAGATTTTCGAAGTGAAATGCCATGTCCTGTGGTTCGGATTCCACGTAAAAAGGAGGTCCCGTGGCTCATAATCACAAGATTCACGGTCACGTAAAACTACAATCTTCCTTTTGCAATTCTTTTCAGGATTAGGGAATAACCCATCACGATTGGGTATTGACAATTAGCACTGACTGACTGAAAGACATCAAATTTCGAAAATTCTTGATTTTTACATGGATGGAATATGGCCCTTCCGCCACTGCTTCGCCTTGCAATAGATTTGTTAGCACTTTGAAGAGGTTGGCATTAAAAGGGCTAGCCTAAAATGACCCCTCGAAAAGCACCAATGATGCTACCGCCCCCCCCCCCCCCCCCCAATTGTATGCGAGTGAATCGGAATACATCTGGAATAAATTTTACAAAAGTTTACGTGGTGTCCATACGAATAATTTTCAGCGAAACAATAAAAGAAAGCCTGCAGTATCATGCACTCATATCTACTGTCTTGAACAGGAGAAAATTCGCTTTCCTGATAACTACATTTATTGGTTAATTCCTCGACTTGGGAAAAAAGTGTGTGGGAGATCTAGCGTATTTTAAAATTACATATTTAACACACGAGTGCCAGAGCCCAGCGCAATATGGTAACAATACTACTTTAATATACATTACGGATGGGCAACGTCGGACGTAGACCAGTCAGTCAGGTGGGTCAGTACTTGCTCGTCCCTGCCAGCGACTTTTAGCTACTGCTGTGACAGCGCGGGGCTGTACGCGTCGCCAGCTGTCTACTGGATTAAAACCAGTACCACTGCAAGTACCCACACCGACAACCAATTGTAACAGACATGTAAAATATGGAAACTCTATAGTTCTCCGAGTAATATGTATGACCGATCATAACCGTGCACAGATCTGAAGTACAAACGTAACAAATTACCTATATCCGCCAGAAGAATTGACGTGAAGGATTGACGTGAACACTGCTGTGAGGCATTATTTTGCAAGCACTTCAGAAGGAGCACCACCAGTTAAGCTAGAAACTTCAAATTAGCAACAAGTCAAGGGTAAAGAGAATTATCCAAAACTTACTTTTCTTTACACCCTCCCCCCGCCTCCAAATGAAATCCTGACTAAAAGCCACTACTTTGGAGAAAATGACGCTTCTCCAGTGTTCACGGTAGAACATAACCTGTACAGTTCACTGCTGAAGACACTGCAGCGCTACGTTTGCTAGCCTCTGTATTGGCCGGCCACATGTGCAAGTTTACTCACCCCTGCTATAGACTGCAAGCAGAAGAGGGGAAGTTGTCGAATTCACGACGGGCACAATAATATGTCTGACGAGACAGTCCAATACGCCACCCTAAAGACAGGACAAGCTTTAAAAGTCAATTTTATCAGCCCGTTATATTCCTAGTGAAACTATGGATTTAGAAATTCCCTTGGAAAAGACAGCGATTTAAATGCTTGAGTTGTGGAGAAATTTGGATTATTATTTTTAAATAGAAATTTTGAATTTAGTTCTGTTAACTTACTTCCGCTGTATATTTCAGCGTGTATAGCAATCTTCAGTCTATTCTACTTTGAATGTCCAACGTAGGAATGAGAAATAATTGCACGTACGATCGGAGAAGGTTAGTCTGCCTCCCGGCAACTTGTTGGACTTTGTAAGCACCTCTTAGGTATCTTTGCAACCGAATTGGCTGAAGTAAAATTGTCGACAAATGTTTCAGGGGTCACCACCTCTTCTCGAGCATCCGTTGCTAAGTAAAACCCAGCAGATTTCACAATGGTTACGCCACTGCTGTCTATCATGAAAACTGGCGGGTAGCCTAAGTTATGGGCACTTTCCGCACGTGTACAGTAAGCCCTACAACCGATACGGAAATAATGTATGTTCTATCTTGGGATGTAACTTGAAAACAACGAGGTACTATCCAACCACCTTTTACCAATTGCATGAGATATATGCAAGTGTTATAGTCCTCATTGAGCCGGTTAAGACTTTACACTTTTGATCATTCAATTTACAATAATAGGGAAAGGAGGGGGAAATCCACGCATATAATTTTGCCGAATTATAATTCCAAAAACATTTGATTTATAACTTCGAAACTTCCCGAGTCCTTAAGATGATTATTCTCGTACATCATAGTCACGTTATCAAACGAAAGTTTCATACCCATTTCTTTCTATTAATGAAATGTTAAAATGAAGTAATGTGTACCATTAACCTTCGTAGGAGGGCAATGGTACGCAGCCATCCGATCTAATAGTAGAAACACAAAATTGTGCCAATAAAATTAACTGGACGTCTAAGACCATCAATTAGAGACAATACTGAATATAGAATTTGAGACTTACATTGCAAATTTAAGTTTGATATTTACATAATTTATGTAGTTTGTGTACATTCCTGTTTTTTGATGTGAGCTTAAATGGTCTAATTACGGCAGTAATTGGTGATAAAGTGAACATGGCCCTCAAAGACATTGAACTGTTCAAAAGTGTCCTCTTCATTTCATTCCAGCAAATATCATACGCAGTTTTGGGACGCACTGCCACGTGCGATTACCCCCCGTTGACGCCATTACACTAGTCCAGCTGTGAAGGGTTATGAAAGCATCAAACGAAAGATCCCTTAACTCAAACGTACAACCAATTGGTTATGCTATAAGTGTATGTCACTTCAATTCTAGATAAATCAGTTTATTCTTACTTACATAAGCTCGATGTAAGTCTCACAATTTTAAGGAAATTTCACGCAAAGGTTTCCACATACAGTAGTAGAAAAACTTGCATCACCTCGACAAGGTCAAGACGCGACTCTGGTGGTTATAGCAATACGACTGCTTGGCTAATACAGTATACAGAGCCATACAGAAATTTAAGTGCGTACCATTACCCGCTGCATACTATAAACCCCCCTTCCCCCTACTAGCAACCCCCCTGCTTCGCCCGGAAACTGAAGCATCACTTAAATAATCTATGGAGGAATCATAATTCATAGCAGAAGTCTCTTTATCGGACCACAAACCATGAACATTATTTCCTTCCCTGTGTCTAGGAACTCTGCGGGTGACTCGCTTTGTCCTTGTGAATTCATTCTTTCTCTCTAGCAACCCACCCCTGCTTCGCCCGGTATCTTTAACGGTTTACCCAGTGTAAGCTCAAAAGGCGTATATTTTCTCCAGATTTCAATGAAATACGACCTATATTAGTTTTCCGCCTCGGCGTGATTGGTTAAAATCACAGACTGGACTGTTAATTATATTATCATGGAAATATCATGTGCAACTAATTCTTGTTAGACGTAATTTAAGAATGGCGAGGTGTATGAATCACAAATCCCCCTTCCGTCCAATCTAAACTTGACTGTGTATTCTGCGGAACGGAAAGTTCGCAGGCGAAGTAAAGAAAAGCCGTGTTGAAATTGCAGGGAAACTCCTAACTCATCCACTCTTCTGAAGTCTAATTAACTAGAAACGACTCGACAGTGTCTGCGGTGATAGGCTCGCTTGCCTGCCAGCTAGCTCGTAAACTGTCTCAAAGCTAGTAGTTGAATGGAGATTGTTGGAAGAAATTAAAGCTTAAAAACACTTACAGTGGGCGATGTACTTAAGATAAAAGATATGCTGTCGTGGACTTTTTTGTAGTAGACTACTTTTCATGCTGAACAATTCTTACACTCGTAGTATATAGATTATTTTAAAGTTTTTAAAGCTAGTTTTTAATTGAAATTTCATTTTCAAAATGGCATAAATATCAAACCCAGTGTGCTACATATCACAGAACAGGGAATTAACATACAAAATGACACCCCTTCTGTATCTTCCAAATAAACTAATGCCAGCCCAATCAACTGGAATCAAGGCTACTGTAGGCTATGGTTTCTATACAGCTCCCTGCTGACATCCCGTTACGAGGAAAATATTCCATCTTTATCAAAGTACGTGTCCTAAAATACTGTCAAACAATTGAAATGAAAATCCTTAGCTTCCAGACGACCGACCGGGTCAGGGAATGAAGTCCCCATCTAGCGGCGAGGATATGGACTGTGCCGGCTGCCGAGGCCTGACGCACTCCTCTGGGGCAATGATTAAATGAATGACAGATGAAATGAAATTATAGTGAAGAGTGTTGCTGGAATGAAATAGTAACATGTAAAATCAGAGTACCGGTACCCGGAGAAAGACCGGTCTGCCTCCGCTGTGTCCAGCACAAATCGCACATGAAGTGACCCAGCGGTGAAAGGGCGGTAAGCTGCCGCTTAAATATAAGCCACGAAGGCAGGCACTGTCAACAATTATGCATACAAATTCCTGTCTAATTAGACTCTGCGGTATACAACTTAAGTTACCACAAGTACACGAAGGCAACGGGGTGAAGATAAATTGCGTTCCAATACCATAATTTTCTTCTGTCATGTGAATACATAAATTCCTAGAATGTAAATCTAAACACCAAACCTAATGAAAGAAAATCCACAGCCTGCTTCCAGTCTCCGACCGGGTCAGGAATGGAATGAATGAAGCCCCCATCTAGCGGCGAGGATATGAACTGTGCCGGCTGCCGAGGCCTGACGCATTACTCTGGGGCAATGATTAAATGAATGACATATGAAATGAAATGATAGTGGAGAGTGTTGCTGGAATGAAATTTTGACAGGGAAAACCGGAGTACCCGGAGAAAAACCTGTCTGCCTCCGTTTTGTCCAGCACAGATCTCACATGGAGTGACCGGGATTTGAACCACGGACCCAGCGGAGAGAGGCCGGCGTGCTGCCGCCTAAGCCACGGAGGCTCTAAACACCAAACCTAATATCTGCAACTATTCTACGCCACACTTCCCTCTTTCGTGAATATAAAAGCAGTTTGTAGACCAAGGATGACAATTCCTACCCACGTTAAAATTCTCCAATCATACGTTGCACAATATTAGACCATGGTGAGGGAAATTTGTCATGCCAAATATTGCTTGGAGTTCCTGACCCGCAGTTTACGACAGAAGTTAGTCTGCAACATTAGTACATATGCAGCGGGCGCCCCGCGGAGTCAAATGTACAGGGCGAAGCCCAAATGGGATACACGCGCCTAAACTGACTCCCTATTAACTTCACAATTGCGACGAAATGCTGGACACCATTTCACGGTCCCTTACATTTTCATTGGCCTTGCCTACATTAATCACGTACTGTGCTCACATACCAGTCGGTGAGCTAAGTCATTACTTTTAGAAAAGGTATACTGACTGTACTAGGCACACCAAAGACATTTCTCAAATTGGCACACCAACAATAGTGTGGCAAGCACTAATGAGTGTGCCGAGTGCATTATGCTAAGTCGACCGTCAGAACTCCCGTTCCCACAATGTGTGAAGAGTTGACGGCTCGAATTCCCAGAAATGCAACCGTCCTCACAGGCAGAGATATAATGCGAGTACTGTACTACATCTTGTCATGTAGATTGTGCAAACATTGGCGTCATATTGCAAGTGTTTCCACGTATTGTGTTCCAGTTTCTTAGATGAAAGAAAAAAAATGAAGCCCTTCCCACCTAGCCAAAAACTACATTTTGTAGTGAATGAGCAACGTCAAAAGAATAATATGCATAGCAGGAATTTTAATTCAATTAGAACACTACTCGTCTAGCTAGAACCAACCCCCATTAGGCTTCCTGACACATCTACATGCCCAAAAACAAGAGTTCCATCAGTCAAACAAGCCAAACATACTCAAAACAATACCTTTTCAACATTTAAATACCTAAAACATTGTAAATACAGTCAGGCAGCAGCCAAACATTTACACGGCCCTGATTGGCTGTCGCAAGATCTGACTAGCCAATCAGGAAAGCAGCTCTTCCAATTCCTACTCCCCTCCCTAGAGCTACATTCAAATCAACAATAACTCAGCCGATTCACTCACTACATTGTTGCCACCCGTCCTACGACCTCGCGGGGCATCTGCCTGACTTCTGTCTCGGGACAGTCGGATGAGGAGCCAGAAAGCGGCGCAAAGATGCGCGCGCACCCTATCGAATATGAACGAGCCATAAATCTGCTACCGTAAATCTGTTTCCGATCAAGCATAAGATAACATAACAAGTAAACAAACGAAACAACAAATCAACGACAGTGAAAAAAGTGAACACAAAAAAACAACACAACAAACTATTTAGCGATAAAAATTGATACATTCGTCGTTATCATTTCCACACCACTTATTGAAGTAGATAACTCGGTCGGTGTCCATGCACGGATGAGCCAGCTTGGTGTTCGTAGGCAAAACCCCACACAAGACACCGCATAAACCTAGAAAAATTGCTGAGTTTTAAGATTCCCATTCCTTGTAATATCTCCACATAGCAACATGTCTGCAAAGGACGGGATCAACGGAGAATTCAGCCGAGTGTTAGACGCAGCCTGGAGCAAATGAAATTCATGAGAAAACTGTCCAAGGAGATGAAATTGGGTGAGGAAGATGCCATAAGAGAAAAGGAAGGGAAACATATGGTTCTGGGGTCGTTTAGACAGTGGGTGAAGAAGAAAAACTTTCTAATGTTTTAAAATTGTTTTGCTGCTCAATAAATTTTTTTGGACTTTACACTAACTATTCAATAGCAAATATTAACCAATCTCAATAATATTTTTGTAGCATGTGAAGATATCTATCTCCCATAATTCTGTGCATCCATATTAGTTAAAACAGTTATCGTTTATTTTTAAATAATTTTTAACTTTAATTTTCGGAAATAAAAATTAATTTTGTGAAACATTTATTTTATTTCGGGAACTATTTCATATTTTTCCAAACCCATGCACAGAATTATTAGTCTGTGCAATGAGTACATAGTGTAAAAAGATTGTAAAATTTCAGTAATTTTTAGTGGTAAATAGTTGGTATCAATTTTTTAAAGGAAAATACTATATTTTAGTAATTTCTGCCCATACTGATCAACTGAAAGGAATATTTTTTCACTTTTTGCGTTATGAAAGATGTTGGTCGTATGGAAATATGATTTGGTGCAGTTTGGATCACTGGGAGAAAAGATTTTTTTTTAGGTAGCCTATAGTGTCCCCTTAAAGAACCTTCCACTAATTACACCTGTGTGAAGCTAAATTGTAGAGATTAGGAATGTAAACGACGCTCTTAGGTTTCTACGTTCGTTGCCAAGAGCCGACTGCGGTGGCGTCTAGTAGCTAAGTTCTGAACTAGGCCTAGTAGTCGTTGACGGTGGCGTTTGGCGGCAAAAGTAGGAACTATTTGAAAAATTCAAAGTTGCAGTCCTTACTTGAGTTAAAATACAGATACACACATTAATACAGCCATCACAATTAACACCGGTTATCAGACCGATTCTACACACACCCAAAGTACACGGGGCTACATGACCGCGTTGTCGCAGCCCCTAAACTGAGGAACCAACCAACCAAATACAGAACGTGTCATAGGCTAATATTATTATTCTGGGATAAATTTTGAACTATTTAAATAGTATCCGTCCATGGTTTTAAACAGTATTTAGGGAAAATAGAATTTTAAATGAGAGAAAACATGTTTACTATCGTCCTCGTAGATCATGTAGACAAAACTAAGTTGCAATATTGTTGTACGACGTGAGGAGGATATAATAAAATAATTAAAAAGAAGTAAAAATGTTCGCCCTTGGATAGCCATGAACCCGGGATCTTCAAAACAGCAAGCGTGCGCGATACCACTCGCACACTTTTCCAACAGACTTTAAACCATTTTGTTACGCTCCTTAATAGTGCATATGGTTATATATCCAATTATTACAGTTAGATCTTTAATATTGATTGGAATGCATTCATTCTGTATCAGGCATGTTTTCAAATGTACTTAAAGCAAGTTTCACGACCGCTTTGCGTTAATAATGCAAATCGACTGTAAATGTTAGTCTAACAATCACACAATGAGACAGCGAGGAGCATTTCAAGTCGGTGCTATTCAAATGCTCCTCGCTACCGGGTGCGCGCGCATCTTTGCGCCGCTTTCTGGCTAACGAATTAAATTCAAAACTCATCATACTATAATTTTTCTATTTTTATTATTATTTTTATTATTAAGCTGAAGCTGCCGCTGTACACGAATATAGAAACATCCATACCATGGCGAGCGGGGATGATAAGTAGCCTTGCTCCATCTAGCATAATATGCGAACATCTTCCCCACACTGCTGTAAACTAGCGAACAAAGTTTTCAGGGTCTATAACAAAGTCAAACCCCTAAATTATTATATCCCATAAGCCAAATGCGGACCTTAAGTCAGATCACACATTGTCAAACCCCTTAACTAAGTCATATATTATAAATGACAATAAATTCGAATCTTTAATCACCTTTAATGGCTTCGCGAGCCGACCGCGACTATGTCAATTCAGACTAGTTTCCTATCAAAAGGGAATCGTTCTCTCAAGTCAACAATAATTCAAATGAACAAATAATAGGGATTGCAGACAATATATTCTAAATGTCACAACTTAAAAGTAATGCACAGAAATACTTACCACGAAAATGAGGTTGAAATCAAACAGCAGATACTTCACACAAGCGGAACTTCCAGTTAATACCTTCAAACACCACAATAATACCTTAGTTGTTTGATAGTTTCCCAGAGAGAACACACTGCTCGACCGCGAACCGCTGGAGAACGACTACACTGACGACAATGCGACTCCACGGCAACAGTGAACACAGGGAGCATATAATAAGAGAGACGACACTCAATGCTAATTTTCTAGACACTTATATAGGCTCAGATTTCAGGTCCACGTGGCACTGTTTGGGCTACAATGGCTACCAATCTCGCATATCAAGTAACTACAATTGACTGTGATCATTACGAACGCACATTACTACGGTCGAAACTGGTTGTCAGTGTCTAACATTGAATCAAAAGCATGCATTATTGCACCTCAGGAGGCGATATCGTTCCAAAAATGAAATTCTAATTATGAGTTTTGGTGTGACATATTGGTATGATTTCCAAATCTACGAAAACTTTTTTTTTTCATTTATTTGCCTATTTGAAAGCCTACCGGTGCATTTAATAGAATATAAATGTTCTTAATAATGACTAAAAGCTGTTAAAAATGATATAATCAAGAGTAATTAGAGTTTGCTTCATTGTGCCATCATAACCTCAAAACATTCGTAACCCTTCCTCGCCCCCAACCATGCTGCAAAAGGGCGTTTTCGCTCAGGGGTAACGTTCTCGCTTGCTGAGCCCAAGGTTGCAGGTTCGAAACCTGGCGCAGTCAGCTGGCATTTGAGGGTGCGCTAATGCGAGGGGGCCGTGTCAGTACATTTACTGGCACGTTAAAGACCCCCTTCGGGGCAAAATTCCGGCACCCCGGCGTCTCTAAAAGCCAGGGTAGTTAAAAGGGACGTAAAACCAATAACATTATTATTATTATTAGGGCGTTTTCGGCCAGTTACTTTATTCACCACTAATGCTAGCCACTACACGAGGTGTTGTGTTGTTTGAGTCTTCAGTCTTTTGACTGGTTTGATGCAGCTCTCCATGCCTCCCTGTCCTGAGCCAATCGTTTCATCTCTACATAGCTACCACACCCTACATCCGAGGCTATCTGTTTAACATATTCTAACCTTGGTCTACCCCTACAGTTCTTGTCCTCGACCCTTCCTTCCATAACTAAGCTTGCTATTCCTGGGTGTCTTAGTATGTGTCCTACCAACCTATCTCTTCTCTTCATTATCAGTCGCCAGAAACATCTCTCCTCTCCCACTCGCCTTAATACCTCTTCGTTTGTAACCCTATCTACCCATCTGATCTTCATCATTCTCCTGTAACACCACGTTTCAAATGCTTCAATTCTCCTCTTTTCTGCTGCAACAATAGTCCAAGTTTCACTTCCATAGAGCGCCACGCTCCAGACAAAGGCTTTCAAAAATGACTTCCTAATACCTAAATCTATATTCGATGTCAACAGATTCCTTTTTTGTTGAAAGGCTTTCCTTGCCTGAGCCAACCTACTTTTTATATCCTCTTTGCTTCGTCCATCACTGGTTATTCTGCTTCCTAAGTAACAGAAGTCTCCTACTTCCTTCAGCTTTTCACCTGCCAATTTGATCTCCATAGAGGTTTCTGATTTATTTCGGCTGCATTCCCGTATTTTTGTTTTACATTTATTAATTTTCATCATGAATTCCTTCCGTAAGACGGAATCCATACCATTCAAAAACTCATTCAAAGGTGGTCAAACAAGAATTGTGTCCAGGCATGTATCTAGGCCTAATGGGTACAAACTGTCATTCACTCATTGAGAACAGTTTCCAGCTGGACTGTAAATAACCCATTACAGATTTGGGTGCTATTCAGCACCTAGCACAAATACTAGGTACTGAACTCCATTGTCATGCACTGGAATACAATGCTAACTTTCTTACATATTTTGGGTGGTCAAGCTAAGAGAACTTTAACCCTCAGTGTAAGAAAAATGTCCCTACGATGTCAGAACAACCCTTGTTCTCTCAGCTATAAAATGCATGTTAGCAGGCTTCACCATCAAATAGGGAGGTACAATTTGACATGCTGCATACATAAAATGATGATTACTAACACAGTAAGACTGAAACCTACAATGAAGCAGCACTCAAAAGGAGCCATGGGCGCCCGCAGGATTTTTTCCAGAGGGGGGCCAAGTTATAATTTTCATTTCATTACCCCCCCCCCCCCCAAATTTCGTTTAATTTCTTACTTGCTTCGTTAAATTCATTATTCGACTGCTTTGAAACTTTGGCTTCTTAATGCAAGATTGGGAGGAATATTTTGTTTTTCGTTCACAGTTTTTGTCCATGGAAGTTTGCTTTTGTTCTTTTGTGATTTATTGTCATAATGTTCAGTTCTTAAAACAGGTAAAAATTAGTGGTATCACCATGTGTCGACAATAATATAAAAATCAAGCAGTTCATTAATATGCTAATATAAATCCAGTTCGCTTATTTTCGAAATACGGTAACTGGAGGACATATTTTCAGATATTTCCAAATTACTGAGCTAAATTTCACTGTGAAAATCTCCCTACATATTAATCCATCTAATAATTCACATAGCACTGTTTTCAAATATCTAGTTTGAACTGGCCGTTACAGAGGATCCATCACGTTTTTCCTCTTCTTCACAAGCTATCAGGAATACTTCGCATTGCTCTTCTTAGCATTATGAATTTTGTGGGAAATGATAAATGCGTATTGTACGTTACTCGTACTTTTGACGCCCATGGTTTTAGCAAATGTTCGTTTTAGAAAGAAAACATTACATTACATTATTGCTGACTGTTAAGTAAAATATATAAAACTCACTAAATCACGTACTTCTTACTTTGTCGCTTTAATAACGACACAAACATCGCAGGATAATTTAACTAGGTACCGGTACATTCGTCGCATAAATGTTCCTTGAGTTAAGACCCAGCCAATGTCTGTTCTGTAATTTTCTACTTTCAGAAGCACATCATTATCAATCCCCTCTTGAACGTTGGTTTTATCACCTAATTGATCTATATTGAATTGTAACTTTCATTCTGTCAATACGACTATAAGTCCAATCTTATTATAAAATAGGCTAAGGTGTGTGTTTCACAAAACTCAAGCTCTTAAACCAGAGGGAGTTAGAAGGTGTGGTTTGTACCAAAATCTTACAAATCGTCTCAATAGTCCAGGAAAAATCTTGCATTTCTTGAAAAGTCAACGGAAATATATTTCTTTATAACGTGCTTTTAAACAAATAAACAAGACGATAGCCCGTGGCAGAAATGTGTCGCGTACAGCCCACATAGCACTAGAGCCGGGCGGTTAGTCTGTATACATGGGGCACACACAACCCATTATGCGAGAGTTTTCACACAGGTCCGTTAGTTAAATTACGATTAAGTTAGCTTCTCCGCTGTTATAAGTAGGCTACATGTTGTGAATCGAAAATTGCCTTGCAAGAAGATTCCATTGGAATCATAGCCTACAAGATCAGGGGCGTAAAACTGCTCGCAAACTTGGGAAGGGGTCATGCCTACCTACCAGGGAGAACTTCTTTTCGTTTTAGGCTTTAAAGCTTGACATAACACGGTAATATAGGCCTAATGCTACATTTAAAAAAAACGTTAATTTTATTAATTATTTCTAATTAACCCTTCAATGCCAAGCTAAGTTTAATGAAATCACACGTTTTGGATAAACATTATGGCCTACCAATAATTCTTAAGATTTTGGCATTTGACTGTAGGAGGCAAATATAGTACCGTATATGAGATGCTAAATAATTAAAACAGTATTTCAATAAAATATGCTTTCATTTTTTTAATAATTTGAAATGGACATTTTTCAAAGCTTTTCGAACCTTGTCGGCCCAATGCGTAGCGTGTGCTTAAAACGCGAGATGCGCGAGGGAAGAGTCATGTCACTTTACTTAGTTTATTTCAAAAAACGACGCGCACGCTGTTGTTTCCGGGCAGGAGTAATGATTTTTCGTGTCCCAGTACCTTACCTCAGTTTTAAACCAGGGCTCAGAAAAAATAGTTCGAAAATGTACCTTTTCGGATCGTCGTGGTAAGTGGACCAAGCTCAAAGCCCCTCGGCTCTCAGCTGAGTTGGCGCGTCGGCGGGAATCGGCAGAGGGAGCAAAAACAGACTGTTTGTTCGGTAGAATTAACAAATTTCGACTAAGCAAGGTAATATAGCTTTTCCCATTTTCCGTCTAACGTAGTAGCCTATTAAATCTTTAATAGAATACTTTCCGGTTATTTTACTTTTTTTTTGAAGGTAGGCTACTGAAAAATTTGTCTTGCACCTAAAACTTGAGGGGGACAAAGACCCCCCCCCCTGACCACCTCCCCTCATGTTTTACGCCCCTGTACTACATTACGAAGTCCATCAGTATTCATTCACCATTTTGTTTCAACTGATTGCTGTCTACATTCGATTGAGAGTGGGAATCTCAGTCACTTTGATAACGGCACAAAAACACCGCAGAACAATTTAACTAGTCTATTAGCCTATAAATTGCTTCGATTGTAGAAGATTTAACACTACTGGTTAAGAATCTACAACAATGGTAGACTGCTGTTCATTTGTTGCAATAATTGCTCTGTTCGTAAGAAATGAGCCACTTGCACACCTTAAGAATAAAAATATAGCCTACGGCATTTCACAGCACAAAGAACGAATCCGGTAAGGCAAAACGACGAAAAAACTAGACGAGTGTATAGTACAGACAGTAAATGACCCAGTATTGTAAGCTCGACCTTAAGGGACCAGTGTTTTCTAGTCAGCAAAGAAAATCTCGTATTCGGGGTTGAAATCCACTATCGGTGTTACAATGTATAGAAATATCTCCAGAACGTGCTTTCATATCGTCACTGCCATAGTGAGGTGGCGAAAGTGGTAGCCACTTTTGATAGTGTTGGGGAAACTTACGTTATTTAACACTAGGCATAACCATATTGAAAATTGGAGCTATGTTTCCATTGGTAGTCTAGTGCATGACATCATTAGAACCATATATTTTTGAATATACATACATATTATGTCAGCATCATTAAAGACGTTTTCTATTGTAATATTTGTCAGTTGATTATCAGAAACTTCAATTTATGAAATAAACTGGTGACAATGACTAATCGAATATCAACATTCTCGGAATTCCAGGGGGGGGGGGGGGGCACGGCCCCACCCTGCCCCTCCCTGCGGGCGCCCATGCTACAAGTTATCGTCGTTTGCAGAATTTAAGGATCATTTTACTTCTGATGGGGGCGTTATATTCTGCCAACTATTTGAGAAAGCAATCAAGGCTGAACAGCGATCTCAAGTTACACAACACCTCAAGGGCAAGAAACATATTGCCGCAGTTTTGCACCTTCAGAATAAGCGTTTTGCGATAATCGTCGGTCATTTGTGATGGGCAACCTGAAGATGTATCTCGGTGTGTATTGTAATGCTTCAGCAGTCAGTGAGACAGAATAAACTGCGTATTGTTTATTTTCGCAATTGGCAACTCAAACTAACTCTTGGGGCGCTGCGGTCGGTCTGGATAAGTAGGGTAAAAATACTCAATAACACGCGTTTGATATGGAAAACTTTATTTTTCGGTTATAATCAGTAAATGTGGTCCCTAAAATAATGACAGTGTTATTTTCAATTGTATATATGTATAAATGTGCGATACACGTGATCTAATTTGTGTGTTCCACTGGATTTTATGTGTCAATTGCATATTATCAAGCATCGGTTGTCTGCTGGTATTTGTTTTTGTGCAGTTGGAGTCATGGCGCTGTTACGTTTAAAAGCTATATTTGAGTTTGCTCACTGTACCATAGACTCTAGAAATTATTTGCCGCTTGGTAGGGCGAAGGGATGAGTTTAACTAGTATTAAAACTCGGGGTAGACAGGAATTGCTTGATTTGGATGGTAGGTAATAACCCTGGGAAGTCAAATTAGGCCTATATGACTCGTAATGGAATGGCTCGGATATCGCAGAGTGAGGAGATGGTGGTTGGTAGGGTTATTGGAAATGAACTAGGGAGTGGGGAAGGATATCTGACTGATGAAGCTTGGCTGTCCTCAGTTGGTGTAGGCTTGGCTGTCTTGGTACGGCTTGGCCCGGCGAGACTGTGCTTGGCTGTCTAGGTGCGGCTTGGCTCGGCGTAATAAGTGAACAACCCGTCCTGTCGTCAGTGAGTGTAGTGGTGAGTGGTCCAACCCGCCATGGGCGCCCATAGGATTGTTTCGGTTCATTACCTACCTGCCCCCCCCCCCCCCCCCCCACACACACACACACACAAAGAGAAGGTTTCATTTCTTACTTACTTCGTGAATTCATTATTTTACTGCTCTGAAACCATTGGCTACTTTGTGGCAAGTATGGGAGGAATGTTTTCTTTGAGTTTTTGTCCGTTAACGTTCGCTTTTCTTCGTGATTCAACGTCGTAATGTTCAGTTCTTAAAAACAGGCAAAAACTAGTGGTATCGATAAAAAAACAAGTACCGTAGTTCATTAAAATTGTATCGTTAATCCAGTTCGCCAACTTTCTAAATAACTGGACATATTTTCACATGATCCCAAATCACTAAGTTAAACTGTGGAAATATCCCAACATCTGAATCAGCCCAATTATTTAAATAGCACTGTTTCCAAATCCGATAGGCTACGGTATCTAGTTTGTACTGGCCATTACAGCAGATCGTCACGTCTTTCCTCTTCTAAACAACCAATCGGAAATACTTCGCATTGCTCTTATTAGAATCATGAAGCACTTGTAGCCTACGAAATGATAAACTCGAGCCTATGGTTTTAGTAACAATTAGTTTTGTCAATAAACATATTTCGCCTGATTATTACTAACCACTAAGTAAAATGGATAAAAACCACTATATCACGTACTACTTACTACCATTATTCGCATTCTCGACTGAAACAAGAGGAAAGGTGATACGAACGTAAACAAACCACTTCTTTCAATGTGTAATTGAGCCTTATGCTCAAGCTTTTCTCTGTTTATGAAAATAATAGACGATAAAATGAAACTAACAGATATTGTATAATTCCGTAGAGTTTTATAAAATTAACAAGTGCTATATTTCGCCGTACCAGTGACGTAAATAATATACTGTCTATGTGTGTTAAGGCTACCCTTAAAGAGGGGACAATTAACCTTTTTATATTCAATAACTGGCATTGTTGTAAATGTTGTTGCATTATTTGTAAACAGGTTTAAACCTCACCCCTTGTACTTGACTCTGAGTGAAATTCCTGTTTGTGTAATAACGTGTCATTAGGCGAGTGTGTATAAGTAATGTTATTTCAGAGTACCGATACCGTAGTTTTGAGATGAATGCCCAGGAACATGAATACATACGATGTATTTCCCTGAAGGTAGTGTTGAAAATATCGTAGGCCTACTAGGGATGGCTGCTGTCAGCGTCGGCAATCAAATTTCGAATATTTAGGTAACCAGTCGTCATCGTGCAGCCTAAATTGAGGTACTCAACTACACAGATGGGCTTAAAGATCGAATTACTAAATTCTGTCCTTTCTTACAATGCATTCCACGTATGGATTTACGTCGAATTGGTGACATTTTGGCAAAATAGCAGATCTATGGTGTTCATGTCTTCCAGATTTTTGATAGTAGCCTGGAAAAGAAAAGTGTTACTCACGCAGCCGTTTAACTTGTAACGTACATTTTTACACCCTTCATTTATAAGTTTTTTTACACTATTTCCCAAAATTGTCAGGCTAATTAAGGCACATATTAGGCCTAAATATGCAAGTTATGATCGTTATGTTTACTGATGATCAGATATCTTTTTGAATTTGTTGAAGTACCGTACCCATTTCAAATTGCTGGTTGTTACGATTAAGCATCAAGTCGAGCTTTATCTTTATTCAGTGAATAATATACTGTCTAAACAATCTAAATCAAAAATTTTTTAGTTTTTTTAAATTTATGTAGGCCTATTTATGTCTCATATGTTACGCATCCAAAATTGCCTGCTTTGCAAGAGGGTTCCATTGAAATCATACATAACATTACGAAGTCTATCACTCTTGAATTCACCATTTTGTCTGTATTCGATTAAGAGTGCGAATCTTAGTCACTTTGATTATGGCACAAACATTGCAGGATAATTTAACTACTGTACAGGGGTGGCCAAATTATTAAGGCAAAGCTGAATAGAACCAAATTCTGTATTGCAAATTAAGATACAAAGCATTAAAATGAAAACATTGGTTTGAGTCCGAGTATCCGTTGCAGGAGTGTATTTTGTCATACTTTCACCAAATGCGCTACTAGAGATCTTTAGCGAACCAACATGATATTTATTTACGTATTATTTTACGAATTTAAGATTAAAGCGCGTGTATATTGTTTTGTTTTCTATTAAACAATAGACATTAAAAGGACAATCCTTAAGAAAGAAAAACGTTGTGCTGTCGGAACTAAATTTAATCTGTCGTCGTATATTCTTTTGTTATGAGTAGAGTATGGCATATACTATAAATATCTTCAGTAGAAGGAATTATTTCACAGAAAATCATCGACTGGAAATCAATAATTTAATAAATTTCCAGTCGCGTTAGCTCAATTGGCAGCAAAGACTGATGTGATTAGGATGCCACAAAAACACATTCGCTGTTATACTTTGTTTATAGTCGATTTTACCCTCCAGGTTGGTTTTTCCCACGGACTCAGCGAGGAATCCCACCTTTACCGCCTCTACGGGCAGTGTCCAGGAGCTTGGAACTTCTGGTCGTGGAAGATACAACTGGGGAGGTGAGATCAGCACCTTGCCCAGGCGGCCTCACCTGCAAAGCCAACAGGGGCCGCATGAGGGATGGGAAGGGAGGGGACGATTGGGAGGGATAGGCAAGGAAGAGGGAAGGAGGCAGCCGTGGCCTTACGGTAGGCTCCATCCCGGCATTTGCCCGAAGACGAAGTGGGAAACCACGGAAAACCACTTCGAGGATGACTGAGGTGGGAATCGAACCCCCTCTACTCATTTGGACCACCCGGCCGTCATACCACTTTTCAAATTTCGTGGCAGAGCCAGTAATCGAACCCAGGACTTCCAGGGCGGCAGCTAATCACGCTGACCACTACGCAACGGAGGCGACCTCTTTTATACATTGTTGAGTATTCTGTGAACTCATTAACAACAAAGAATTTTGGTTCTATTTACCTTTACCATAATAATTTGGCTCCCTGTGTATACTGTATGTATGTTATGTTCGACGAAGTCGAAATGTTAATATTAGGCTATATGTCAGAATACTGTATCACAATGAGGGTCATTATAACACTAGTCTATATTTAGCCTATTTTCATTTTATGAAAAAAAAAATAGGCTTACGAGATCACCTCTTGTCCGTGTGTGTGTGTTCGCGTATGTGTGTCTGTGTGTGTGTGTCCCTCTAATAACTTCTAAACGGCTCGAGAGATTTCTATGAAACTCGGTAAGGTCATAGCACCATTTTGGCTGACCCTTACCGTGCCCTTCAATTTCTTTCATTTTTTTACGTTTAACCAATCCAACATGGCGGCTGTGCGAAATATTTCACCAGCATTCAATATCTCCGAAAGTGTTACGGATATCACCCTGAGATTTTATACGGTGATAAAAGGAACTACTAGATGTTCACCTATGAGACTTTCGAAAACCTGGTAACTACAAAACCAACATGGCGGCCAAGCGAATTTGCGACTTTTAAATAGACGTTTCTCGCGATATGACCAACCAAACGCAATGAAACATGGTACAGCAAATGTTCATACTCATTGTAATGCACTGGCATCTAATTAAGTTCAATTGTTTACATAACCTCAAGATGGTGGCTGTGCGAATTTAAAAATTAAGTTTTTATTTCTTGTGTCGTAATCATGCGATCGAAATGAAAGTTTGAATAATGAACCTACGCAATAATCTTCCTTTAATGGTACATAACTCTATGGCCTATACATTATAACAATCCAACAGGGCAACCATCTGAAATATTTAGACGATTCTCAATATCTACGAATCTACTACAGCAATCAAACTGAATTTCTTTATGTTCATAGGAATATGAACGTAAGATCTCCTATAGGACTTTCAATAACCTGGTGATCACAAATATAACATGGCGGCGACGCAAAGTATATTTAAATGGACGTTTCTCGCAATTTAACCATCCGAGTGCATTGAAACTTGGTACACTAAATGCTTATACAATTGTTAATCCGCTGGAATTAATTTATTTCAATTGTTTCCATAACCACAAGATGGCAGCTGTTTGAAATTATAAAACTTCGTTTTTACTTCTTGTGTCCTAATCATGCGATTGAAGTTTGAATACTACTGGTACACAATAATCTTCATGTAATAGTACATAACTCTAAGACCTACATATATAAAAATCCAACATGGTGAGCATCCGATATATAAGACGGTTCTCAATATCTACGAATCAATTACAACAATCAAACTGAAATTTTGTATGATGATAGAGGCAATTAACATACGTAGGATATATGAAAATAGGCTTTAGTTCTTCACGGAACTACTTGTTCATTATGAAACAGTTTCTCCTACAAATCAGAGCTCAAGACACAGTTGTGTGACCAATTAGGTAAGGATAGCATCGCACCTGAGCTCAATTCCACGGCCTCCTATTTTAAATTTCACTGCGTGGCTCGTGTCATAGAGGGTTATTTGAGGAGGCCATGGTCAAATACAAGGTATTCTCTGCGTCCCACGCGCTCTGTTCAGTACGGTACAAAAAACTGGCGAAATCTTGACAGATATTTATGACTATTTATGTTCGAACATAAGATAGTTATAATTATCGACGAACATAAACAGTCGTATGCAACTTGCCTACAATGGCAATTAAGACACTCGCTTCGCCCGTTTTATAAACATACTCGTGTCTTAATTATTGCCATTATAGGCTCGTTGCATAATGTACTATAATGATTTTTATTCTTGCCAAATGTACAATATTTGAACAATTGTTCTCCTCTTGCTGAAGACTTCTGCGCAAGTCTTTGTAAATGTGCTGGATCAGCTTTAGTTTGGTTACTGGAACTGAGGTTGTTGAAATGCGGTAACCATATCCATAGACTATTATTTTCCTATCTATGCTAATATTTGCAGACGAAGCGTGCAGCTGTCTCATTCAAGTACATTATTAAAGATACAAAGTGACCTGTGATCGAAGCACTTAGGTTGGCCCCTGGTCGTTATTGATATACTGTGGCGTCTGGTGCCTATGGGTCAGGGAATATTGGCAAGGAGTGCTACAATCCTAGGCATGGGTGAAGAAGTAAAGTCGACAAGGAATGTTTGTTTAATTGCTCAAGAAATATATGTTAATATTATTTGGGTACTTTTTTTTTAGCGTATGGCTTTCTGAGTGCCGGGAGTGTCCGAGGACATGTTCGGCTCGCCAGTTTTGTAGCTGCTTCGAGACGGACACCCAATGGGTGAGCTACAAGTACAGTTGGGGAGGGAAGTTGGAGTGTAAGGATGAGGAGTTGGAAGGTAGGGGCTGTGGCCTATAGTTAGGGACCAACCCCGGCATTTGCCTGGAAGGAAGATGGGAAACCACAGAAGACCATCTTCAAGGTTGCCAGCGGGGGGATTCGAACCTCCTCGCCTCCCGGATGTGAACGACTGCCAGCAGTCATGCCGTAACGACCACGGCTAACTCATCCGGTATTTGGGTACTTGCTTGAAGATACTAATACAGATGTTCTCCATCAAAAAAAAAAAAGTAGACTTTATTAACTAGGGTACTTTGAATGTTATCTTCCCTCCGGTTCTCAATTATGCGTAGCCTAAGCCTGCAAGGTGTAGCCCTACTAGATTGCTGAATGTAAAGTCTAGGAGTACAGTAGGACTACATTCAGTAGTGTACGTTAGTCTGTAGCTCCTTTCGAGTGGTGCTTCATTGTACGTTGCGGTCTCACCAGTGGTGGTCGGTAATAGGGGTGCAGTGTTGCACAACGACCAAATTTCTTTAAGAAAAACAATTAATACCGTAATAATATTTTTAGTAATAAAAGCTGTACGTTTCCTTCCATATGTATAGGAATTCATAAATTTGTTCTTTAATAATTCAGGAAATCTTATAGTAAGTTACTGTGAACTGTCCGAGAAAGCGAAGCGCGCCAACTCTCTAGGAGCGCTCGTCCGATTGGTCGGTGCCAGGCCCAAGCACCGACCAGATCTCAGTAGTGAAGGGTATGGCACAGATGCTAAACAGAGTAAGTCCTATCCCAACAGTTAACTCGGCTGGTCGTTGCCAGCTGATTGCAACAAGGGAGCCGAGACGCGGACGGAGACATCCGAGATGCTCCGACAACTGCCGATACTATGTCTTGCAATGTAACTGATGCGTACCTGTGACATTCGCAGGCCTTTCTCGCCATCTTATATAACTTACGTTGTTTTGTTCTTGTGAAGGTTTTCATGTAGACTAACTTATAATCCATTTAATCCGATGACGATGTGATGTTCTATGAACTGGGTATTCGTGATAATGAGGTGCATTCGTTTTACGGCGCAATGGATACAGTTTTCTCTGATAAGCAGTCTTTTATTTTACCACCTACACCCTCCCCCAACCCCTTAATGAAAATAGTGCAACGCCCAGAACAGCCGTCACTGAGTCTCACTGTGTGAGTACTCATCATTCTACGCTTGCAGCGTGGCAATATGATGGCGGAGATACAAGGGTTGTTCTGGTATGGTAGGGACATATTTCTTACACTGAGGGTTCAAGTTCTCTTACCTTGAACACCCAACGTAAGAAAGTTAGCATCATATTCCTATGTATGGCTATGCAATTCAGTACCAAGTATCTGTTCTAGGTACTGAATAGTACTGGGTTCTTGGTTGCTTTAGTACTTTGGAGCCAATTCGTTTATATGACGTAATGCATTCCAGATATCTCAATCTAGAGAGAGAATTTCACCTCAGTGTATAGTTGGGATCATCAGTTGGTACGATACATCTCACCAAGATTGTGGCCATGCAAGCTGCGAAGACCCTTGCAAGGCATTGTATAAGTCACAACCTACCAGTGGCGGCTGACGTATATTGCTCTGGGGGTTGCATTGAGGAAAGGCGGGGCCGGGTAAAGACTGCTTGATACCAGGGAAGACGGTGCGGTAAATTTGATGTACAGTAGGGATATTTCCACAGTTTAATTTAACTTACGCAGTAATTTGGGAATATCTGAAAATATGTCTGGTTACTTAGAAAATCAGCCAATTGAATAAACATTGCCATTTTAATGAACTGCTTGATTGTTTTAGTTTTGTCGATACATGGTTATACCACTATTTTTTAGCCTATTTTATTTTATGAAAAAAAAATAGGCTTATGAGATCACCCTTTGTCCGTGTGTGTGTGAGTATGTGTGTAAGTTTGTGTGTGGGTGTGTGTGCCCCCCTAATAACTTCTAAAGACTGGATTGAATTCCATGAAACTCGGTGAGGTCATAGTACTATTTTGGCCGACACCGACTGTTACCTTCAAATTTTATTTCGTCTCACCAATACAACATGGCGGCTGTGCGAAGTATTTCACCGGCATTCCATATCTCCGAAACTATTACAGCAGCAGAGAGACACTTTTGCACATGTTTGTATCCTGTAGTTATGAAGATGTCATACAACACTCATAACACCTTGCGATACAAAAACTTGAAGTGACGTTGAATTGTTCAATGTGTATAAATTCTGTTTTTCTTTGCTCTTAAAAGGCATATTTTGTACTGTCTTTGAAAAATATTTAAAAACACTTCTTTCAAAAACGATGTGGCAGTTGGTTGTATTGACTAGCTATTGTTGAAAAATTATGGTCCTGATTGAGTGCGTCAAATGCAACATGTGCAATAAGTGTACCTGAGAGTTTGATAAACTTTGCATGTTGTTTTTATTAGTTTTTATTTAGTGTTTTTAATTGTTTGTATGTACATTGTATTTTTTTATCATGTTGAGAGCTTCGGTGTTGTTTATTTGAGATGTGTCCCAAAAGAAGGAGTTTGGGCTGAGGAAGGGACCATTGTAGGCCCTGAAACATGTACCCCTAAAAGTTGTTCAAATTAAAAGTATTGAATAGGCGGAAAAATTGAAAATTCTTATCTCTTCATAAACCGTTAGAGATACCGGATGAAGCTAGTTAAGATATAACATTGATTGACTTTCTTTTCTCTTTATGTCTTCTGTCACTTTAGAAAAATCGTGAATTTAATACGAGGTAAATTATCACTTAATAAAAGTTATGGAAAGCTACCCTCCCTCCCCCCCCCCCCCCCCCTGCCTTCAAACAGCTATTTAATAACTATTCACAATAATGTCAGAAAATGAACATGGATTAAGAAAATGTTCAACTTGTCTTCCAGCCCAGACCAACTGGACGTCGCAAATGAAGTGACAGTCCTTGATATCGAGTCCATCCGATGGAATGGGAATAGTCCAGATGAAGGCAATAAGGAGTTTCTTTCGCACAAGAGCTCCAAGTGGTTGGTAAGTAATTGCATTTCTGAGAATGTTAAGACTTCTGGATTTTAATCTACGATATCATGCGGAGTGGTGTAATATGAGGCAAGGGTCTCTTAATGACTTGTTTGGGGAATAGGTTTCATTTTAATGTGATCGTTTTGTTAATGACTATTAGCTGCAATAAATATATTCCAGTAGAGTGCCGCTATTCCGAACTAATTGGGACCGAACCCTGTTCGGTTTAGCGGGAATTTCGGAATTGACTTATTTCATTAATAATATCAACGTATAGACTTATCAAGGCGTAAATTAAGTGTGGGGACATCAGCTAGTGTCAGCTCTACACAGTATTGATCAGCCCGTGAACAGGTTCAGTGAAAGTCGAAAGGGAAGGACAGTGACCTTCGACTACTCATAGTGCAGACAATCGACTGTGTTGTAAAAATAGACTAGACACCCCACTCCCCCCCCCCCCCACCCTCTTATCCCGCAGTCCATACACACGAATCACTGCACTGCGCTCTGTCTAGTCAGGTCAGTGTTTGCTCTAGCGAAGTTTGATGAACTGTGTGCGCTTATTGCAAATTTGTTGAACTGTATTCTCTTATAGCATTTATTTAACTTCCCTGTACAGTATAACGACACACGTACGTTTTTACATGAAAAAAGTGACATCTTCTTGATTTCTCCTGTTTTTAAGAAAAAGTAAAAAAGGAACAATCGTTATTTTTCTGAACTCTGTTCCGAATAGGCGGATTTTTGGAATAGCGGGACTCTACTGTAGGGAAACTTAACACTTCACGTATTTACAGATGAACTTGCCACGCTGTATTAAGTCACCATTTCTATTGCCGATATTTTTCCTGAGGTTTCGTTTAACATCACCAGATTTCATAATGCAATGGTTTTTTTTCTTAAAAAATAGTATTCAACTTTGTTATTAAATGTTTGTTAAAAGGTTGTCAGTAATGGCATCCTCGTAATTGAGAACATAAAATAAAATTGTACGTGCTGAGGAATTTTCTCCTTTTAGCAACCTCCCTTGGAGGGCAGACAGACGTGACTTGGAAGCCTTGGAGAATGTGATGTTGGTGGTGAGGGTGTACGAACCCGTCCGTAAGTACTCCCGAGGCTCGAGGATCTGTAACCCACCTCCAGTCTTCCTCTATGACCTGGCTGTTCAGGGTACCCAAACGCTCGACCAACTCCGGGATAAGATCAACTGTGTGTCTGACTGGTCAGTCACGGAGGGTGTGACTGAGGATCCAGCCAAACAAACCAAAGCCAAGGTAATTAATTTCATTATACATTGTGATTTACAATCTTCAGAAGTTCAGTCAAACCCTCGTTTATTATTTATTTATTTATGTGTCTTCTTCTTATTGTCCTTGACTTTTCGGCCAGCCATGGACCACGTTAATTCAATTGCCCTCTCCCTCGAGCTTGAACATTCGCCCAGTGACTCCTCACTTGCCCTCTCCCTCGAGCTTGAACATTCGCCCAGTGACGCCTCACTTGCTCTCTCCCGCGAGCTTGAACATTCGCCCAGTGACGCCTCACTTGCTCTCTCCCGCGAGCTTGAACATTCGCCCAGTGACGCCTCACTTGTTCTCTCCCTCGAGCTTGAACATTCGCCCAGTGACTCCTCACTTGTTCTCTCCCTCGAGTTTGAACATTCGCCCAGTGACGCCTCACTTGCCCTCTCCCTCGAGCTTGAACATTCGCCCAGTGACGCCTCACTTGCTCTCTCCCGCGAGCTTGAACATTCGCCCAGTGACGCCTCACTTGCTCTCTCCCGCGAGCTTGAACATTCGCCCAGTGACGCCTCACTTGCTCTCTCCCGCGAGCTTGAACATTCGCCCAGTGACTCCTCACTTGCTCTCTCCCGCGAGCTTGAACATTCGCCCAGTGACGCCTCACTTGTTCTCGATGCTGCTGCTTCCTGGCTTCACTCCACGTCTTGCCTGCTGTTAGTTTAGGCTTTTGCTGGAAACTCAGGTGATCTTTTAGTTTCATCTTAAGGGGCGTACGCATCTGAATATCGTTGTATGTATACGTTTCCCACTTCTTTTAAATCCTTTTCTACCTCTGTGAACTGTGCTCCCTTGGTTTTATTACCCAGAAAGTAAGTAAAGATTTGGTTTGACAATCGCATTGGACTCAGTCTTGTTAAATGACCATAGAACACAATCCTCTTTCTCATCACGTTACTGATTTTGGTAACGTGTGTGCAGAGTTCATGATTGTGCCTCCGTCTGTAATCACCGTTTTCCTTGACTGGACCAAAGATTTTACGTAAGATCTTCCTTTCTTTGGTTCCAAGTTTCTGCATAAGACCTTTTCTGTGAATTGTGAGGCACAGATGACTGTGCAGTAATAGAAGCTTGATTTATTTATGCGTGTATTTCTTTCTTTTTTTCTTTCTTGTTTGAAGCAGAGAAGATTTTCCAATTCTTGCTGGCATAACACTCATATAACAATTAAAAGGAGGCTAGAACACTAAGAATACATGATGTAATGAATATTGGTTTAAACAGTAAAACTTGGAATATACTTCAAAAGTTCTGAAAGCAATTTGTGTCATTTTTTAAATATACGGTACCGTATATGTTGCATAATATACAGTATATCGTATGGCCTCGGTACCGGGTGCAAGCTTTGTTAATTGACGCCCATAGGGCACCCTGCATGTCGAATTTTATCGCTCCTTGGAGCGCTATGAAAGTCAATGTGGTTAGATATCTAAGCTCCTTGACACTATAGCGCTTTCTAGTAGAGAAAGGAGGAACTTTTTGTGTAAAATCCCGAGATTAATTTTGCCATTATGAACCTAAATTTATGAAATTGACATCTAAGCACTTTCAATAATATCTAAAAAACAATATCAACCAAATTTATAACATAAATGTGATTTTGAATCAAAAAAGACCACTCCAGATAACAAGAATAGCCTAAAAGTAATGAAGGTTTTTCAAAATATACTTTTGGTCAGTTGATATTATTCCATTGAGTAATGATGGTGTCTCAAGATTAGCATCTGTCTGTTAGGTAGTCAGCCCGAAGGCTGGTTGGATCCTCAAAAAGTACCGCCGTTAGGTTATGTGGGTAGATACCCACAAAAACCCAAGGCAGCACTATATTGAGGCGTAGGCCTACTAGGCAAGAAGAGGAGTGAGGTAGTTTGCCATTGCTTTCCTCACTGAGTCAGAACAGCAGTAGGCCTACTAACCCTATGTGTAGAACCTTTCACAGCATCCATAGGCACTGACTGTGCCCTGAATGTCATTACTAAGCACCACCCATACCTCAGTAGCTTCCATATAATCACAGCCATGAGTGAGACCGAGACATCGGTGAAAAGCCACATTTTACTCTAGCCTGTGCCAACAGACAATTGCAAATGTACTGCATTCATCAAGACATGACAAACAGGGCCAAGATTAGCATAGGCCCTCCTAAAGCTATAAGGCACGGAAATTGTTACACTTTTTCACGTAGCCTATATTATGAATGCAGTAATTTTGCATTTGTCTGTTGGCACAGGCTAGAGTAAAATATAGCTTTTCACCGAAGTCTCAGTCTCATTCATGGCTGTGATTATATGAGTCTGTCTCGTTGCGTAGAGACCACCATTCTTGGGTGTCACCGCGGAGTCCCGGGTTCTATTCCCGGCTCTGTCAAGTAATTAATTCTGCTCTGAGGGCTGGAACGGGGTACACTCATCCTCGTGAGGCAAAGCTGAGCAGAGGCGGGTTCGATTTCCACCTCAGCCATCCGGGAAGTAGTTTTCTGTGGTTTCCAACTTCTACTCCAGGTGAATGCCGGGATGGATCCCAAATTAAGGCTACAGCTGCCTCCTTCCCAATCCTCATCTGAATTACAAATATACACACACACACACAAGTACACGGGGCTACTAGACATTGATGTCGCAGAGCCCCTATGAATCTACAAGAACAACAGCAACAACGATTATATGAAGTTATTGTGGTATGAATGGTGATAAGTAATGGCGTTCGGGTCACAGCGATAGCCTGTGAATACTGTGAAACTCTCTACTCATAGTGTCGATGCTGCTGTACTGATCTTAGTGAAGAAAGCAATGGCAAACTACCTCACTCCGTACCTTGCCTATCACCCTTCTTCCTTCCTTACTACACTCTCTGGTATGGAAAAACGATCAAGTTCATATTGCTTGGAAATGATTACACACAATAATACAGTATTTTTAAATTAAAAAGATATGTAAAAACTTCACTTTTTATATCAAAAGGAGTATTCGAAAAGTTTCCGTTTAAGGGCTACCGGAAGGTCTGCAGCCAGCGGATACGCCAGGCGTAGAAAGCTGAACAAAAAACACACCGAATGGCTGTTTGCCTGCAGCACCTGATGCGGTTCTATGTTGAAGGCAGCACGTTCCTGAAGCGCATTGTTGCATGCTGGTGCCACCATTGGGAACCGGAGTCGAAAGCGTCGACGATGCAGTGACGTCATCCATCGTCCCAAGCAGATGAAGAGCCAACCTCCACTGTTCATTGATTACCGGGGCCCATTGCTTATTGATTTCAAGAAAGTTGGTGTCTCCAACAGTGGAGGAACGGTAATGCGCAACACTCGAGAAATGACAGCGGGCAATTAAGGCGAAACGTCCGGCAAAACCGTGACAAGGGGTGCTGCTTCATGATAACGCACGTCCCCATACCGCAAAGTTCGTAACGCAGAATGTACGCCAACTAAAGTGGGAGACACTCGAGTAACCGCCTTATAGTCCCATCTCTACCCATGCGATTATCATGCCTTCGGTCCTTTAAAATGGCCTTTAAGGGTCGACGATTCTTGTTGGACGAGGATGTGCAGCAGATGGTTGCGGGCGTCCTCATGCAGCAGGACACGGTGTTTTACCACAGGGCTTCTTCAACCTGGTGCGTCGGTGGGATGAGTGCCTCAATGCATACCGTTTCTGGACTGTGGGGGCCATCAAACGGAAACTTTTTGAACACACCTTATGCAACTCAGCTTGGCGATGGAAATTGGCCATCATCATCATCATCATTCACTGTACGACATTGTATTAATAGGATTGCTTTTCAGTCGGTCAACATGAGTGGCTGGGGAGTACCAATTATTATTTTATCACCGTATTACCTGAAGGAATTGTACATGAATTTATTATTGATTCACATTAACACGCTTCTCAAACAACTTAATGACTGTGATCATTGTTCTGTGTGACGTAAAATTTCTACCCCTCGTATTTCAGGCTCTGGTCGATTTTTCATAGAAAACTAATATTCAGAAAATACTACTTGACCTCCTCAAAAAGATGGCACCATCAACTCGTTTTCTAAACGGGCTGGTCGTTATTCTTGTAATTCAAACCCCTTCATAAAAAGCGCAATTGTCATAATAATATGTACGGTATCTTGTTGTATTAGTTTCAAAAAAATCAAGATTCCCAATTTTTTTTGAAAATAGCTGAGAGTACCCCCCCCCCCCCCCTTCCGTATTAAAACTTTTTAATAACATTATTTTATATAATTTTCAGGATGTCTACAAGTCGGGCTTCTTTTTAATTGAAGGGTCTTCTATAATGATTGCCGACAAAACGGACATCTTGACTACAGTGAAACTATTATAAAGTTGGCTGAAGAGAAAGGCCAAGGACCTTTCCAGGTTGCAGTCATGGAGGAGACAAGATTTGTTGACCTCACACTACGTGTAGGATACCCTTATTTTTATCAGCACCAAGGAGTGTGCAAACACCTCATCATGTTTGTCGACATCAGGTAGCCTACTTATATTTCATTCTATTAGTAATTAATTTGTAGCGTGTAAGTTCCCATTCTTCCCAGCGTCATAAAGGTGAGAGGCGTGATTACGTGAGCTGCATTGTTTCCCTTTGTATTGTCCGTCCAGAGTTAAGAGTGTACTACGGGCTCTTATGGGCTTTTACATTTAGCGGACTCCCCCAGAATTGATGACTTCGAATTCTTTAAAACTGGATTTTCGCTATGGTATTTAATAGGTTAATGGTCATGGGTGGATAGTACATGATCCTCAGCATTCATTTAATGATATGTAATTCTTACATTCTTGATATGCAACATGATTTTGTAATGTATCTGACAGCAGAGTCTGCGCGCTGGATGGAACAGCGCGCACGCTGTAGTACGTGTCTTATCTCTTCACTGAAGGCACGAGTCCAGATCTCTCCAAGATATTTGAAAGTGTTGGAGTGTAAGGATCGTTTTGTGTAATATAAAAATAATTGCGATTTAGGTATAAGTGGCATTAAAGATATGGCTGATGTTCCGTTTGAGAAACGTAAACCCGGGGAAATTTTAAGGCGCAGAGAACGACAGATAGTTTGTAACGTCTACCAATTATATAAAGACCAAGAATCAGGAGAAAAGTGCTGCTGTACGTTTTTGAAAAACCCGTGATGATATTATATTATTATTATTAGTATTATTAGTATTATTATTATTAATACTCACCTGAAATAATGTGCGTAACAGAACTTTCATGCAGTTAAACTACGCGATTTGTGGCGAATGAGAAGCTTGTAGTTTTGTGTAAAATAAACCGATAAGGCTCATTATGAAATGGATAATGATTGTTTTGAGAAATATGTTAAAGAACAGATTGTCGAAAATTTCCCACATCAGTCTGTAGTATTTGCCATTCATTGTCCAATGTACGTTGTGCCACTGAATTTTTTGTTTACTTTCTTTCATCTATCTATACCGAGCTCGATAGCTGCAGTCACCAGTATTCGGGAGATAGTGGGTTCGAACCCCACTGTCGGCAGCCATGAAGATGGTTTTCCGTGATTTCCCATTTCCACACCAGGCAAATGCTGGGGCTGTACCTTAATTAAGGTCATGGCCACTTCCTTCCCACCCCTAGCCTTTCCTGTCCCATCGTCGCCATAACACCGATCTGTGTCGGTGCGAAGTAAAGCAACTTGTAAAAAAAATCTTTCATCTACGCGTGTAATAATATGTGGAGTATCATATGATAAGAACAGAATTACTTGTTATTTCCGGGTACTCTCTTCGCCTCTGCAGATGAAAGTGACTCACTGGGATCTGTGTAGGTGTCGTTGCGACAGATGATTTGTATCATGTCACTGACCTAGGCTGACCTTGGAGAATATATTGCCATATTTCGTATTAAACTTGATCCATATCTAACGGATGACTCAGTTTAGCTTTCATGTCATTTCAATTGTTTTGTCATAGCCATATCGTACGTAACTAAAATTCCAATGTAAATAAATAGTAAATTGTCGCAGTATTTATAATCCGTTGTAAGCATTGTTATGTAAATCAATTACTATCCTCGGCTCCCCCACTCCTTAGGGGAATAACTCAGTCTTTATCTTTATTAAAAACTGTTCCAAATTCTGTTATTCTTACGGGAATTATAGTAAAAGGTTGCAGATTATAATAGCGCGAAGGATCGAAATTCCGCCGGGATGAAGAGCTTGCTGATAGTCCGGCAGCGGGCTGTACTACTCGTGTGGAGTGCTGTACAATAGCTGCCCGTCTACACTCGCTAGACGTGGCAACGCTTGTGCCATAAGAGCCCGTAGTACACTCTTAACTCGGGACGGACAATAGCAGCCAAGGCTCAGGCAGCCAGAGCCTAAACATGGCCTGCCATAGTCTGCGTCACATTAAACAAGTTACTAACAATGAGTCCGTATCATTTGTCCCCATCACTACAGCGCAACAAGTTCATCTGAAGTCCCGGAAAATCCTGGCATGCGAACTTGCCCCTCAAGTCATCATGCTACAGGATCTACTAATACAGTGAAACCCCTGGAATACGAACTAATTGGGGCTGTAGCCTGTTCGGATTTCAATTTGTTCGGATTAGCCGAAAATATCCATAACATAACTCCCAGCCCTCGTTACGGTATAGGACTGTACGTTGAGCTAGCGACAGTGAGGAAGAAGAAACTTCGACAGACAATTTGATTTATACTGAAGCTGCATCTGCTCTTGACATCGCATTGCGCTTCGTAGAACAACACGCAGTAGTCACGCCAAACGATGTCATGTTCATGCGACGCTGGCGCACGATTGCCACCGCCGAAATGTTTTCGTCACTTCGACAATTGAAGATAACTGATTTCAAGTGAAAGATTAAGTGATATTTTGTGTTTTTCTATTGTTATTTCATTTGTTTTTGCAAAGTGATTAACTTAAGGAATTACAATAACCAACTTTTCCGTTTTTCAATCCTGGACGAGATAAGTATGTAGCTTAGGCACATTTAGGCTGCACTTTGTTAGGTATTCTAACTGTATTTCTTTGTGAATTTTTCAACTAATTATTTAAAATAACGTTATATTGTAGAATATATAATTGTTTTATGACTAAAATAAGTTTCTCTTTTTTGCGTTGTTTTTTTCAAACTTGAAATTGTCGAAAATAACTCGTTCGGATTACCCGGGATTTGGGATTTCTGGGGTTCGGATTTGAGGGGTTTCACTGTATTTGCTGCTGCCGCGAAAGGCGTGACTTGCACAGTTACGTCAACAGAAACCAATAAGGAGAGAGCTCATGCATCGTTGTCAAATGTTTCATTATTGCCATTCCGTCACCAGCTACCACACGGTGAACTCCATCAGGCAAGCATTGTGGCTTTATCACAGGTAGCTTTGTCCTAATAGTTGAAGGTTTCACAACATTGTAGACTGGCACTGGGTTGCGCGCACGTGAGTGTGACTTCCCAGCGTTGCCGGTTTATTTATTTATTCATTCATTCATTCATTCATTAATTCATTTATTGTTCTTCCTCTTCTTCTTCTTCTTCTTCTTCTTCTTCTTCTCGCGGATGGGTCACTTAGGACCACGCGGATTCAACGCATGTTGAGCCTTCCTCCATATGCATGGATTGTTGTAGGTTCTGTTCCTCCGACCATGCACGTCGTGTTGGTTTCTTCTGATCTTCCTCAAATCCCCTTGTGTGAACAATATTTCTGATAGCATTTCTATTCCTCTGATCTGGCGATCTCATCTCCACTAGGTCCCTCTCCACCTGTTTGTACCACTTTGGTCTTGTACGTTTGTTCTGCAGGAATTTGTGGATTCGGTAGGTAAGTCTCGTATGATTCATTCTTTCCAAATGGCCCAAAAATTGAATTCGTCTCATTCTCATGGTATCGGTAAATTTAGAAATTTTCCTATATATTTCAGAGTTGGGTTTGGGATAATGTATGCCATTTTTAATTCTGGACCCTAAGATCTTTCGCATAATTTTCCTTTCTTCAATCTCTAATTGTTCCTTTAATGTTTTATGTTGTAAATTGAGTGTTTCTGAAGCACAAAGAGCTTCCGGTTTAATCGCTGTTACTATTCCATGACAAGCATTGCTTGTTATAGGCATAAACATTTTTTGGGTATTGCAAAACAACCTCCATTTTCTGGATTCTTGATGTTACAGATTTATTTTCAGTGCCATTTTCAGTAACCCATTCGCCTAAGTATTTAAATTCCTTTTCTCTAGCAATTTTGTTAGCGTTGATATCTATTTCATGTGGAGCATTTTTTATGTTAGTCATAAATTTAGTTCTTTCATAAGAGATATGAAGCCCTGTTTTTGCTGCTTCTTCCAAGATAGTGATCTGCTTCTGTGCATCAGAGATGTCTTCAGCAATTAGTGCCATATCATCAGCAAACGCTAGACAGTCTATTTTAATACCCTTAATCTTTGGCCCTAGTCGGTGAGATGGTGCCCCTACTTTTCTCCAGTCTTTAACAACCTTTTCCAGGGCACAATTGAAAAGTAATGGGGAAATTCCATCACCTTGACGGACGCCTGTCTTCACTTAATCCACCCATAAATTTTACTTTAGTCTTTGTCTCCGTAAGTGTGCCTTTCATAATATTTCTTGTTTTTTGGTCAAGTCCAAATTCTGTTAAAACATTAAAGAGTGATGCGCGATCTAGACTGTCGTATGCTTACCAGAAATACACAAACGTTATGACATATTTTTGTTAGTTGTGTTGCGAAAATATTGTATTCATTTATTTATTTATTTACACTGTTTACGCCCACATTGGAGCACCAAAAATCAAACCTTATATACAAAGTCTTCAAATACTACAGTAAGTTCAGTTCTTAATTCTTGATAATTTTTTCCTTTCCCAATACTTCTTCATTCTGGAAGATCTTGCAGCCCGTTCTTCGGCAGATATAACATATTGCTTACGCTGTGAAATTTTGAATGTTAGTCGAGTGTATTTGTTATTCAGAAGCCGTTTCTCCTCTCTATGTTCAATTTGATGCTTAGTAATTTTCAATTCGTCTAAATCCATTTGTATTTCTTTAAACCATGTGATTTTTGTTTTACTATTCCAAAAGAAGTCAAAAAGTTGTTTCAAGAGTCTAGTATTTGGCAAGCGGGATATGTGTCCAAAAAACGCAATCCTTCGTTTTCGCATCGTGTCAATGATAGATTCATTTTCCTTGTAAAGTATTGAATTGGGCAAAAGTCTCCACTGGCCCTCAACCTGGTGTTTTTTATTGAGTATTGTCCGAAGAATCCGTCTATCAACCTTCTGTAGTTTGTCAGTTGTTGATCAGGTGTTTAGTTTAAATAAAGTTTCACTTGCATATGTTGCTTCTGGCATAACGACGGAGAAATAATGTCGAAGTTTAGCTTTAATCGAAAGAGACTGTTTCTTATATGTTGGCCAGGTAATCTGTTGTGCTCGTCGCAATTTCAGTGTCCTACTATCTATTGATGCTCTCTCATTGGCATTCCAAGTGATGATCTCACCAAGATATTTAAATTTTTTCACAATCCTTATTTTCTGGGCATTATGCAGTACAATATGTGGTGTGTCAACTTGAAAAGATGTCATAATTTCTGTTTTCTCAAAGGAAATTTTCAACCCAACCTTTGCTGCTAATCATTCCAATTCCTTTACCTGAAATTTAGCTTCTTCGATACTAGTTGCTAATAATGCTAGATCATCTGCAAAGGCGAGACAATTTAGTCGAGCATTTTTTCCAATCTTAACATTCGGTGGACAAACCTTATTCCATTGACGCATAACTTTTTCCAGCACACAATTAAACAACAATGGAGATAATCCATCTCCCTGCCGAAGACCAGTATGGATTTCAAATGACTCAGAGGTTTCACTTCTAAAGCTAACTCTAGATTTAGTATTCTTAAGAGTGACCGCAATAAGGTTAACAAGTTTTCGATGTAAACCAAATTCAGTAAGGACATTCAACAGAGATTCGCGATGGATACTATTATAAGCTTTTTGAAAATCAATGAATGTGATCACTAAATCTTTGCTCCTAATCCTGTGATGTTTTATAATCCATTTGAGACTGATAATTTGATCTGGACAGCTTCGTCCTGGACGGAAACCACCCTGATATTCACCAAGTTCATTATCAAGTTGTTCGTGAATTCTGGAATATAAAATCTTTGAAAAAATCTTATACGTGACATCCAGCAACGATATCCCTCGATAATTGCTAGGATCTGATCTATCGCCCTTTTTGTGTATGGGGTGTATAATTGCAATATTTCGCTCTTCAGGCAATTTTTCTGTATTCCAAATGTCAATAAGATGTTTATGTAGGTTATGAATAGTCTGTACATTAGCATTCTTCCAAAGTTCTCCTGCCGCTTTAAAATTCTTAAGTGAATCAATCGCTGTACGCACTTCATCGTAAACCGGCTGTATGATCTTTTCCAGGGGTGTTTTATTTCTAGGATAGGGATCGAATTCAAAAGAATCTTCAGGTTCTTCACTATTAAGTAATTTTATGAAGTAATCGGCCAAAATTATGGCATTGTCATAATCATTATGGGCCACCTGTCCGTTCGTATCCTTCATCAAAAGAGTAGGGGGAGTAAATTTTGATTGGTATTGTTTAAATGTCCTATAATAGTCTCTTGTTTTATGGCGATTGAAAGCTTCATCAATAGATTTTAATGTTTCCTTCTGATATTCTCTTTTAACCCTCCTGATTTCTTTGGCCGTTAACCTTCTAGCATTGATTAATTCTTCCCTAGAACTTTCAGTTTTTTGTTGTTGGTCCTTCAACCAAGCTGAATGCCGGCGTAGAATTGCTATATCACAATCCTCATTCCACCATGCATGCTTCTTTCGTTTTTTAATGGGAGCAACGTCTTCCGCTACGGCTTTTAATTTGTTAACAGTGGTCCCCAAGTTGTCACTTAAAAGCGTGATGGATTGCTCAAAATATACTGGATTATTGATAACTGAACTAGGATCATACAATCTTTTGCTATTGAATTTTTGAGGTTTAATTTTCCTTTTATGAGTTAATTTGATTTTAATCTTGGAAATGTAATGATCCGAATCAACATCAACACCTCGAAGGACTTTTACATTATAAATTTCTTTGTGAAATTTCCGATCCATGGCCACATGATCTATCTGAAACTCTCCTAACTTAATATTAGGACATTTCCAAGTCATTAATTTATGTGGTCTCCTCTTGAACCTTGTTGTCTCCATAATTAGACCATGGTTAATACAAAATTCAATTAACCGTTCACCATTCTTGTTTGTCAAGTTATGTGCTGGCCATCGCCCCACCACTAGACGAAATTTCCTCTCACGTCCAATCTTTGCATTGAAATCTCCAAGTAAAATTTTAATATTAGCATCAGGTATATTCGTTACCAATTGGTCAAGTTCATCCCAAAATTGATCCGTCCCCTCAGTATCAGCTCTATTTTTGTCATTTGTTGGTGCATGAACATTTATCAATGTGTATATCTTGTTTTGCACTTTTATTTATTATTTATTTATTTATTTATTTATAGGACTAATACACGCAACGACCCAAAGTAAATCCATGCGAAGGAGGCTTCAGGCCATTATAAATGCAAAAGGTTGGCATACCAAATAATAATTGCGCTTGTGTACTGTAGAACGTCTCATTTGTGGTGTGGTACCCCAAGAATGGTTTTTGTTTCATATTGTAATACATATAGTGTTTGAAATGTTTTCGTTTTTCGGTAATGAATAATTGGTACTTTTCGTTCCACATAATGCTAACATGACGTTCTCTGGCCATATATTAAACCAACATTCAAAAATAACATTGTGTATGAATACTCTTATTTTTACCAACTGTATATGACAGTGCAATCACTTGGTAGAAGAAATTCCTGGATTCTGCAAATTACAAAAAAATCGCATTATAATGTACCTTATTCTACCCCCCCGAAGAGCAGGGTAATCACTTCTTCCTCCTAAAAAAAATTAAAAAAATCCATATATGACTCTTGAGTTAGGAGTTAGAACTGTTTAGCAATATAGTATAATTTAGTGTTGAATCAGCTATCAAACTAATGCGGAGTCATAAAATGCTACTTATTTTTCATTACGTGCTGGTAATTAAAGTTAAGACTTACAGATTTGCAAACTAATTCCCTATGTATGTTAACTGTATGAAAATTACTCAAAAATGCCAAATTGTTTTAGGAACATTGCAAAATATATTTCATAAAATAAATGCTAGGTCACCTCCGTAGCGTAGTGGTCAGCATGGTTAGCTGCCGCCCCGGAGGTCCTGGGTTCGATTCCCGGCTCTACCACGAAATTTGAAAAGTGGTACGAGGACTGGAACGGGGTTTACTCAGCCTCGGGTGGCCCAAATGAGTAGCGGGGGTTCGATTCCCCCTCAGCCATCCTCGAAGTGGTTTTCCGTGGTTTCCCACTTCGTCTTCGGGCAAATGCCGGGATGGTACCTTCTTCAAGGCCACGGCCGCCTCCTTCCCTCGTCCTTGCCTATACATCCTCACCATCCCTTACCTTCCCTCATGAGGCTCCTGTTCGCTTTGCAGGTGAGGCCGCCTGGGCGAGGTGCCAATCCCACCTCACCAGTTGTATCCCTTCCGATTCAATGTTCCCAGCTCTAGGACACTGCCCGTAGAGGCGGTAGTGGTGAGTTCCCTCGCTGAGTCCGTGGGTTCCACCAACCTGGAGGGTAAACGACTAAAAAAAATGCTAAAAGTTTCCTATGAAATAAAATTTGTGACTGTGCATTAGAAGCTTTTCTCATTGTCTTCCCGGAATAGCTCGTAGCGGATAGTAATAATTAAAAGTATTTCAAGAGGGGCCGAGAAAAACATTGCATAGGGGCCCTTAAATCCTCTCTGTGGGCTAACGGTGGGTGACCGGGAGTTGGCGACCGACGAATTTCTGAGCTTGGTCTGGATTTGCCCCTTTCTCCATTGCTTTTGGGGCCGACCCTTCCCTCTTTCCCTGTCCTATTTACCTTCCATGGGTCTACTTGAAACTTGGACTGTTGGTGCAGTAGAAAAGAGGAGAATAAAAAATGTGGTGTTACAAGAGAATGATAAAGATCAGATGGTGTAACAAATGAAGAGAATATGTTAAACAGATTCCCTCAGGTGTGGCAACTATGTAGAGATGAAACGATTAGCTCAGGACAGAAAGGCATGGAGATCAGCATCAAACTAATCAAAAGGCTAAAGACTTAAACAGAAAACTCCTAGGTAATCTCTCCTCTTCTATTCGCATCACTTGGTCCAGTCATCGGAGCCAGCTCATCCATCGTGTTCATTCCTAACCTTTATCTCTTCATTACGAGTCCCCTCCTGCTAATGCTCCCAGCTATTATTTGTCCCAGCAAACATTCCCGCTACCTTCATATATGTTACCCCTACTTTATTTATGTTACTTCTTATCTTCAACAAATTAATTATGCTGTTTATTTTATTTCCTCCTAGGCTCCTTAATGAATCTGATCCAATGGTGTCAAGAAATTACCCATTTCATCTACGGATTGCGAGGAAGAAAAGTCAACTGTGCATGATGTGCGAACTGCATATCGCTAGGTGAGTCACTCAGCGTACATATAGTATCAGCGGGATGGTAGAACTCCACCAATTAGGTTAAACCCAAACCGTCCTGTCAGCTCACGCAAATTGGTTTGGGAGGAGAGTGGGGGTAGGCAACCTCTCCTGAAATGTTTGTTAAGCCATGAGTGACTAACAGCTACATACACCTGGAACCCCTGGAGATTTTGTTGATATAATCAGTGCAGCTAACATGTTAGCCATGTACAGTCAAAGAGGTGGAGAATTGAGAATTATAGGAAACTATAAATTCCATACATGTGAGTTGTCAAAACGGGGTCAAAAGTGGAGGTGTTCAAACAAGGAATGTTCTGCCCATTTATTTACAAATTGTGGTAACTTTCTGTTATTTGGGTCTCACAATCACCAACCATGTACCACGATTAATCGAGAATTAATTTCGAACAGTGTAAAAAGAAAGGTACGTGGTGAAATATGTGAACGGCCATCGAAGTTGATTTTATTATATTAAAATATACTATCAGCGTCATATTTAGTGAGGCAAATATGTGTCAGCAAATAAATATCCAGAGCACCAGAAGTTGTTAATAAAGTTATGTAGGTACGCTTTTGTGTTTTAAGCTATACATTACAAATCTGCATATTCAACATTGAACTTAATAAAGAATAAATTTAGGTCACAATTAATCAAAAACACCTAAAATACTTGCTAAAAATAACATGCACAAATTTAGATTCAGATTACAGGCAAATTCTCACATCCAGAAAATATCACTTTTCAGAATGATTGATGTATGGTTGAATGATTAATTTGATTTTATGTGAAATTTGTACACAATGCAAGTAATTCTCTACTAATGTATCTTTCTTTAGAGTTTACAATGTGTTTTGCTTCATTTGTACAATTCCTTCCATTACATATTCCTCACCAAACAGAGGGAAGTAACAGAAAGATGGCGTCAACACTTTGATAAAATCAGCAATGCAGAGTTTCCGCATGCTCCTATCCCACAGACCACTCCTGTGCAGGGACCTGTCCTACCGATCACCGAGAATGATGTTAGCCTACCGAGGCGCTTGGTAAGATGAAGCCTTTAAAGGCTACCGGACCATATGACATTCCTGTAGAACTTTGGAAATCAAAACAATGGGATCCTACTCAGTGGTTCACATGTTTCTTCATGAAGATCATTGAAGAAAAACAGATACCAACAGAGTGGATGTTCAGCACAACTGTCCCAATTTGGAAGCAAAAAGGAAACCCAGCAGAGTGTTGTAACTACCGCCCTGTACGCCTCCTATCTGATACCATGAAGCTCTTAGAGCGTATCCTTGATAAGAAGATACGACAAATTGTTAATCTCACCGTCAACCAGTGTGGTTTTGTGAAAGGCTGTGGAAGAACAGATGCCATTCATGCTGCTCGTTTGCTCATCGAGAAACATTGCGAAAAGTCAAAGCATCTCCATCTTGCATTCCTAGACCTAGAAAAAGCATTCGATCGTGTTCCACATGCCTTGATTTGGCTTGCTCTTCGTGACCATGGAGTCCCTGAAGAACTAATAGATTGGGTCAAACTGTTGTACCGTAACCCAAAGAGTCGCATAAAATCGGCGGCTGGACTATCTGGTGAATTTCCTGTTTCTGTAGGTGAACATCAAGGATCTGCTCTTTCACCTCTCCTATTCATCATTGTCATGGACACTGTCACCAGGGACTTACAGAAACTTCCACCTTGGACCTTGCTTTATGCTGATGATATGCTTCTGGCCTCCGATGATAAGATGGATATTCAACAACAAGTCAAAGCATGGAGTGACCGCCTAGGAAAATTTGGACTACGGCTCAATGTTAATAAGACAGAATACCTAACAACAGATCAAATTAAACAAGGCACAATTAAAATCAATGGTGTCGATCTGCCGAAGGCAATGTCATTCAATTACCTCGGCTCAACTACTGCTGCTGATGGAAACTTAAGGCTTGAGATTGCTCACCGTGTGAGCAGCACATGGCTTAAATGGCGGACAATGACTGGTGTTCTCTGCGATAAGAAGATTCTAGACCGCCTCAAGTCGAAAATATATCGGTCCGTAGTGCGACCAGTCGCACATGGCGCAGAATGCTTGTCCACTACAAATGAAGATGTACGAAGACTTGCTATCATGGAAACGAAGATGCTTCGGTGGATATCTGGTCTGACACTTCACGATCCTGTCACCAATGATGACATCCGTAGGCGATATGGAGTAGCACCAGTCATTGAGAAGATGAGGGAAGGCCGTCTGCGCTGGTATGGTCATGTGCTTCGAAGGGACAAAACAACAGTTGCAAGCACTGAATTGACTTTTCTTGTAGATGCGGAGCGACCAGTTGGACATCCTAGACAGCGATGGCTTGACACACTTCATGAAGATCTAAAAATTGCTGGACTCCATACAGATATGGCCTACGATCGTATAAAATGGCAACAGAGAGCCAGAATAGCAGACACTGCCAGGGTGCGGGACAAATGCTAAGAAGAAGAAGAAGAAGAAGACATATTCATTTAATGGTTTTGCTTTTCAGCGTCCAGTCTAGTCAGCAAGCCTCTGTTTGCGAACAAGTCACCTCCATGATCCCCTATTAGCAGTTTGCACTGCGGCCTCCTCTGCTTCTACACCCCTACATTGAAATTGTTCAACACTGAAACTAACCATCGCCTGCTAGGTTTGCCTCTGCATCTCTTACCCTCTACAGCCAAAATGATTAACCTCTCAGGTAATCTCTCCCCCCCCCCCCTTTCTCTTCACATGACCCCACCATCTGAGTCGGCTCATAAGAACAGCTTCATCTGACGTTTTTATTTCTAACTTAGCCTTTATCTCTTCATTACGGGTACCTTCCTGCCATTGCTCCCATCTATTTGTCCCAGAAATTATTCGAGCTACCCTCATATCGGTCACCTCTAGCTTTTGTATTAGATATCCTGAATCTACCCAGCTCTCACTTCCATACAGCAAGGGCGGTTTAAATACTGAACGATGTTTTGTCGCTGCACTAAGTTCTTTCTTGCAGAATACTGCAGATCGCAACCGAGAACTCACTACATTGGCTTTTCTACACCTCGACTCTATTTCCTTCCCCATACTGCCATACACAGCCAGTGCTCCAATTTAGTTCCTCCTACCTGCCATTCTATTTTCTTGCGTTTCTTCCCTACCGACATAAACTTCATCTTTGAAATGCTGGTCTTCATACCATACTTCCAACATTTCTCTTCGAGTTCAAACATGTTGACTTGTAAACTTTCGACGGTCTGCCATTACGAACAGGTCATCACCATAGGCCAGGCTGCTTACCTGGTTTCCTCCTAATTGAATCCCACCCAGCCAGTTCATGTTCTTCAGCAAATTGTCCATATACTGAATAAGATAAACAGTAGTGCTGAGAGGTTAAAACCTTGCCTCACTCCTGTAATAACCTTGAAGCAATAACTCATCCTATAGCCCGACCCAGCGGTTTCTGCCGCGATATGACCGGGCAGGTGTGGCTTCAGAACAGTGGGAGGGGAGTAGGACTGACTAGCACGACTGACGGCTAGCGTCACGCGTCACCGAAACGAAATATCACGCGCACCGAGGGGTCAAGTTTGACAGGATACGGTTTCTACATAAAAGTAGGATGAAAGGCAGCATTTTACTGAGTATATAGAAACATGAATCACAATTCTACGCCCAGTAGTTTACTCTTTATGTTATTTTAAAACATGCTTCCATACGAGCCGCTGCTGAGTTGGGGAGCCAATGTAATGTTGCCAAGTCGTTGCACAATGGCGAGCGGGTGAGCGAAGCTCTCGTCTACATTGCGTAGCATTATGTTATCAAGGCCAAGTCCTAGCAGGGAATGAACGATGTTGCTACATCGGGACTCGGGGAGTCAAGACGTGTCACGTGTGCCAGAGGAGGTATGAACGAATTAAAGTGCGTAACTGCGTCGCGGCAGACATTCCTGGGTCGGGCTTTACCATCAACTCTCACTGCTGCCTGATTATCAATATAAATATATTTCATTGCCTGTAACAGCCTTCCCGCGATCCCATAATCCTTCAGGATGCTCAGCATCTTCGCCTTCTCTAGATCTACAAAATACAAACACAACTGTCCATTCTTCTCAGCATTTCTCAATAACTTGGTGCATACTGCAAATTAGAATTAAATTAAATAACTCTCCTTCTGTTAAACATTAGACAATTATTTATACAAAGAAATTCTTTTGACAGTACCACATTTTTGATGCTATATGATGATATATGAATTGTAGCCAATGGCCATAAGCTGGGCAACAAGTTCCATTTCAAGTAGTTCCAACTTTAGCTACCAGATGCTACGGTCACTAACACTAGCGGCGAACGTTAGAACTTGATAGAGGGTTTCCTAACCAGCCAAATATAACCTAAAAATTTTTCTACATTCCACCAATTGCAGGGGTAGGTTCTTTTACGTGCAGTAAATCTATAACATGGGCCCGCCGGCTTTACTTCCCCACCGAAGGAAGGCATACTGAAGGATTTTAACGCTCTTAAGAAATCTAACGACTTCGGCCGGGTTTGAACCCGCCATCTTGGCCATAGCAGTTCAGCAGCCACCCAGTACGCCACCGAAACTGCTTAGCTTCACATTTTTCGAGATGCCTTCCACAACTTCATACATACCTAGTACTTTGAAAATGGACACAAAAACTGCGTCACTACAGTATTTGAGATATATTTTAAAAATAAATCTTTATCATATATTTTACTTTGCTGTTGCTTATTTTAGGGCTGCGATATCGGGGTCTAATAGCCCCGTGTATTTGGGTGAGCATGGGATTTGTGTGATAACATGTGTTATTGTGATGGCTGTACTAGTGTGTATTTTGTAATTCAGGTGAAAATTGGGAAGGAGGTGGCCGTGGCTTTAAGTTAGGAACCTTCCAGCATTTGCCTGGAGAAGAACTGGATATATATATATATATTGTATGACATACTGACAAAAAGCATGCAAGATAAATATTGTTACGGCTGTGAGTTTGTTTCGTCGCCTGCCGCGTGAGTCATCGCCGCCCCGGGGCTATGCTCTGCCTCTGTGTATTACCTGCGCCTTACGCAACAGGGCTACTAGGACAAAAGGGATGGTCCAGAATATTCGTGACCCTGCCAGTGATGGAAATCTCTAGAAGCATTCATTGAGTCACCAGCCTGCTATATAAGAGCGACCTGGCCCGTGAGGTGGACAGTGTTTTTCGAGCTAGTGCGAGCTTTTACCTGAGCGACAGTTGTTGGTGACGTGACTTGCGAAACCCTAGTGAAACTGTGTCTTGAGCGAGTGTGTTTTCCAGTGCAACAGAGGTTAGTGTGGTGAATTGCGAAAACACCGGGGGCTGTTTCCCTAGCCAGCGGACAGCGAAGCAGAGTGTAGTGGTGAGTGACCGGCTATCGTAAATAACTGTAGCTTGCGTATTCAAGGAAGTGTTGAAGGTAGTTCTATCGAGGCCACCAGTCCCATTAGGAGGGATTAACTTCTGTGGCTTATTGACAAGTGAAAGGCAAGTGTTCCCTACAAGAGGAAACTAGAGTGAGATACTAATTACTTGTATTTGCTATTTGTGTGGTGTATCTTTCTGGCCCGCAATAAAGCTAATACGTTTCTTTAAAGGAACAATTTGTGTTGTGCTTTCTACCCACCGTAATCCAGTTAATGGAAGTGCCACGAGGGGGTGGCACGTAACAATATATACAAACATAAACATTGATATAGGCCTATACATATTTACATGGTCACATGACAAGGCAGGCTTATATCCTTAAATCTAAATTCTGTATCCATTGTAAAGCTGGAGGTGTTGCCAACAGGAAGTCGGACCGATTACCCTGATATGCTCTACTATGGCATTCGTGAACAATGTGGTGAACTGACTGTGAAGGAGCACCGCAGTCACATTGGGGAGAAGGAATTTTACCCCATTTGATGAGTGATTCAGCACAGACTCCGTGGTTAGTCCGGATCCTATTGAGGGCAGTCCATGTTCTTCTTGGCAGGTCAAAACCAGACGCAGCGCTATCTCCAATTAAATCACTCCAAGCTTGAACGTTATTGTTGGTGCTCCATTCATTTCTCCATTGTTTTGTTAATATTCATAATTGAAAACATTTGTTCACAAACGAACGTCGTTCCGAACATAGCAACAAAATTCAGGGCAGGGTCATGAATCCTCGGGAATTCTTGTTCCTCAACGCCTTTATAAAATTCCTCTTGGCACGCCGGAAGGTGGAAGTAGATTTCACCGGGCAAACTAGGGGATTGACTATAATAGGTAAAATATGCAGGTTTTCGTAGAAGTATCAGACCTGATTTATTGCAAGAAAGTATTTTACAATTGGAGCTTAATTAACTTTTTTGGTTTCGTCTTTCTATGCATATTTTTAACATTTTATTGTCTTATGGAGACGGTAACCTTCTTGTCAATTGGGGTCCATTTTTAGCCTACTTTTCACATTTTGCAAAAATGAGGAAAAAGTAGACTTATGAGATCGGGCAAATGTGTGTCTGTCTGTCTGTCCTTCTGTCTGTCTGTCTGTCCTTCTAACTGTCTGTCTGTCTGTGTGTGTGTGTCCCCCCCCTATCAACTCCTAAACGGCTGCAGCAATCAAAACCGAATTTAGTATGAGTAAAGATGTGCACCGGAATATCTCACGTCCATATTTGAAAATGATGTCAGTACTACCAACTGCTGAAAAAACGCACTAGAAATTTGAGCTCCATGTTGGATATCTTGCAAGGTATGCATGGGAGCTATTCCAAAATAGGCACACATGCAGATAATACTATTTCAGTTTAATTTCCAGGAGGCCAACAATGACAGTGTTGCCAAAATAATTTTAAGCCTTCTGATAGGTCCAATGTTTAAATGCGTATAACTTCTACACTATCAATTGGATTTCAACCAAATTTTGTATGTAACATCTGTACATAAACAGATATGACTGAGCATATTCTTAAGAGCCAACAGGGCTACCAACTGTTAATAATTGCTCTCTCTATTTTTTTTATCCAAATACCAATATATCAGAAAGTATGCAAGCCAACAGCTTTACACTATGCACACGTATAGTCTGACATTTTAGATTAATTTGGAGTAACTTATATACGTCAGTTCTACCAACATGATTATAAGCCTGCTGATACGACCAATTTTTAAATACATGTAATTTCTATACTATCAGTTGGATTTCAACCAAATTTCGTATGTGCTATGTGTACCATAACATATATGACTATAAGTATTGTTAAGAGCAATCAGGGCTGCCAACTGTTAATAAATGCTGTCTATATTGTTTTTACCCTAATATCAATATACCAGAAAGTATGCAACCCAACAGCTCTATACTTTGCACACGTATAGCACCTGACATTCTAGATTAATTTGGGGTAATTAATACAAGGCAGTGCTGCCAACATCATTCTATGCCTGCTGATATGTCCAATTTTAAAATACATGTAACTTCTATACTAACAAATGGATTTCATCCAAAATTGGCACAACATGATATAATATTTCAGATTATTTCTGACCAGCACACGCATGGTTTTGTTGGCAACATGCTTTTACGCGTGCTGATAGATCCAGTGATTAACTGCATGTAACGTCCATTGGACTTCAGCCAAATTTTGTATTCTGTACCTTAAGAGATGGAACTAAGAATATATTCAGTCACCAGGGCTGCCAACTGTAGTGCTCTATTAGGCTACATCATACCAGGTATATTTTGAACTAATTAGATATTTCGATATTACTAACTTAATTTCGTCATTATTCTAGATAGGTTCATATACTGTAGAATAATCATTGGCATGAAAAGTAGGCTGTATAGTTCTTCACGGAACTTCTTGTTATACTTGTGGTCACACTGTCCTTATGCAAGGTTTGGAACTGATGTGTAACTATCTAACAGTCTGTTACGTCTTCACGCAAAATTTTATCTCCCGCAGAGATGTTGGTTGGTTCCTCAGATTAGGGGCTGCGGTAACGCGGTCATGTAACCCCGTGTACTTTGGGTGTGTGTAGAATCTGTCTGATAAACAGTGTTAATTGTGATGACTGTATTAGTCTGTAATTCAGGTAAGGACTACAGACGGTCAATTTCAAATAGTAGTTCCTAATTTTGGTACCAAATACTACCGTCAACGACACCTAGCTGTGAACTTGGCAACTAGAAGCCACCTCAACCCGCAACTTTCAACGAACGTTGGTACATTCCCTCCAAAGGAAAGCATACTGAGGGATTTTAGCGCTCTTAGAAAATCCGACGACTTCGGCCGGCTTTGAACCCGCGACCTTGGGCATAGAAGTTCAGTTACGTCACCAAAGCCGCTTCCCACAGAGTCAGATGGAAAACTGAATGTGATCTCGTGCAATGGCGTTGTCATGGCAACCTCTGATAGCTCATCCCTCATCAATTTAGAAGCATTGTCATGGTAACCTCTGATGGCTCTTGGCATTTTCTTATAATTCCGAAATAATTTTACTTATCCCTTGGCGTAATGGTGGGTCATATCAAAAATGCTTTCAGACAAAAGTTGTAGGTAATTATTGTCCATTTTGTACGGTTTTGATATTGTGTCTTTTAAGGGAGATATGATTAATGTTTCCAGAAAAAAAAACCACTTTTTCCACCCCTTTGGTCAATGGTTGGTGCTATCAAAATACTTTTTAAACATAAATTTTTAGGACATATCCGACACATAGTAAGAACTTTGAATGGATTCGATATTTCACGTATTAAGAGAGTTATAGCGATATTTCACTTAAAAAAAAAAAAAGCCCCCCCATTTTCACCCCCTTCGACCGATTTTTTCCATTAACGAACTCGACCGAGATTTTAAAGGGATACATAATTATGTAAAAGAAATTCAAAGTGATTGGTGCAAAATTACGGCAGTTATCGTGTCCACAAGAATCTGATATACATGAATTTGAACTTACGGTGGTTTTGGGGTCCGGGGGGGGGGGGGGGACGCGAAGATATGTCGACTGTTTCCGGAAGTCGAAACATGGTACCCATTGCAATAGTTAGCTTTCTAATGAAATCTACGGTGCCTAAATTGAAATCAAATCAAATCACCATTGTAATGGTAATAACCGTCCCTCAAAATTGAATCGCAAAGCAAAGCCAACTCCGTACAGGCCATGGAGGCCCTGGGAGTAGTGGAAGGTAGAGGCTTCCACTTTTTGTGACATCGGCACTCGGTGGGATGGAGTTGTCAGCTCCACGCCCGGCCGTCTTTGCTCCCAGGAATTACCCTGATACTCATTTCTGGTGTAGGCTGAGGCGTAGGCGTATCCGAAAGTGGTAGTTTTGTTTCTAAAATCCACTACCTGGGGATCGAACCCACTCCCTTTCAGTTAGAAGCTCAGCGCCTCTACCGACTTCGCCACGCAGCCTACTGAAATGAAATGAAATGAAATCACCATTGTATTGGTGACAGCGGTCCCTCAAAATTGAATCGCACTGTAGTTTCATCAGCTCAACTCTGGGCGCACCGAAAAAGGGGTGTTGGCGTCCAAAAGAAGAGTTATACAGGTTCTTCACAATTTAGAAGTTTGTTGAAATATCTAGCGAGAATTTCTGCATTGTCTGTATTGTTATGAGCCAGCTTCATCAGTAAGGTAGCGGCTTCGGTGGCGTAGTCGGTAGCATGCTGAACTGCTGTGCCCAAGATCGCAGGTTCAAACCCGGCCGAAGTCGTCGGATTTTTTAAGAGCGTTAAAATCCTTCAGTATGCCTTCCTTCGGAGGGGAAGTAAACCCGGCGGTCCCATGTCATAGATTTATGGCATGTAAAAGATCCTTCCACTAACTAAACGTGTGTGAAGCTGAATTTCCAGGTTAGATTTCGTTTTAACGCTCTATCAAAGTTCTAACGTTCACCACTAGGTGTCAGTGATATCTGGTAGCGAAAGTTGGAACTACTTGAAATTGAACGGACCTTGTAGTTCACCCTATGGGTGTCCGCTTGAAGCAGCTACAGACTCAGGCGAGCCGAACGTGTCCTCGGACACTCCCGGCACTAAAAGCCATACGTTAAATAAATAATAATCAGAAGGATCGGGACAAGCATGGCAGATTAAAAAAATATTCGCGTATAAGGGGTTATACGTTCGAACCCAGGCTCTTGTAAATATTTTTAGCCTACTTTTCACATTTTGCAAAAATGAGGAAAAAGTAGACTTATGAGATCGATCCGGGAAAATGTGTGTCTGTCTGTCTATCTGTCCTTCTGTCTGTCGGTCTGTCTGGCTGTGTGTATGTCCCCCCCCCTATCAACTCCTAAACGGCTGCAGCAATCAAAACCAAATTTAGTATGAGTAAAGATGTGCACCGGAATATCTCACGTCCATATTTGAAAATGATGTCAGTGCTACCAACTGCTGAAAAAACGCACTAGAAATTTGAGCTCCATGTTGGATATCTTGCAAGGTATGCATGGGAGCTATTCCAAAATTGGCACACATGTAGATAATACTGTTTCAGTTTAATTTCCAGGAGGCTAACCATGACAGTGTTGCCAAAATAATTTTAAGCCTTCTGATAAGTCCAATGTTTAAATGCATATAACTTCTACACTATCAATTGGATTTCAACCAAATTTTGTATGTAATATCTGTACATAAACAGATATGACTGTGCGTATTCTTAAGAGCCACCAGGGCTGCCAACTGTTAATAATTGCTCTCTTTTTTTTATCCAAATACCAATATATCAGAAAGTATGCAAGCCAACAGCTTTAAACTATGCACACGTATATTCTGACATTTTAGATTAATTTCGAGTAACTTATATACGTCAGTTCTACCAACATGATTATAAGCCTGCTGATAGTACCAATTTTTAAATACATGTAACTTCTATACTATCAGTTGGATTTCAACCAAATTTCGTATGTGCTATGTGTACCATAACATATATGACTATAAGTATTGTTAAGAGCAATCAGGGCTGCCAACTGTTAATAAATGCTGTCTATATTTATTTTACCCTAATATCAATATACCAGAAAGTATGCAAGCCAACAGCTCTATACTTTGCACACGTATAGCACCTGGCATTCTAGATTAATTTGGAGTAATTAATACAAGTCAGTGCTGCCAACATGTTTCTACGCCTGCTGATATGTCCAATTTTAAAATACATGTAACTTCTATACTAACAAATGGATTTCATCCAAAATTGGCACAACAAGATATCATAATAATTCAGATTATTTCTGACCAGCACACGCATGGTATTGTTGGCAACATGCTTTTACGCGTGCTGATAGATCCAGTGTCTAACTGCATGTAACGTCCATTGGACTTCAACCAAATTTTTTATTCTGTACCTTAAGAGATTGAACTAAGAATATATTCAGTCGCCAGGGCTGCCAACTGTAGTGCTCTATTAGGCTACATTATACCAGGTATATTTTGAACTAATTAGATATTTCGATATTACCAACATAATTACGTCATTATTCTAGATAGGTTCATATACTGTAGAATAATCATTGGCATGAAAAGTAGGCTGTATAGTTCTTCACGGAACTTCTTGTTGTTTGTTTTGATTAGTGACTTTTGTATTTTCTCCCCTACGATTATGTTGGATGTGATATGCTAGGATAATTTGGATGTGATGATTTTAAACCTAGAGAGGTCAGTGCTAGATATCGCATTAGGAACGTTATGTAGCGGCTTCGGTGGCATAGTAGGTAGCATGCTGAGCTTCTACGCCCAAGATCGCGGGTTCAAACCCGGCTGAAGTCGTCGGATATTTTAAGAGCGTTAAAAATCCCTCAGAGTATCTTCCTTCGGAGGGGAAGTAAAACTGGCGCGGCGGTACCATGTCATAGATTTATGGCATGTAAAAGAACCTTCCACTAACTACAATAGTGTGAAGCGAAATTTTTAGGTTAGATTTGATTAACGCTCTCTTAAGTTCCAACGTTCGCCGCCAGGTGCCGGTTGCGGCGGCGTCTATCAACCAAGTTCACAGCTAGGTGTCGTGGATGGTAGCATTTGGTAGCAAAAGTAAGAACTACTTGAAATTGATCGTCTGCGGTTGTTACCCGAACTAGAGATAACGCACGCTAATACAGCCATCACAATTAACACCGGTTGTCAGACACACAAAGTACACGAGTCTATATGACCGCGTTGTCTCAACCAACCAGGATCATTATGTGTTCTCGTAACGTGAATACTGTGTTATGATATTATTATGCAGACAGTTCATAGAAATTAGAGGCGTTTTTTATTTTACTTTGTGGTATTTACCTATCAATAGTCCGGCTCTGTGGCTAAATGGTTAGCGCGCTAGGCTTTGGCCCAATGTGCCCCGGGTTCGATTCCTGGCCGAGCCATCAGGTATTTTAATCTCCTGGGATTAATTCCCGTGGCTCGGGGACTGGGTGTATGTGCCGTCTTCATCATCATTTCATCCTCATTACGACGCGCAGGTCGCCTACAGGCGTCAACTAGAAAGACCTGCACTAGGCCTCTCCGGAGGCTACACGATCATCATTATTTATTACCTATCAATAGATCACAGTCTTGACTACATCGGTAGGAAGATTTGCATCCCAGCCTTCAGTGGATTTATACATGAAAATGAAAATCCACAGCCTGTTTCCAGTCTCCGACCGGGTCAGGAATGGAATGAAGTCCCCATCTAGCGGCGAGGATAGGAACTGTGCCGGTTGCCGAGGCCTGACGCACTCCTCTGGGGCAATGATTAAATGAATGACAGATGAAATGAAATGATAGTGGAGAGTGTTGCTGGAATGAAATTGTGACAGGGAAAACCGGAGTACCCGGAGAAAAACCTGTCTGCTTCCGCTTTGTCCAGCACAAATCTCACATGGAGTGACCGGGATTTGAACCACGGACCCAGCGGTGAGAGGCTGGCGTGCTGCCGCCTAAGCCACGGAGGCTCTCTGGATTTATACATGAGTTGATTTATTTGTATTTGATGGACATTTCAACCGTTTGACTTGTGTAAACTGTGTTTGTGTCCTTGGGACGGGATCTTTATAGATCCTTGCTTACAGTACATTTTAGAAGAGTGGTTGTTAACTGGTGGTCCGCGGACCACCTGCCGCGGGAGGAAAGGGTCCACCAGCACGTATAAAAAAGTGGCCAATGAATAGGGGTTTAGAAAACGATGTGTGTTGAACGAGAATCGTCCGAATGTATTCGCGGCGATGACATCAGGGTTTGAATTGAAATATCTTTAAAATAAGTGTTATTGAGGAAGGGTTACAACTGATAAGGTGGGGGGGGGGAAGAAGGGGGGTGGGGGGGGGGGCGTACATGATCCAATTTCACGCCGAGTGTTCCGCAGACTTCTACGGGTTCATAACCACTGATTTAGAGATTTTATTCATGTCCATTCTTCATGGGATTTTGTTCGATTTGAATAGTACTTTTTATTGTGTTTCAGCTTACCTGTATGTGTTGATGTTATGAGCTCAGTTTAGTATTAGGCTACCCCAAGCAGATATTATACTGTATCAGCATGCCCCGAAAAAGAGTCCTTTCTTGGAACGCACACTACCTGGTTATCAGTATTATGGACATGGAACTAAGACGTGTTGCCTATCAAATGTGTTTCTTATGTTCAAATTTCGACATTTCCTTCATGACATCTATACTAATATATATATATATATATATATATTTTAGCGTATGGCTTTTGGTGCCGGGAGTGCCCGAGGACATGTTCGGCTCGCCAGTTTTTTTGTAGCTGCTTCGAGACGGACACCCGATGGGTAAGCTACAAGTACCGTTGGGGAGGGAAGTTGGAAGGGAAGGACGAGGAGTTGGAAGGTAGCGGCTGTGGCCTATAGTTAGGGACCAACCCCGGCATTTGCCTGAAAGGAAGATGGGAAACCACAGAAGACCATCTTCAAGGTTGCCGGCGGGGGGATTCGAACCTCCTCGCCTCCCGGATGTGAGCGACTGCCAGCAGTCATGTCGTAACGACCACAGCTAAGTCACCCGGTACTAATATAATAAAGCTGAAGAATTTGTTTGTTTGTGTGTTTAAACGCGCTAATCTCTGGAACTACCAGTCGGATTCGAAAAATTCTTTTTGTATATGATAGCCTGCTTCAAGAGGAATAGTTTAGGCTATGTAGCATTAGGCTACACCTCTCAGGTAACCTTAAAGATTGATTATTGTTCAGCAAGTCGCAAGAACAAGCGCTCCGAACAGCTTCAAGTTTATTGTTGCCTGGCAATGCGGATTGCATCACTTCGCCCCTACCAGTGTTCTGGTGCAGAATTGCGAGCTGCTTATAAATTGCAGTCACAGGGAGTAGGCTAATTAGTGCAAAAAGATTTCTTAGGCCCCTTAAAACAATCATCATGACAATAGTGTGCCTCTGTATTAAGGGCGATGGTGTTGGTGCAGTAGCCTGAGATTATCAGCTACAATAAGCGTTGGTGCTTTACGATCCTTATCCTTGAGCACACCAGTTCTGTAGTAGTATTCATTATCATCCACAAAACAAATAAATCCACCGGGCGAAGCCAGCATCCCTCCTGGCTGCCAGAAGGAATGTGATCCAGCTGGCAGTGGTACCATGTGGAATGTTTATCACATACGGATTACTTTGTAACAGCAGAGTATCAAGAAGGCAGTGCGAGAGTAGACATATCAAGTAGGCAGTGAAGAAAAAAAAAGAGAGTCTTGGAATTTTGTTATGTATTACGAGAGTGTAAAAAATACAAATATATTTTGTGTGTTGATGAATGTCAAGGATAATAGAAACGGTAACAACTTCAAGGTAGGATAACATGTCAGATGTTACACATCATATGCGACTACTGTAAGGATCGAATCTTTTTTCAAAATTTAGAATGTAATGGGTTCATTCTTCTTTGCCTACCATCTTTTTTTCTTCAATGGGGTGACCATCTATGGACTCCGGAATTAAGTGGGTTCAAAACCCTCTATCGACTGTCCATGAACTGGTTTTCCTTGGTCTCCAACTATTTCCCTTTGAACTCCGGGGAAATGTTGGGACAGTGTCTTTGCACTGGCTAGGTAGCGGTGCACAGTATCACTGTGTATCTGATACTAGCAGCAGTGCCCGGCTTCGCCCGTTGGATTTATTTGTTTTATGGATGATAATGAGTACTACCACAGAAGTGGCACATGATAGTTCAACAGAAAAAAAAAATATTATATAACATTTTGTGGTGGTGGTGGTGGTGGTGGTGGAGGTGGTGGTGGTGGTGGTGGTTGTAGTGGGGGTGATAAGTAGTACAGTATAATGGACGTAACAATCAGGTCATTTTCCCATAATGATAATAATGAATAGGGAAACGGCTACTTACTAACTAATCTACAGCACTGACACATGTAATTAAAAATGATTAGAAAGAGGAGTAAGTGAAATAAAAGACACGGCCTAGAGCCTATTTATCATTGGCTGTTAGAAATGTAGAGACCAATAGTGTCGTCTTTTGTCGCATAGCACCGTAGGAAAATAAACAGAACACTTTGGAAAACTTCGGCTGTCCCGAGCTCCTGAGGTAGCAATAGTATCATTTATCGCCACAAAGCGCTTAACGATAAGGTTCGGAATACATAAAGGTAAACTTGAAAGCACCAACGCTTATTGCAGCTGATAATCTCAATGTACTGCACCAACACCATTGCACTTATACTGAGGCATAATATTTTCATGATGATAACTGTTTTAAGGGACCTAATAAATCTTTTTGCACTAATTACTGCCCGTGACTGCAATTTATAAGCAGCGCAAGATGCAACTATTTTCGCAATTCTGCACCAGAACACTGGTAGGGGCGACGTGATGCAGCCTGAATTGCCAGTCAACAATAGACTTATTAAAATACTCTTACAGTTACACTACTACGGACATGAATGGTTCTAGGGCCTTAATACGTGGTTTTCATGTTCGTTTTCTCTGTTATTCTAAATGTAGGGAATGGAGAGCGTTGTCCAAAATATCAAGTGGACAGTGTTACCAGCAGGGTTTCAAAGTGTATGTAAAATTTGGTGCAATTAGGAGGAACGGTGTAGATTTGTGATAAAGGGCCTAAATACAGGGAATGAAGTGGTCTGTCCGAACTTTAAAGTGGACAGTGTTACCCACAGAGTTCCAAAGGGTAAGTATACAAAATGTGATTCAGATCGGTGAAACGGTGTAGATTCGTGCCAAAGGACCTAAATGCAGGGAATGGAGTGGTCTGTCCGAAATATCAAGCAGTGTTACTCGTCGGGTTCCAAAGGGTAAGTATGTAAAGTTTGGTTCAGATCGGTGAAACGGTGTAGATTTGTGCCAAGGGCCTAAATGCAGGGAATGGAGTGGTCTGTCCGAAATTTCATGCAGACAGTGTTACTCGCACGGTTCCAAAGGTTAAGTATACAAATTTGGTTCAGATCGGTGAAACGGTGTAGTTTTATGACAAAGGGCCTAAATGCATGGAATGGAGTCGTCTGTCCAAAATGTCATGTAAACAGTGTTACTCGCAGGGTTCCAAAGGGTAAGTATACACATTTTGGTTCAGATCGGTGAAAAGGTATAGATTTGTGCCAAAGGGCCTAAATGCCGGGAATAGACTGGTTTGTCATAATTTTCATGTAGACAGTGTTACTCGCAGGGTTCCAAGGGGTGAGTATACAAATTTTGGTTCAGATCGGTGAAACGGTGTACGTGTCACTAACCATAACGCCAGCGCACGTGGACAAAGCTATTCGGGAGCGCTTGTTCTTCCGATTTCTTCTTCTTCAAGTGCCTCGTCCTCCAAGAACATTGGGGATCAGTAGCATGATCTACTGTTTGTCCATAGCTGTTCTAAACAGTGACACTGTATTAAGTCCAAACAACTGGCTTAAGTTCATTAGCTAGGGTATTCGTCTGCGTCCTGGACCCCTAATGCCATCAATCTTCCCTTGGATAATTAATTGCAAGAGGTGGTATTTGTTGTAGTGCATGAAATGACCAAAGTATTCAAGTTTTCTCCTTCTGATGATACTGAGAATTTCCGAGTCTATGTTCATACGCCGCAGGATTTTGGCTGTCCATGATATCCTTAAAATCCTGCGATACATGTACATTTCAAAAGCTATCAGTTTCTTACTTAAAACCTCGGTAAGTGTCCATGTTTCAACTCCATAAAGCAGGACACTAAAACCGTAGCATCGAAGCAGTCGGGTGCGTAATGACAGACTTCAATCACGGCTGGTCAAAACTTTTCTCATTTTCATGAAAGAACTTCTGGCCTGCTCAATTCTACAGAGAATTTCTTGACTTAAGTCCCAGTTATCATTGATTTGACATCCTAAATATTTATATGATGAAACCCTTTCAGTTCTTTCATTACCAAGTGTAAGAATGCCCTGAACTTCATCTTTGTTTCTACTAACAACCATCCACTTGATTTTTTACATTTAAATATAATCCCATGGCATTACTCTCTTCAGAAATAGAATCCAGTAGTGTTTGTAGATCATCCATACTTGTTGCAAGGATAACAGTGTCATCAGCATATCGGATGTTATTAATGATAGATCCATTTACCACTACTCCTTGAGACTTTCCATCAAGAGCATCTTGTAAAATCTTTTCAGAATAGACGTTGAAGAGGAGTGGAGAAAGAATGCAACCTTGGCGATCTCCCTTCATAATCGATACTTCTTCAGACAGCTGACCATCAACACGTACAGCAGCACGTTGATTCCAGTACAGATTTCCAATTAATCGGATGTCACGTCCATCTAATCCCAGGTCACATAAAATGTTCATCAGTTTATCGTGTTCAACAATGTCAGAGGCTTTTTCATAGTCGATGAAACACATGTAAACATCGACACGAACATCACGACATCGTTGAATCAACACCTGAAGACTGAGCAATGTCTCCCGAGTTCCGAAATCACTCCTGAATCCAAACTGTGTGCCACCGATATTCTCCTCACATTTATGATATAACCTTAAGTGTAGGATTTTAAGGAATAACTTCAGGGCATGACTCATTAAACTGATCATTCTATAGTCATTGCAAAACTTTGCATTGATCTTTTTGGGAATCGATATAAAAGTTGATTTGAGCCAATCATGTGGTATGTATTGAACAAACCAACCAGCAAGGAAAGAGATCGTTCATTCTTGAGAAGCTGTAGTATTTCAATGTGCAATTCATCTGGACCTGGACCCTTTCCACTCTTCGATATTGTTATGGCATGTTCAATTTCAGCTCTTGTAATATCTATGCCATCGCCCGTTCGAATACCATGATCAACACTTCTGTTGTCTTCGAATAGAGTTTCAATGTAGTCCTTCCATTCTGTTAACTTCTAATCAGTGCTAGGGAGAATGATGCCGTATTTATTTATGAGAATCCCAATCCCTCTGCTCTTATAAATCCCAGCTGCTTGCTTAACTTTTTATGCATGTTGAACGAGTCATGCTTTGCACACAGTTCTTCTATTTCGCTATATTCCTTTGAAAGGTGTTGTTCTTTGGCAGTACGGATTTCCTTCCGTATTAATTTCTGAAATTCTCTGTACTTTATCGGGTCATTATTCTTGAAAGGTCTTCTGCAATCGATCAATTGTAGAATTGTATCTGTCATCCAAGGCTTGCTTTTCCTACTCTCCGTGACCTGTAGTTTTTCTCGACACACTTCATTCACTGCAGATTTGAATTGGTTCCAAGTGTCTTCAATATTATGTATATCCTTGTTCGACTGGATATAATCTAGTTTTGTACTCGATGATGTTTGGACATAATTTCTCAATACAGGGTCTTGGAGCTTATGGATCGCAAAATGATTGCTGTGCCGCACTGGGTGATATATTTTCAAGTTCAAATTCATTGTGGCTAACAAAACATTGTGATCGGAGTTAATATCAGCATCAGGATATGTCTTCACACTTTTTAGGGAATTTCTGAATCGCTTATTGACAAGGATATAGTCAATTTGATTCCTGACATTATTGTTTAAGGTCCATGTGTAAAGACGACGTGGAGGAAGCTGAAAATGAGTGTTTGCTATGATGAACTCCTCCCCTTGGCATAGCTGGACCAATCGATCACCTTGATCATTGCCACTCCCTACTCCGAAACTACCCACTATATCAGCGCGTCGACCATGACCTACCTTGGCATTGAAATCTCCCATCACAATGGTAATCTCATGCGTTTTGGTGAAAGAAAAGGCTGTTTTGACTTGGGTGTAGATCGTTTCGATGTCTTCATCTGATGAATCACAAGTTGGAGCATACACCTGGATAATATTCAGTAATATCGGTTTTGCATTGAATTGTAGAAAAATTACACTATCGGACACAGGTACAAAGGTCTTCACTGCCGCAGTAATATCTGGGTTCAATATGAACCCTACACCATGATAATGGTGGGGATTGTCATTACCTGCATAATATAACTGGTAACTATTGACGTTTCATTTTCCAGAATTAGGCCAGCGCATCTCACTAATTCCAAGGATGTCAACTTTAAGTTTTTCCATTTCTCTAATGGCATTATGAGTCTATCCACTTTGAAATAAACTGCGGACATTCCAAGTGGCTATCCTTTTCATGACTGGCCCGGAGATTCTTAGCACCCCCTGCCCACTTAAGGGCTGCCGGCGACTGGGGGCCTTGGCTTTAGATTGTCCAGTCATGCTAAAGATTATCCTGGGGAAGATAATGTGGAGGTTTTCCGTTGCCTTCCACATTCCCATGCCGTTGACCGATTTTTATTGGTTCCTCCGCCTTTAAGGACAATTTTTTATCCTAAGGACAAGAGTGTCCTGCTTCATCATGAAGATGAATTTGGAAGCGTATCCCGGCCTCTGTTCGGTCTCCTCCCATCTGATACCTGCCCCAGCCTTGGAACAGATACCTTTTACTCCATTAATCCCATGCACTGGGCTGCCACTTTCGCCAGTTTCACTGTGCCAAAGTCCAACTTCTCTACTGTAGCTGCCGTTGTGGTCTTCACCGTATCCCTGGCAAGGGACCTTACATGGGACTACCAGCCGGGTCAGCTGGCCCAATGTTTTTACAGAGGTGTTACTCCTCTATCACTCGCCCTTTGTCCTGACTTGTGACAGGCAGAGCCTGGCTTCCCTAACATTGGAACAAAAATCAATCTTTAAAGCTACCTGAGAGGTGTAGCCTAGTGCTACATAGTCTAAACTATTCCTATTGAATCTGGCTATCATATATAAAAAGATTTTTTCAAATTCGACTGGTAGTTCCAGAGATTAGCGTGTTTAAACACACAAACAAACTATTCAGCTTTGTTATATTAGTGTCTCCCAGCAGCTGTGAACATGTTATGATTTATAACATGGATTTGTATTCTGATTTTGTATTGAGTCTTTATTTCATGGCTTGTTTTCGTTTATCGAAAAGTGCTGTGATGGCTGCGCTAGAATTATCAGCTTCGGTACGCACACAGGTGGTGATATTTGTACCTAACATTATACGGCAAAGTTCTCGTATACTACACAGCTTGGATGCTCTTAAAATTGTAACAATCCGTTTTCATCTTATTAAATACCGGTAGTATGATGAATGGTCGCCTCCGAGGTGTAGTGGTCAGCGTGCTTAGTTGCCACCCCGGAGGCCCGGGGTTTGATTTCCGGCTCTGCCACGGAATTTGAAAAGTGGTATGAGGACTGGAACAGGGTCTACTCAGCCTCGGGTGGTCCAAATGAGTAGAGGGGGTTTGATTCCCGCCTCGGCATCCTCGAAGTAGTTTTCCGTGGTTTCCCACTTCGTCTCCAGGCCACGGCTGCCTCCTCTCCTCTTCCTTGCCTATCCCTCCCAATCTTCCCATCCCTTCCCATACCTCATAAGGCCCTGTCCAGCTCCGCGGCTAAATGGTTAGCGTGATAGGGTTCGATTCCCGGCCGAGCCATCAGGGATTTTAATCTCCTGGGGTTAATTCCCGTGGCTCGGGGACTGGGTTTATGTGCCGTCTTCATCATCACTTCATCCTCATTACGACGCGCACGGGCGTCAACTAGAAAGACCTGCACTCGGCCTCTCTGGGGGCCACACGATTATTATTATTATTATTATTATAAGGCCCCTGTTCGTTTTGCAGGTGAGGCCGCCTGGGAGAGGTGCTCGTCCCATCTCCCCAGTTGTATCCCACAAATCGATGTTTCAAGCTCCAGGACACTGACGGCGGTAAAGGTGGGATCCATCGCTGATTCCGAGGGAAAAGCCAACCCTGGAGGGTAAACCGACTAAGGGGGAAAAAAACTTATGCGATTCGGTTTGTTAAGTAAATACTGAAGTTCATGCATATAATATGTACTCGTACCATCTTCCTCCAACAATCTTCCGTTTTCTTTCCAGATTTTAGCCTTCTTCCGAATATTCTTATATTCAGGATGACTTAAATCGTACAACACTCCATACAACTTCACAGTTTCAATAATTTTTTTTCTGAATGAAACACCCACACCTAAGAGCCTGTGGAATGGGGGCGAACTTGACAAACCGTATCTGACCGTGGGGGGGGGGGGGGGGGGGGGGGCGAGGGGGGCGAACGATCGTTGCAGAAGGTCGAAGGGGCTGTGTTCTGATATGACCGGTATGGTATGTTCATCCCCATTGAAAAGATGATGATGATAATTGTTGTTTTAAGGGGCCTAACATCTAGGTTATCGGCCCCTCCCATTGAAAAGCACGTGCTATATCTGGTCGCCAGATGCTAGCAACTCTGACCGGTACCTCCCCGGCCTGGTTTGATCGGACCTTTAAGGAAACCAATATCATATTCTTCGCTTTTTCGCCTAAGAGGGAAAAGATCTTGAAATATGAAGTATTTTAGGTTGATGCCTAAATCAAGAAAGGTGGCCACCACATACTTTCCAAGGCTGTTCAGCAAATCCACCAACAAATGTTTCTGCGTAAGCGTTCATGTCCGTATGTTTCACGGTTAGTACATTAAGCGTTACCGGTACTTGGGGATCCGGTGCTTGCATATGTTGTTGGTGTTTTACACCGGGTGATCAGGCCACTCGCGCCACTGTTAGAGGTAAAACCGATATGCTCACCCAACGTATGTCAAAGGAACACGTTCGCTGCGCTGTTTCCCGCGGAAATATGTGCGCGCCACAACTTTCAAACAGAGCCGTGGCAACAATTGATAGTTTCACATTATACGTCGCTGTGATTATATGGTGTTACGATGGATGATAAGATTCTGGACCCGGAAGACCCGAGAAGATTTCAAGGGCAGCCTTGGGAAGTATGGGCAGCCCACATTGGACGATGGGAGCCAATCCGTAAGTTTACTTGTCCTTAATTCAACTCTGTTTAGTGGCATTATAATCGGAGTCCGATTCCCCTCCCAAGTACTAAGTGGAATAATCGAATTCGCGATCTCTGGCCCAGATCGGAACGGTATTGTGTAGATAATCCGATGACTTGGTACTTGTGAGGGGGATCGAACTCTCAAGGGCGTTAGGTGTGACTTTTCGCACAGCCAATTTAAGAAACGTCTCCATACTATTTTCATGAACACAATACCGTAACTTTCCGGGTTACACGCAAATTCGAATTTACGACTTAGTACCTGAAATGGGAATCGAACCCTTATCCCTCAAGGGCGTTAGGTGTGGGTGCAAAACTAATAGTATATTCGTGATCAGCACCCTCGATTTATCCATAATTGATGTAAAAAATCACATTTAGAGAAAAAATATCCGTACCACCTAAGCTCCATAAGTGCCGACACAACTCCTGCTGTGTGCGTCCTTGCATTGTCATGCAGAACGATGGGGGGAGTATCGATGTGGTGTCCCCGTTTCCTTCTCAGAGCTGCTAGGAGATGGTCTTGCAGAAACGAACAATAGTACGCCTCATTAACGGTTTGCCCTGGGGGAACGGTATGATTTATGATCACGCTATCCCAATCATAGGCAAGCATCAACATTACCTTCACACTGGTGAGCGTTTGTCAAACTGTTTGTTTTCGTGGCGATCCGTGGTGCGCCTCTCATTCGATTGGCGTTTCAACTGTGACCCATAAGATTTGGCCCAGATCTCGTCAATGGTTATGATACGCCGTAAGAAGTCCTCTCCTTCGCGCTCATAACGCTGCAAGTGCGTACGAGAAGCGTCATATCGCAACCATTTCTGCATGTCGGTTAAGTCATGCGGAACCCATTTTGACGCAATTTTCCTAATTTTCAGGCAGTCCTTCAGGATGTGGAGGACAGTCGAATTCGCCAGTCCTGTATCTCGCGCTAATTCATGAAGCATTCCGATCCACCTCCACTAACGCGGACACCATCTGTACATTTTCATCACTTACTTGTGGGTGACCACATTGAGGCATGTCCTCCACACGTTCGCGCCCATCTCGAAAGGCTGCAACCCATCTTGCTAACGTTCTGTAAGGTAACGCAGATGCACCGCACGCCTCGTGGAGTCCTTGGTGGCATTCTCGAGCCGTGCGATCCCTAGCACACTGAATTTTTATCCACGTTCTCTGCTCCTGCTTCGAAAACATTGCGACCGTCTTGCGCGAGCGCTTGCCCACAACTACTCATCTAACAGGCACCACTGCATACGAATGGGGGAGGGGACGGACGAGGTTATGTGCTCTAAGGGAGGGGATACAGGTTAGCTACTTTTGGTAACAATGCCAGAGTCCAACACCGTTGCAACATAAAGCAGCAGCACCGTTGCCAAAACTAAAAAAGCAACCCTTGTATATGAACTAAGAACAGCGTATACAAATAAATAATCTCACAGTTACAATACAGGCAGCTAGATACAAGCGAAGTAAGTGTAACAGTAGCCTCATCCCCCCATCCCCATTCGATATGATAATAAAATTAGCATATCAAAATGCTTTATTAACATGATATTACCATATCAGAAATTAATAAATGATAACACACAGGAAAGGCCTAATTTAATTACTCGCTAGGTCAGCTGAGTTCACAGCCCAAAAAACCTAGGAGCGAATGTTCCGATTTGCTTGGTTTTCAAGAACACCCACATTTGATTTAGGAGAAAAGATAAGGCGGGACGAAACCAATATCAAGACCAGCTTGTTGAGTGGAACGCTGGATGCGTACCTCAGCAGGCCGTATTAAATTGACCCTGCCAAAGATGAAGAAGAAAAGGGGAATAATCTTCCTAGTGACTTCATGCAATAAATAATATGACAAATCGAAATAAGCTAACATGTATTGAGCAGTAAAATAAAACAATTACAAGAGACAGCCTTCCACCACTTAATTAACTAACTGACAAATATGATCTAATAAAACACCAATGAATCACTTAACCTAAACAAACCAGACACTTGCCCGCTTGGCAAGATTACACACATCTACATTTGTGATAGAAATGAATTTGATTAAAATGATTCCCCTGACGACAAAACTAAAGGAATAACAACATGAAGTTAGACTGGTGCTACTTCCAAAACAATGTTGCATCAAACAACCGAAACGCCCCTTAGTGGAACGGAAAGATCTGACAACCTCCACAGTCCAGCATTGACCGTCCCGTCGAGGCTGTCTGACCAAGAATTAAAACCCACGAGGTTCCCATCCGGCTAACCGGAAATAGGGCAATAATACCCCCCCCCCCCTGCAGTAATTACATATAAAGGTACCACCAAAGTATTACTAGACCCTCCAAAAGATTACATACTAAAGTGCTAAAATAGACTTTATCTAGTTAAGCTTACGGACCGCCGACACGCGGCCTTAAAATGACGTTACAAAATTTAGCAGTCAAAGTTTGTATTGATCGTCCTTGGTTATGCCCCTTAGTAATTAAATCATGATAGTACCACCTGGTGTGTTCGAACCCTCCGGGGAAAACTGCACACACGTTTTCCCCGGAGGCAAGTGGCCAAGAGTCTTTCTGTCAGCAAACTTCCTCACACACTGTTCGTCGAGTCACAGATTCCACCCTTGTATATCAGCGTATCCCCCTCCACAACCCTCCAGTAGTACCAACTGCGACCAGCCGCTCAACCGGCCAAAACAAAGCCAGAGTTCAAGGTCTTGAGTGGGTACTATAGAATATCAGCCCATACAGGTTACTGCGTAGAAACCTTCTAGGAGTCGAGGCGTTACACAATGTCCTTTGTAAGATTTTTCTCAGAATAAGAGCTTGGCGAATGAAGCTGACAGTAAATGTTCGATTTTCCAAAGTTTGCAGACACAAAGCTCGATTTATCTCCCTTGACAAGTGTCTATCACGATAAGCCTATAAGTGACAGGACACACAAAGGCACAAATCCTGGCAGGAAGGGCTAGGCGATCCCATTTCAGCAGTAGCCAGGCGCCAACTTGGTGAAAGGAATTCTCAGAAGAGCCCTGGTGTATGCCCTCACGATAATCTGGTCAGACCTGGACCTCCTGCTGCGTCTCGAAGATAAGATGAACATGTACCGATTTGCAAAATTGGTACAGTAAGCAAGAAAAATAAACAGAAGCTTTGGTAATATATCAAATATTGAAAATCAATGAAGATTTTGTTTCTTCGTCACGTACTATTTTCGGAGGTTTGCGATTTGTTCGTCAATCAATGCCGCTTTTCGGTTGGCTTCCGCCAACAACTGCATTCTCTTATCTTTCAATTCTTTGGTTTCTTCGGCAATTCTCTTTTTCGTTCTTTCCATCTCAATCATAGCTAGGTTTTTCTTCTTTTCACTATCCATGTATTCCACATACTTAGCATGAGAATTTCGAACAACATGTATGACAGACTTCGTTATCTCGAACTTTTGGATACCTCCGACAGAAGATATCTTCTCGTAGATTCGGCGTTGGGCTACAATTTGTTTTCAACCATGCATTCCCGATTAACAGAAAAGCCTCGTTCAAGAAAGGCGTTGCCGTCAGAAAGCGTGCAAATCAATCACACAAGGCTCTTGACTTCAATAAAATCTTCCTCTTCGGCGTCATGGAGTTACATCCAGTGATGATCCAATCGTGTCTGGCTTCTTCGAAACTACTTCATAGCGACGATCACATGACTGAGACGGATGAACCTCATGAATTGACTGTCAACCCTATCAGCCTTAGCACCTGAAAGCCACCGTCTACTGACCAGCTCTCCTAGGCACAGTGACAAGCGATTCAAACAAACGACAGGATCAGATGCTACCACCGAGGGATGTAAGCACACAAGCGCTCGCGTAAATTTAAGTTTGAGAGGCGATTCTCCAGAAGTTTCTTAACTATCGCAATCAACGCTGAGCGACAATCTTGGCGGAAATTCAAAACATCTTTGGAGGATAACTTTGATCGGCACTTGTTGATCTCGTCTTTCACAGCATAACTCAGATGGATTTGCTTCGCAGTAAGCAAATTGTCTTCCTTCTTGATGTCTATTGACTGGATGTTAGTTTGGTTCAGAACTTCCTCCTTAACGAACATATCCGTAAATGTTCGCTGTAACTTCAGCAATTCCCCATAAAGGAACGGGGCAAACAGAGAATCAGTCTGAAACTCACGAAGAAAAGGTTCTGTATGATCACAGATTGACGAAAAAACGCAAATTTTGCTGGCAGCAGAGGATCAGCTAGATATGGCTTAAACATCCTGTAGCATTTGCTTGAAGGGGCAGTTTTGTCAGTCTCCGTCTGTTAGGGCAGGTAACAAACTGGCACCTCTCTTTGCAACTGGGCCATTTTCCAACCATCTCATTGCACAGAGTTTAAGAGGAATTTCTAACGTATTCGTCTGTCCCTGTTGATGACGATGTTGCTGTCTGATCATTCAAAGCAGCGATGCATGATGCTAGCTTTGCTTGCCGCCCAGGAAAAATCTTGAAGAAGTAGTAAATGATTCTGAGGAACTGCACTAGCTTCCAGTCAGATACGTCAAAACCTGTTTTGAATGCTCCATGTAGCACGTGCAGTTCACACGACCCCAAGTCTAGTGGAATGGGTGGCTCCGGGGAAAATTCCGTCAGTCTGGACAGCAGCTCCCTCAGGAATTTAAGGTTTACGTTTAGCCCGTCCATGGAGACTTGCAACAGCTTCTTCAGCAAAGTATCACCCAAAGAACTTTCAAACACCGCGAGGAGATCTAAGGCAGTCCCATGATCTAGAAAAACCGATGTCAAGTATCTTGTATTAACTTCATTGTTCTACTTACTCCAATATCGGACCTGTAAATCCATTTGAATTCTTTGAACGACCTTGTTCAGACTTTCGTCAAAGCCTATGGTCACGTAGTCAGCGGAATCCTCCAGGTATTTTTGGAGCTCGTGGAAAAAATATGGTCCTAAACCTTGGTTGACAAAATATTCCATCTTCGTCCGTTGAAGTTGCATTTTGGAAGCTATTTCGCTGTCCGAAAACATGAGTGGAAACAGTGGGATGGAGTTCGCTGCACTGCGATTCATGGCTGCACAGGATTCAATACCTAAATAATCTCTGCTTTGGTGACCTGGTCCCTGATTAACATTTACTCCAATGCCGACTCCACGTCGTTCGCTCACTTGGCGGAAACTGATGCATTCATGAGTGACGACTTGAAGTCTTGAACAGGAACAGGAGGGCTCACGGTGTTGCTGACATCGCGGTCACCTGCGTACAGAAAAGAACAGGATTCAGTCGTATGTTTTGACAGACTGCCTTAGGCCAACTTACTTGAGATTTTTTTGTATCGCTTGTTTTTAAAAGGCGAGTCAGGTCATGCATACACTACTCAACTCCTTACCGATACTAACCGAAGTCGAGCTCGTAGATGCGTTGTAGCTTTGTTGAGCTTGTTGCTTGTTGCTTTGTTGAATCATGTGTCCCTCGATGGGGTTACTCCTGGTGGCAATGTACCCTTCTTCGAGACACTTGTGTTTGCTGCCCGCGGCGTGGCTCACCAACGCCTTCACCCCCATTGTGCTTAGATTGAACGTCTTGAGCTGGCCGCCGGAAGAGCAAGGAAGGCACGATGCCATGGTGTTATATTTGGGCACCACTCGCACCCAATGTGAGAATCGTTCATCCGCCACCCATGCGATATTAAAGTGTGTTAGTCGATCAGCCATCTGAAAAGGTTAAATGTACACAATAGAAAAACAAAACCGAGAAAAAGATTGAAAATAGCGGTTTTTAACAACAAACGCAAGTCAAAATCCGAAATAAACCGATTTATTGGCTAACCAAAAATCTAGTTGTCCGCAGAATGCAACGCTATTGCATGCCATACAAATCACACCTAGAGATACTAACGAAAATAACCATTCATTTTAATAACCTACTGTAAGGCGTCTAAAGACAGATGCGTTAGCAAGTGCCTGCCGGTTGAGTAGGCTACATACTGTATAACTTAGATATATATTTTTTATCTTGCCGTCCTTCCCACAAAACAGAGTGTTTCAAAAAGGATTTTTCTACTGTATTTTTGGTAAAGACGACTCAGGCAACGCTGCCTTTCCGGTCAGTACGATGGCAACTTAGGTAGGTATCTACGGTGAGCAGGAATGTCAACAATACAAGCAGATCAGGGATATCGAACGAAACGAACGAGAGAAAAATCTTAATGATACCCCCTTTTTTTCGTATAGGCTAAAATGACTACAAATTGCGTGCTTACCTGGAGAACTGCGTATGTTTAGGAGTTCTCCTGACCACATTCGCAATTTTCCTAACAGTGGTGGCCAAACGGCAGGATATCTTAAGTTGAGTCTTCACTCTCGTTTACAGGTCGGCGGCAAACTTCTATGAAGAAGGTATCCAGAAACTAGTGCCACGCTATGACAAATGCCTGAAAAAGTTCGGCAGTTATGTGGAAATGTAGTTTAAGAGGTGTAGAATGTTGTGCAATAAATATTTTTTCTGTATCTGTACACAATTTAATTTTATTACCAAACGGAACTTACTTTCTGTACGTGCCTCGTATAAACACTTCCAACACAATGCATCCAAACAGGGAGCAGGCCGAAGAGACGAACTCGCCGCAACCCGTTTCTTTACAGCGACACCGTCACGTGAGGGCACTACCGCTGCAGCAGTCGCCCCGCCAGATGTGGGGTGAGGGGTGAGGGGAGGGCGAAGGTGCGCATGGTAGCCAAGCATGGTTTGCAGAGCGACCGCTAGATGGCCCTTGCTACCCCATCCACGATACATGACGTCGAGGACTAAGAGCAGACTGGAAATTTTAGCAGTGGATGGAAAGATTTTTATAATTACAGTAATATTAACAGTGGCTATTTTCCAGGAGTTCTCCAGGAGTTTTTCAGGAGTAGTGGCCACCATGAGTTTTTTTTTGTTTTTTTTGTTTTTTTGCCGGGAGTGTCCGAGGACATGTTTGGCTCGCCAGTTTTGTAGCTGCTTCGAGACGGACACCCAATGGGTGAGCTACAAGTACCGTTGGGGAGGAAAGTTGGAAGGGCGAGGAGTTGGAAGGTAGCGGCTGTGGCCTATAGTTAGGGACCAACCCCGGCATTTGCCTGGAAGGAAGATGGGAAACCACAGAAGACCATCTTCAAGGTTGCCGGCGGGGGATTCGAACCTCCTCGCCTCCCGGATGTGAGCGACTGCCATTAGTCATGCCGTAACGACCACGGCTAACTCACCCGGTGCCATGAGGTAATAAGAAATGATATGTTTGTGGGTTCGAAAGCTTCTCTTACAGCTAGGGTAACTCTAGTTACCACCGCACGCCACTGCTTTTTAAACTGTTGCTCACTGTGGGATGATGTCTTGTTTTGTGCATCAGAAATTTCTGCTGTTAGTTTTTTCTCTGATTTTATACGATAAAATTTTATACACTATCATATCTGGCATTTTGTGAAAGTCGATCTTATTGGCAAGTAAGGAAATTTCAACTATTAGGTTGTGAGTTGTACAAAGAGTGAGCCTACAAGCCACATAGATGGAAGATAAAAGTAGAAATGTACAAAAGGATGTGGGACACAAACTATTGACATCCAACTCTGACTGCTCTGCAACTGAGTTAATATGTTGGACATGCTAATGCATAGACCAATGACACAGATGTCGGCCTACTCTTGACGAGAGAATTAAAAGTGTCTCCATATAAGCGCGGAGGTACAGTAACGGAAGCCTAAGCTGGAGAATGCAAGTGTGTATCGTGCATCAATCTGACAGTTCAATTTTCTACCCCACACTTTGAAAAATCCACGACCTAATTGCCGAAATTATCAGGATATTTACTTGAGAAGCTTAGTCTGCTTTCTTTCATGTTTAGTGTCTAATAACTTACATTCTACAAATCAAATTAATAGCCTGATGTTTGCATTCTTACAGATCTGTCCAGTTGAACAGCAAGTTGCATGAAACAGACCTGAACTTCCTGGACGAGAATGCAGTTTCAGTAGTGTGGTTCTCTTTGTAACATATGTAGGCCTACGGTATACAATAATTTTATTGTGTTTCTTGTATTATATTGTGTAATGCAAAATTAAAATTACTTTTTCAATTATGATCCTCCCGTAGTTTTAATTTGTGTGTTTCTCCTTCATTTTTATAACAAGTTTGCAAGATGGTCATGGGAACGTGTGTAGGAAAGCGGGGAGAGAAGAGGGGTGATAACAGTAGAGAGTTGATTCCATAGTCAGATTTGGAGGTTATGTCTGTTAGGAATCCTGACTCGATATTTGATTTTATAGCATTTAACCGACAAAACGTGTTACCGTACATAATATTTTTATGTTTGACCATGCTAAAATATAAATATTACCGTATATGTCAGAAAACTGCATCTTAAAGAGGCTTGTTATAGTTCAAGTTTCATTATGATACAGGTTGTCCACCAATCAGAGCTCAAGATTTTCATTACGTTACAGCTGTTCGACCAATTAGGTAAGGATATTATAGCACCTCCCTCGGGGAAGCCTGTTAACCCCTAGAGGGCGCGTCCCCAGGTGGCGGATATGGGGCCCACTGTAATGTGGGCTGGTTCAGACACCTCGGAAATGAACCCGCGGACTAACAGTCAGCCCTTTTTTTTTTTTTTTCGGGGGCGCCCCGAAAAGAGTACCCGCACCCCCCGCGTGGCACCCGACCTTACTACTGGTGCCTCCGACATGCAGTTAATCTACGATAGTAGAAGAGAAAGCATAGGGGATTGGATAGAAAGGAGTCTTTTAGGACTTAGTGCCTGTCCCATCGCGGTCGCGATCTACCAGGCATAATTAATAGATATTAACATAGGTATATATTATATATGAGCACATATAAATATGTACTCATATATAAGGGTAAGATTGTAGGGCCAGGGAAAACCGCATAGGCAGAAAGGAAAGATTGCCTACACGTAAAACCTGGCGGCTTGGTTATTGCCACATGCAAGGATAATGTGGGTATGGAAATGAGTAGGTATATTAGTTGGGAGAAGGTATCATGCACCAGATCCATGTCCGTCTTCTCGCCAGTTTGTCTCCGGGGAATCCGATAGAACTCGGCACTGCTTGGATCAGCGCGGGCCTTGCCGGCTACCGAGCAATGGTACAAGGATCCGGAGAACCTGCGCCACTACCCGATCTCCATGGGGTCCCTGGTACCGAGCCTCCGTCACCGGAGAGTGGAGGGGGGGGCCTCGCCTGCCGAAGCAGGGGCCTAGTGGGCGGTCCATGGGAACGAGCCACCTTCCTCTCTGCTCTTGCCATGGACCTGTAGACTGGGCAACTGCGATGGGATGACGGATGGCCACCCATGCAGTTGGCGCACACCGGCGCGTCCCGCGGCACCGTGCAGCCGGTGTGGTGGTGGCCACCTGAGCACCGGTTACAGCGGACTGGAGAGCCGCAGGATCCCTGGGAGTGGCCCCATCTCAGACAGCGGAAACACTGTAAAAGCTGGCCTGAGCGGGGCTTCATACTACCTGGCTGTAGCGGCTGTCCCTGGCTGCGGCTGGTGGCCTCGCAGCGTCCTGGCTCCCCCTCCTGGGGACGCTGCGGGCGACGGTCCTCTGGGCTGCTGCGCTTCGTCTTCTTCTTCCGCTGCTTTGGGGCCGTCCTGGTGGCCCCGGCCGTCTCTGGAGTCCCCTGCCTGGCGGTGGTGGCGGGCGCGAGTTGCCCCGCTAAAGGCCCCACCTGGGGCTCTGGTAACCGGTCCTCCTCCTGGTTGGCGGGCGCGAGTTGCCCCGCTAATGGCACCGCCTGAGGTGCTGGTTGTGATGCCTGCGTCGCGACGTCCGTCTGGGTTGCCGCGTCCTCGTAGCTGCCTGTCCTGAAGCGAAGGATCTGCGGAGGTTGCCCCGCCTGCATGCCTGGGATCGCCACGACCTGCCAGGTCGTGCTCAAGGGCCCGATGCATCCCGGCGGGTATGGCCTGACCATGACCCCAGTAGGCAGGTAGGCCTCGATGTTCTCGCCTCGGCGTGCAGCTTTTCCCGTCAGTCTGTGATAACAGACGTTCAGGCACTGCTTGATGTCCTCGCGTTCGTGTTCCTGGCTGCATTCAGGCCTGTAATAGATAAACAGAGCCCAGTTGCTGGGGTCGTAGCCACATGCTTGCTCGGAGCCTGGGGAAGTGGCCCCAGGGTGCCCATGCACGGTGTCCGAGCTAACATCGCTCGCCCAGCTGAAACTGGCTTCCGGGCTGCTGCTGACGTCCGGTCGCGGGGAGCTAGCCGATCCTGGCGTCCGACTCTTCTCGGACTCTGCTAGCTCAGAGGGCCCTGGGGACGCGTCGGTTGGCTCGGACCGCAGGGTGACCTGCGTTATGTCCGGGCTACCTGTGCTCCCCAGGCAGGGAGCTACTCCAGCGTTGCGTGCGCCAGCCGGGATTAGAGGCACCCGCACCTCTTCAACGGCTGGCGGCTTCTGCGCCGCTGACGTCTTCTCACCAAGGGCCTGCTGGCGCGCCCGCGTGACCGGAGGTGAGGGCCCTGTGGAGGCTAGCTCCCCTCTACCTCTCCGGGCGCGGTTGCGCCTGCCCTGGCCCCTGGCTGGCTCGCCGGTCCGCCGCTGCTTCCTCCACTCGATGGTCCCGCTGCTCGTAGTCTCCATCCTCCTGGTGAGCTGATAGCACAACTTAGGCTGGTCTGCTGCTGCCACTGGCAAGGTGTCCTTCCTCTAACGATTCAGAGACAACCTCACAGTCAGCCCAACTCCTGGGGGCTTTAAAATGCTGGGACACCCTCTCTCCAGGGGTCATAAATTTGGAGGGCCCAAGCTCAGGGTTATGAGTGAAGTCCTCAACGGCAATTACAGTGGAGAAATTGTATTTTCGGAACAGTTTTGTTGGCGGAAGGGGCACCCAGTGCTCGGGTATTTGAGTAAAAAGTATCTGTTCTTCTGCCGGGGAGCAGATAATTAACGTAACGTCTGTACCTCAGTCAGGCAGTTACAACAGCGTCTGTTTCCTATGTTAAGGACGGCTGAATATTTGCCATATTGGCATTGAGGAAGGCAACGGGAAACCACCCCAATTATTTTTTTCCCAGGATAATCTTCATGGCTGAATACCCAATTACATTGGCCCTTAGTCCCGGGCAGACCTTAAGTGGTCAGACGGTGCAAAGAATCTGCCGGCCAGCTCTGAAGATAGGAACGTGGAATGTACGGAGTATGTTTGAAGCAAGAAAGATTCATAATGCAATTCATGATATGAAAAGGATGAATGTGTCCATAATGGGTATTAGTGAGAAGAGATGGCCGGGGACAGGAGATTGTTATGTGGAGGATTGCATGGTATATTACAGTGGTAATAATGATCTGCATCGAGTGGGTTTTATAGTTGACAGAAGTTTACAGTCTGCTGTTATCATTTGTATACCATTCTCCAGTAGAATAATGGTGTTAAAGTTACGTGGTAAACCTTTCCACATTAATCTCATTCAAGTGTATGCCCCTACAAGTGACAAAAGCGATGAAGATGTTGAGGAATTCTGTGCCCAAATTCAGACCGTCTTCAAAGACACCAAAGAACATGATGTAACCCTTGTTATGGGAGATTTTAATGCAAAGGTTGGGAAGGGTTCTGAAGAACACATTGTGGGCATGTGGGGTCTCGGACAAAGAAACAACAGAGGGGATCGTTTAGTGCAGTTTTGTAGAGATGAGAACTTTGTCATTGCTAATACTTGGTTTAAGCTTCCTGCCAGGAGACTCTATACATGGAAAGCACCTGCTGATAGTCCAGACAACATAATAAGAAATCAAATCGATTTCATTCTAATTAAAAACAGATTTAGAAACAGTGTGGTTTTTGCAAAAACCTATCCAGTAGCAGATGTTCCTTCTGACCACAATCCTCTCATTAGCCAAATCTATGTCCGGCTTAACTAGATTCCTATAAAAACAACACAAAATAAATATGATACCCATGCCCTTCGGGAAATAAATACATGGTTACAGGTGGCTGCTGCTCTTGCCACTGATCTTAAGACGTTCACTTCAAATGACATGCAGCCCTTGGAACTTTGGGACAATTTTAAAACCTCATTGAAGAGAGTTGGAGATCATTTTCTTAGGAATAAGAGACAACATAAAAAAGGAAGGCATGGATGATGGGTGAAATATTGAATCTAATGAGTAGACGAAGAGAGGTCAAAGGAAGAGATAATGAAGAATATTGGTTGATTCATAGATTGATAAAAAATTAGATCAGATAGGCAAGGAAGAACTTAATAGTAATTATGATGTTTTCCAGGTCCATAAGAAAATCAAAGAAGGCTCTGGTAGACATAGGAAAAGAAACACAGTCAATTTAGTTGATAGTCAAGGTAACGTAATATTTGAAGTAGAAAAAAAATTACAGGTTTGGGAGAAATATATACAAGAGCTTTTAATGATGATCATCGTCCATCCCGACCCGAAATTCCTTCAGTTGTTGGACCCATGATAACCATGAATGAAGTGAAATATGCGATTAGGATAGCGATAAATGGTAAGGCTCCTGATCAAGATGACATTCCAGTGGAATTATTGAAGAACTTGGATGATGATACCATTGTGACGCTCACTACATTGTATAACAAGATATACAACACGGGCATATTACCAGAAGACTGGCTCTTGTCTACATTTATTGCTCTTCCAAAGGAACCGATGGCTAAGTCATGTAGTGACTTTAGGACAATCAGTCTTATGAGCCATGTGCTCAAGATATTTTTCAAAGTTATCCATAATCGTATACACAGGAACTCAGGAATAGATGAGAAAGACATTTGGATCATCATTAATTTATACTGGGGTCAAAAGGCTAGTCTCAGAATTGATGGACATATATCGAGATCATTGGAAATAATGCGTGGTGAGACAGGGATGCATTCTTTTGACACTAACTTCTTATTAATATCTATGCAGAACAGATTTTCTCAGAGGCACTTGATGGCATTCAACAAAGTATTAAGGTCAATGGTAATTATATTAATAATATACAGTATGCAGATGATACTGTATTGATTGCGAATAGTTTCGAAGGACTTAAAGAGATTGTTACTATCGTGTATCAATAGAGTAAACAAGAAGAGACAACACAACACCTCTCAAGGAAGATAGATGTCGGGAAAGTAGAAGCCAAGATAGTTGCGAACACGCATATTGAAACACTAATAGAAAACGCAAAGCTAGAAGAAGCTACTCAAAACCTAGGAGAAATACTAAGGAAAACTGCCAGCCCCCGATTCAAAAGAAGAGCAAAACCCTGGTTCGATAGCGAGTGTTACAAGCTAAGAAGAGACACCCTAAACATCCTGCAGCAGGTGAGACAGAACGAGGTAAACGACACTCTCCTACTCACATATGCTGAAAAGAGGAAGCACTACAAAAGAATCATAAAAGAAAAGAAATACGACTTCCTGGACGAAGAGAGCAGGCTGCTAGCGGAGGAAGCCAAAAATTATCCATATTTGGCACTTCGCACAAAGAAACAAGCCCAAACAAACAACATAGACATGGACAGATGGAAATCACATTTCAGCAACACACTCAACAAAGAGGGAACAACAGACGCCAGAAAGAAATCCCAAGAAGTTGTATCACCAATAGCTACAGACTGGATTCCTCCAACCACAGAGGAAGTCGGACATGTTATCCAAAACACCAAAAAACAAGAAAGCAGCGGGACCGGACGAAATATACAATGAATTCATAAAAGACACTGCACTCCTTCTAAACCAGATTTGGACCAAACTACACAACAGGTGCATAGAGACAGCCGCCATCCCCGATCAATGGAGAAAATCAATTGTCAAGATATTATATAAAGGGAAAGGAGACCCCAATGACCCAAACTAATACAGAGGCATCACACTGGAAAACTGACCATTTAAAATCTTCACCAAAATAATAACAGGAAGATTAAAGTGAGGAATTAGACGATCACTTGCCAGAAAATCAATTCGCGTTCAGAAAGGGAAGATCAACCCTGCATGCAATCGAACTCTTACTGAAACACATTTGGGAAGCCTTAGAGAAAAAACAAAAAAATATACCGTCTTCATAGACTTTACGAAAGCCATCGACCTACTAAACAGACAACTAATGATAGAAAAACTCAAGGAAACACTAGGGGAAAACAACATATGGTCGAACCTCATTAACACACTGCTGAGCTGGAACGAAATATGCGTCTCAGATAACCTTGCCATGTCAGAACCGATCATCCAAACAAATGGAGTACTACAGGGCGACCCACTTAGCCTTCTGCTGTTCATACTAGCAACCGATGAAATCCTTGGAATTACCCGCAAAGAGGGAATCTTCTCGTGCGCATACGCAGATGACATCGTAATTGGCTCCAAAGACATAACAAAACTCCAGGCAACAATAAGCGAAGTGGATAAATGGTGCTCCAAGAATAACTTGGTCATTAACATATCTAAGACGAACAGAATGATCTTTAGAAACGGAGGAAGAGCCCCCGCATCAGCTGAGATGCACATAAGGGAAAGAAAACTGAAAATAGTATCAGAAATCAAGTATTTAGGAATCACTCTACAAACGACCGCAAAATGCTTCACAAAATACATAACAGAAAAGGCAACTAAAGCGATAATGACAATGCACGAAATAAGAAACATTCGATCCCTCAGCCTAGAGACGACGATGCTGCTATTCCGAGTAAAAGTTTTACCAATACTGACGTATGGCATAGAAATCTTCTGGTCACACCTAACATTGAAGAATCTATCTACGCTGGAAGGAGTGAAGGCAAGATACATAAAGAAAGCATTAGGAGTGTTTAAAATGACGCACTCAAGATACACATATCTGCTGGTGAAGGAAACTTTCCTCATCGAGGATCTCAGGACAAGCATACTCCTACCTAACACCTGCGCCTCACAGAACCTGCTAGCAACAATGAATAGGAAAAGAGAGGAAATTCAACCGGCATTCTACAGCATTCTACCGTGCGTGGACAAAGGAAAACGTAGAAATCAGACACGTCATCACTAGGTTGGCAGTCCATGGATTCCACCACCTGATATGCAAAAACACAAACTTCCACGAACCAAATATAGACTGTGAATGTAGGCTGTGTGAAACGGCATGTGATCGTTATCACATCGAACTATGCACAAAAAGGACAAAGTCAATATCTGAATATGCAAACATGTAAAATTTCAATTTCATCTTGGCTATTTGGCTCCAATAAAGATTTATAATAGAGTAAACAATATGGCCTGGACCTCAACATTAAGAAAACAAAATATATGATAACATCACGAAAACCAGCATTGTCACAAGTCCTTTTGGTCGATGGACATCAGATTGAGCGAGTTAAGAGTTTGGTTTATTTAGGACAGACGATTAATGAGAATTGGGATCCTTCGGTTGAAGTAAGATTCCGTATAGAGAAGGCTAGATCCATCTTTATGACAATGAAACAACTACTATTTTGTCGAGATCTCAGTATGACGCTTAAGAAAAGAATTGTGAAGTGTTATTTTGTCTCCACCCTTCTTTATGGTGTTGAAGCTTGGACCTTGTCGGTAGCTACAGAAAAGAAGATTCAAGCTTTCGAAATGTGGATATACAGGTGGATTCTTAAAATCTCGTGGACAGAACATGTGAGTAATGCCGAGGTTGTTCAGCGTGTGGGCAGCCAATCTGAGCTGTTAAACACAATTAAGAAGAGGAAATTGGAATACTTGGGACACATGATGAGGAATCCAAAATACCGTCTGCTGCAAGTTATATTTCAGGGTAAAATTGAAGGTCAGCGTGGACCGGGAAGGAGACGAATAACTTGGATGGATAATTTACGAACTTGGTTTGGGTTGTCTTCCACGGAACTCTTCAGGATTGCACAGGATAAGAAGGTGTTAGCCATGGTGGTAGCCAACGTCCGTATAGGATAAGGCAGAAGAAGCGCTCACTTTGACAGCCTACTATTTTAAATTTCACTGAGGGGCTAGTGTCATAGTGGGGTATTCGAGGAGGCCATGGTTGAATACAAGGTAGTCTTTGCGTCCCATGCACTCTGTTCAGTAAACGAAACTGGCGGAATCTCGACAGATATTTATGAATATTTATGTTCGAACATGAAATAAAGTTATAATTATCACCGAACAAACAGTCGTATGCAACTCGCCTATAATGGTAATTAAGCCACTCAAATGGAAATTATAAGACTCGCTTCGCTCGTTTTAAAAACATACTCGTGTCTTAATTATTGCCCCTATAGGCTTGTTGCATAATGTACTATTTAAGTTGGTTTATGTTATTATCACTATACAGCTAGGTCTATGTTTGCTGCCAACATTACAAAATGAACGACAAATTTCAAGATATCTCGAATGTATTATTGACTGCCTGTGAAACATTTTGTCAGAGCTAACGTTGTCAAAGGTAATTATATTACCGGTAATGTTAATTGATCCACGGTGGGACTTGCTCTGCGGAATATTCATAAAAATAAGCTGACATCTCGGAGTTTAGTTCGTAATGTTTCCCCTACTGGAGAGAAATGGTTGTTTTTGAAGCCGGATTTAAGAAAAAATATTTAACACGGGAGCTAAGACTCTTGTATTATTATATCCTTTGCGGGGTTGCACACTGTGGCCATTGCCGTTTCTACGCAATGCTAGTGCACGGGCGCCGAGTCTGCGAGAGGCAGCCATCCTGCCCCAGCTTCGGCCCATTTACCCTACTAACCCTTTTGATCCCACTGATCCATTTTTGGATCAAGAATTTTACATTTTGCTGTGGGTAGGGTAGGCTATTTAATATTTTCAAGGTTTGTCACATGAAATGGTTTCAAGAAGTTCCAACCTTCATTTGAAACCTAACAGTTGTTCTTGATAGCCCACCAGAGGGTACACAGTTGATGTGTAAACTTGGACATTTTTAAGACATATTTGTTAATGTACTATCATGATTGATGAGGCAAATAAAGGTTATGTATTCAAGATGTGGCAATCAGATGAATACTCTGGTGACGAATGTGACAGTGACATAAATCGTCTAAATGGCAACCAATTGAGAACTGCTGCCGATCGAAAAGTGACCAAATAGTGTAATGGAGAAATTGTTACCCGGGAGATTGAGCCGAAGGAATCAAATAATCCCCTCAACCAGCAGCAGTGTCGCGCCCCCAGAACCCTCAGTTACTGTAACACAAGCTAATAGCATTAGAAGAAGAAAGAAGGCTGAAAGGAAATGGACTGAAACTGACATATGTGCAGGACGGATGAAAACTTGGGTGCTTCCATGATTTTTAGAACAAGACTTGTCTCCATTAAAACGCTTTGAACTTCTCTATGATTCGGCTGTAGTCGATATGTTAGTTGATTTTACAAATCCATCAGCGTGGAGATATAACGTTCCACGTAACAGATGGCGAGATTAGGGTGTTACTCGCAATACTTCTCCTGGGCGGCTCTAATCCACTACCGAGATATAGAATGTACTGGGAAATAAGCGAGGACCGCCACAACTTAGCTGTATCGAAAGCAATGTCAAGAGGAAGATTTGAGAAGATCATGAAGTATTTACAAGCCTGCGACAACGACAATCTATCGCAAACTGATACATTCTCCACAGTTCGACCACTTTGGACAATGTTGAATGATAGATGGCTACGAGCTTTCAACAATGAGAAACTGTTATGCATTGACGAAAAAAAGATTCCATATTATGGCAGACATGGTACCAAGCAGCACATGGCAAGCAAAGCAGTGAGATTCGTCTATAAAGTTTGATGTCTTTGCTCACGCCAGGTTACCTAATTCAAGGTGAGGCATACCAAAGTGCAACAACAGGTATCACTGTGCCTGAGCCCGGTGTTGTTGGTTCAGTTGTTTTGGATTTAGTGTCCAAACCTCCTGATGAAGATAAACAGGGCTATGATTTCTTTTTTGATAACCTTTTTACTTCACTGCCCTTGCTGGATGCACTAAAAGAAAAGGGTTGCACTCGAAATGGTACAATTCGATCAGGCAGAACCGAAGGTGCTCCATTGAAGGATTCTCAACAGATGAAAAAGGAACAAAGAGGTTCGTATAGCCAAATGAGCGATGAAAAGTCAGGTATTACTCTCATTCGGTATCATGACAACAGCATTGTCAATATCGCTTCGAACAGTAAAGGTGTATACCGTATCCTACTGGAAAATCAAAGCAATATAGCTGATGTGCACGGAGATACAATGAGATAATTACACCTGGTACAATATTATTGATTGAAGAGCCACCGTGGCTTAGGTGGCAGCATGCCGGCCTCACACCGCTGGGTCCGTGGTTCAAATCCTGGTAATTCCATTGAGATTTGTGTTGGACAAAGCGGAGGCAGACAGGTTTTTCTCCGGGTACTCCGGTTTTCCCTGTCACAATTTCATTCCAGCAACACTCTCCACTATCATTTCATTTCATCTGTCATTCATTTAACCATTGCCTCCGGGGAGTGTAACAGGCTTCGGCAGCCGGCACAGTTCATATCCTCGCCGCTAGATGGGGGCTTCCTTCATTCCATTCCTTGACCCAGTCGGTCGACTGGAAGCAGGCTGTGGATTTTCATTTTTCACTGAATCGGTTATTTTTGAAACCCCGTAAGTCACTCTTTTTGACAATTTCGTTTTATGTGACGAAATGAAAGTTGAAGGGTAGATACTGAACCCGCTGAGCTATGGTTCATGTGATATTTTTATGACAGAACATTTATGATGGGATGTTGTACCTTTGAACACACCCAGGAAGCCACGTGGAGCTGAGAGCTCACGCGATACTCTTTGAAGTAGCGTTGAATCGCACTTTTGACTTTGGTGAAACTGCTAATTATTTATCTGAGATCTTATTAATTAGTTTTATTCTTTCACAAGACTCAGAATATTCCATTTCGTCATGCTGCATTATTAAAACATTTTTGAGAATGTTATTTTAGCTTAAGGTAAGGTGATACCCTTGCAGATACGCAAATAGGAACGTAAGTAGTCGCTCAACGACTTCGGTTTGACGACCTACTTCCTTGAGACACCCAGTGCCTTGCACTACGTCTGGAGAATCCGCCCTGTGTAGGCGTGGAATCATATCCGTCTTGTACGACGTAGGAAATATCCGCTGTTTAGCGAGGAAATTACAATTAGTTGCCATCGAGCACGAATAAACAACGATACAAGTTATAAGTAAGAATTATAGTGAGTTACTTGCACTATGTCTGGAGAATCCGCCCAGTACAGGCGTGTAACTGTATTTGTCCTGTAAGACATAGAAGAATATCCGCTTGTTAGCGTTGAATTGGTTATCAGGTGCCATCGTGCACTGGCATATTGTAAAATACTGGTATTTATGCACAGTGAGCCACATAAATATATTGAAGATAATTATTGGCAAGTATTAGTGAATTATATAATTTTACCGGAACACCACATTTTAGTACCCACGTGTTTGTGGAGGGCCAAATGCCTTGTGGAAAATATACAGGTAAATGTGTTGCAACTACTTCAAATAAGTGTGATTATGATAGTGTAACATGTTTGGATTGCCAGAGTGAAGTTTTTATTTCCAAAACGACGTACATTTTACCGATGCTGCATGATAGAAAAGTAGCGTCATTTAGCACGTGCAGAATCATAGAGCAGTGCTAGCTCATGTATCTATTCACATCCACGAAATTAAGGCTGTGTTATCAATTACTATCGGAGCCTACAACATTTACGACGAACATTATATTTTTGGAAAGTGAAAGAATGAATTTCATGATTTATTTCACCGCCAACGTGACCAGACTATTCCACACCATGCATGAATCAGTCATCATGGGCTAATACCATCCTGGTATGAGGGTGATGTTTCTACGAGAACTAGCATGATGGTGGAGCTTGCAGAACCGAGGACGAGAAGGAAGGAATCCAAGATGCCATTTCCAGGCATATCCAGCATATTCACGGAGTTGTCGACAGGGACGAATCGAACCCTGGTCTTTGGAGGAGTCCAGATGGGAATCCTGATGAGGATAATACCGTTCCAGAGATCCAGAGAGGAATTTGTACAACCCTGGTTATTGAATAGAGGGCTGAGTGATAGCTTCTCCATGTCGTGAGTTTTTGGACATCCCTTCTCTTGTTCTAGTTCTGGTGGTATATTAGATTTAATGTAGTTTGTGAATCAACCACACTCTGTGTCAGCCATTTTCTAGGTAGGGATTGTATCTAGTTTAATTTAATGTCATTTATTTCAGTATAGTGAGACACCCTTGGGTCTGACATTTTGGTTAACCCTGGTGCAGCTTGATGAACATCGTAGAACGTCAAAGCCTATCTTTTGCTAAATGTGACCGTAGTCATTCGAGGCTATTTTGTCCAATCCTGTTTGGGGTGATTTTTCAAGTCTTTGCTGACTTCAGTTATGACAATCACATGTCATGGTTATTTCTTTAACTGCATTCTTTGCAGCCAGTTTTGATACACCCCTGACTTTCGTTAGAACAGTCGTATCAGTTAGGCAATCGACTGTAATTGCCAGTTTTGTAAATGCATTATATTTTCATTTTGAATAAGCTCAGAAGCTATTCTTGGTGAAGTTTGAACCTAACAATTAGAAGGAATGTTTCGTTGCCTAGCATCGAAATCAGTTCCCAACGTATCATTAAGCGGATCCTTGTATGGAATCTGCGATACAATAATCATTTTGCTTGTGTCATGTAAGACACGTTTTTATTTGATGTTGTACTAGCAACTAGTGAATTGTATTTTGAGACCAAAGAGCTCCAGTAATTGTAAGATTACTATCATTTAGACGTCTTTGGTAGAAAGACGGAATCATATTATTCTATTCAGATTTATTGCGTGTTTTTATACACGGATTCTTTAGAGGTTCATAACCTATGGTAAAGTTTTTTATGAACAGGCCAGATGTATAGTTTTATTTTGATTAAATCGCCGGCCTTGAATAATGTGTGTTTTGTGTCGACCGAACGCAGGAATGTGGTAGCCTGCTGGTGACATAAACTGGTTTTGTGATCCAGTGCCCTTGAGAGCACGCTTCATTTGTTTGCGAGACAGGACTACTTTGACAAGAGACAGAATGCTTGTTGTATTCGCTCTTTCTTTCATTGCAACTTAGCTTATGTAACCCAGTTTTCAACCCTGTCTCAGATCACATGTTTTGTAGATTGCTTTTTGTTAGTTGAGCGCACTTCTTGCGTGTACCGTTTTGACGTGTACAATTAGGTCAGGTTTTCTATAGTGAGTTGCAGGCGACCCTGTTAAATGCAGGAATTTATTGTATTAAGGTACCTTGTCCGGGAGGGTTCTCGTTGACTAGATGTTTTTGGAAGGTAACTGTTGTGGACAGGCCTATCCCAGAGTTATTGAATGCGAGCTTTGCGCCGCTGGTAACCCGTGTTATTGTGTGTCCGAGTTGTTATTGCTCGTTGATCTTATTCCGACTGTTGAGTCGAGGCTTTTTGGTGGAGAATGATCTCAGTGTAGACACTCCGTGTCCGAGCTATTGTCAGTATTATTCGCCATAAACCAACGATAAACCTAAACCGACATCTTAATAATAAAACGCATAATTTTGGTAAAACAAAAGCTAACTAATGAATTCTTTCTATCTAACTTTGTTCTGTTGCATTTTGGAACTGTTGACATAGCCGTGCAGTTGAAGGTAATTTCCTTGTGTGGAAATGACTAGGACAGTTGACACTTTTGTAGCGACCTGAAGCATGCGCGAACCTAGAGTTCGTAGCTTGTGGAGCTCAGGCCATGCGATGTCAGACGTGGTCTCAACTACGCATTCGTCACCGTAATTACACACATTAGATGACTATGGCTTACAAAGAGTAAACCAAGGTGTAGGCAGGAATGTAATAAAGATTTGTGTCTATTTCATTACTTATTTATGATGAACAAGTGTGTAAATCCTACATGTTACCTTATTGTGTGCTGATAGCACGTAGTTATTAAGAATAATTAAATGTTTTTCATGGCTGTACACTTAGATTTGTTGTAATTGTTTTCGGTTACGGACGTCATCGCCGTAAATTTTGTTATTAACTGTTAGGACTTAGCTAGATGATTACCGTTAAATGTAAATGTGGAAATGGTATCATCCTAACTTAGATTTGTTTTGCTATCCTGTTAAATGTAAATTCTGATATTAGCTTAATCTTGTAACTTGAACTAGGGACTTGCGTCGTACCATTTTCCTAGTGTTGCTGTTGTTGCTTTATTATTGTGAGATAGATATTTCGCGAGGTTTTTCAGTAACTTCTCAGGTAGGGACCTGCTCTTTATTTTCTTTTGTTTATTAGTTTGCGGACTAGCCGATCATAACCCTCCGAACTAGGCTAGGGGCTTGTGAATTTTAATAAATTTTCACGGTGTTTTACTTAAGTCTGGATGTTTAATTTCTCAGTCTAGTTTTTAAGGTGAACCTTTCCTTAGGCAGTCTATGACCATCGTCACCATGTACCACGATCCCCGTGGACTACAGTGTCTCGTGCCGCTTAGCCTATTAGGAAGTTCACCTGATCCTCACGGTAATTTTATTCGACTTATGGGATGTTAGGAAAGTCATCGTGGTTGTTGACTCGACTAACGGTCTCAATACATAGTATAGTCCGAATCACCTTAAATAAGTAACTAAACGGTAACCATGCAGCCAACTTTAACATCTAATCCCTATGCCTAAGCGCATGTTGTCTTATGGTCGAATTTCTTGAAGTTAAGTAGTTTTGTGTGCCGGCAAAATGTCGCCAATATGTGGGATACAAAATCAATGTTGATAAACAGAAGTGGGATACAAAATCACTGGTGATCAAAAAAAATCATCGGGACGCATTAAGCTGTAACCATTGTCAAAACTCATTGACCTGGGCGCGTTGAGCTGTAACCATTTTCAAAAACTATTGGATGGGACAAAACAAAGGTTAGAATGGTCGCGTGCAGGTGCGGCTTCAAGGTTGACACAAAACCTTCGGTCTGGGCGCGTTAGGCTGTAACCATTGTTAAGAGTCATTGGATTGGACAAAACGAATGTTAGAAGGTCGGGTGTAGGTGCGGCCTCAGCCGCGCCCCGCTAGCGGGGCACTGTTAACACAAAACCATTGGTCTAAGTGCATTAGGCTGTTACCATTGTCAAAAACGATCGGATTGGACAAAACGGAGGTCAGGTGTAGGTGTGGCCTTGGCCGCGTGCAGCTATCGGGGCACCGTTGACACAAAACCATTGATCTGGTCACGTTCGGCTGTAACCATTGTCAAAACCACAGTTGTGCGAAAAAAATACAGATATTTATTACAGTGGAGCGATATACTGCATAGTAATTACAGAGCAGATAACAAAAAACACTCATTTCAGCCGTGGAAAAAAATAATCAATACAGAGAAGCGAAATATTGCACACACTAGCCTAATTAGAGTGGTGTACTGAGTGCTGTGCACGAATGATGCGCACTAGAGACTGAACTGGGCGCTTCTTCGTGTTACATAGTACCGTAAGGGCGAAGTTGGCAGTATTGTTTTTATGACAGACCAGCGGATCAGTGGGGATAACGAAGTGAGCCGAAAACTCACGACCGCAACCGATGATTGATTTGGACTAATGGCAGCCACAGCTGTAATTTTGGTTATATAAGTCGTGATCCTATGTGGGATGGTTGGGTGTGTCACAGACGGCGGAGGAGGAAACATCTATTAAAACATCGCTCCCTGATTTATTTCTCATCGTTTCATAAGGTATTTTGGCTAATTCATGTATTATTGGGAATGCTATCGCTTGTTGTATCTTCATTCAGCGCTACCGAAAATTGTACCAATTTCCTTCTTGAGTCTGAATTTTAAAAAGCACAAGCTGCAATTTGAAACTTTCAATACGGTCACACATAGTACTGATTTGTTTTTTGCCTTGCAACGAGTTATTTAAATCATGTAAATACCTCGTGATGTCTTTCATGAAAGCGAGTTCAGCGATCCATTGCTCATTATCCAAGTCCGACTGTGCTACCGCCACTACATGGGGAGGAAAGAGGGGTGGGAGGGGCTCGCAAGCACAAAGTGCTCAAGTTTAAACGATGCATACATGTTAATAACACCTTACATACAAAAACAGACCTAAACTGGGGCTTACGTCCCAGACCCCCTTGCTTGTAGTACAAGCAGAAATTTTCAGCCAGACATTGCCTAACCTAGTAGCAGCAGTAATTTTCGGCCAGACAGAAGCCAGTATCTCGCTACGCATGACCTGTGTCGTGTATTTTGTGTACCATACATCGACAATAAAACAATAGTTTTGTCCAGACAATCATATAGGCCTAACCTATTAGCAAACAAAGGCTTCATCCAGACCGTGTCATCTAACCAAGTAGCGACCAATCGCTTTGTCTTACCCATCTTTGGTACTTCAGTAATTTTCCCCCAGACATTTAGTAGTGCAGTACGTCGAAAGCTAAAAGATATTGTTGGTATATTCTAAAATTTTGCATCCGTGACGCATGCACAGTGCGTATCCTGTGTGCATGATCAGTTGAGTATGTTACGGACTTGTAATAAGAAAAAGAAGTGCAATTGATTCATGTTGCACAACCGTTGAAGTTCAACCTTCGTTGCACCCATGACTGAAACGTACTTTTATCAGCTCAACTTGGAGACTTTCATGGGGCATCCTCTGGGCGCACCGAAAAAGGCATTATTAAATCTTTGAGTGCCGGTTTTACTTGTTTTATTTCTTCAAACCTATCTTCAAATTCTTTATGCAATGACTGTAACGCTTTTGTGTTCCCACTGATGTGTTCATAAGTACTTAAATTCAAGGATTTTAGAGAGGGACAATTGATTAATTCTGAATGTAAGTGGAACGCGGCTTATGCACTTGTAGCAGACATGAATGTGACTCTTTCATACCTTGTGTCCTTGTTTCATCTTCAGGGTGATATTACGTATTGAAATTAGGAACCCTGGTCACTACTGAACCTCATATATGTGCTAAAGTTTGTAAATATGTGTTTTTATTTATTGCTATTTTAAAGACGGCTGCCATTGTGATGCCAGAAAACAAAGTATACTCCAGTAGCCTTCGAATTGATTTAAAGAAAAAGGAGGATGTGAGAAAGCTAGAGGGATACCTGCCTAATGAGGAGGAAATTCAACGATTTTGGTATACTATATACCACTGGAGCACCACTCACAAGGAGTGACGTGGGAATGTTCAGTTTCATTTCATTTAAGAAGGATGTTCAAAGTATCATTATGTATTAAAATATAATGCTGTTGAAAGTTGGCCAATTCTTTGCTAATGTAAAGGTGTATAATACTCGAATAGAAAAGATACACACATCAATACATGACATGAGTATGAATTTTTACCATTTCTTTAAGACAATAACTGAATTTAGTCATTTAGTTTTGAAATCACATAAGTCACAGAGGTTTAAACTTATCTATAGGCAAATGTAATAACTAATAACAATTCATATCATACTTCCTTGATGTCTTTCTAAAGTATTAATCCTCGGGAGCAAAACATTGTACAAACTGTTGATAGTTTATTCAGCAATCGGTTTTTTCTGTTTTCCCACAAGTTTACATTTCATGACTTACGGGGTTTCAAAAATAACCGACTCAATTATTGATTACAACTTTTACTTGGGAGGAGTCGATAGACTTGATGAGAATGTAGGAAACTACAGAGTCAATTACAGATTAAAGAAGTTGTACCACCAACTGCTTGCTTTTCCTCTGAATGCGTCAGTTAGCAATGCATGGGTATTGTACAGGCAAACTTCACAGTATAAGGACAATCCTCTGGATTTGTTTGGCTTCACAAGGTTTGTGGTGAATAGTTATTTCCAGAAATACCCAACTCAGCGATCACCAATGAGAAATACAAAAACAGTGTATAAGAGAGTGCTGAGTAATGTACGGTACGATGGGAAAGATCATGCGATTTTGCCATTAGGTAAACAACTAAAATGCCGTCAGTGCAAGAAAAATACAACGAAACAATGCAAGAAATGTAACATCCGTCTCCATGCTAACTGCTTTGTTCAGTTCCACTCACAGTGGTCCAGAAAGAGTAAAGAAACAACTCAATTTGATGTTTGCATGCTTTCCTTTCTAAGTAACATTGTACAATAGTAGCGAGTTTTGTGAGCATATAATCTATTCTGATTACGCTGGGGAACAGCCATTTTGTTGTCTTAGATCTGTGACTTGTTCTTAACTAATTTTTGGTCCCTGAATTCAAAAATGTTAGCAGTTTTTCTCTATCACGTCAAGTTTTTAAACTACAGGTTACTCTCTCTTTACCCTATAAGTCATACAAACTGGGCATACAAAGGAAAATAAAGTGGGTACTAACCAAACGTATTAGAATATTAGAATATTTTATTCATTCATTCAAAGGCTATTATAATATTAAAAGTTAAATTGTGTTTATACAAATAATAAAAAAAAAAGATATTAGGGTACAAATTTTCGCTTATAACTTTTCCTACAATGTTCAATCTGGGGACATTCTCGCTTGATGCTCCAACAGTAGTCACCCATCATACTGACATCCCATCTGCCTTGATACCTTGCCTCCATGACCTTTAAAACTTGGTGGAATCGCTCATCCTGTTCATCGCTAACAGCACCAAGATTTTCTGGAAAGTTAGCAAGATGGCTATGTAAGAAATTCAGTTTGATACTCATGTTACAGCCAAGCTTTTTAAAGCTCTCTAAGAGTTGTTGAAAATTTTCGACGTAATTCTGGGCTCGTGTATTTCCTATAAAGTCCTTGACAATACTTTTGAATGCCAACCAAGCATTCTTTTCAAGTTCGGTCATTGTTTCTATGAAACGTTCATCTTTAATAAGTTGCCGAATCTGTGGCCCACCAAAGACACCAGCCTTTATCTTCTCATATGACAAGCTAGGAAATGCCGAAATGATATACTTAAAACAGTCCCCTTCATTTGACAAAGCTCTAACAAATTTCTTCATGAGACCTAGTTTTATATGCAAAGGCGGAAATATAATGTTTTTTCTGTCGACAAGTGGGTGACTTACAATGTTTGGATCACCAGGTTTCAGGTCAGATCTTGGCAGCCACTTTGACTGCACCCAATGCTTCTCACGAGCTCTGCTGTCCCACATACACAGAAAACACGGATACTTGGTAGGCCTATATCCGCGTAATCCCATGCGCAACAACTGTAGAAAAAAACTTGACGTGATAGGAAAAAACTAATTACAGTTTTGGAATCAGCATGTCAATTTACCTATAAAACAGCCTAAAAATCGAAGTCAACAGAATTTAAGTTACAAATTGTTCCCCTGTGTTATGTATAGTGAGGAAGGAAACATATGAATGACCAACTGTTTATATTGTTGGAAATACTACACTTGATACTTACCTGTACCCACTCGCTCCCACTGTTCCAGTTTTGGATCATCCATTGTTAGGTACTAACGAGGGAACTATCCCAGCTCGAACGGCTAAAACCGACTTGCATTGCGCTTAACATACGAAGATATGTCTCTTCTACTACCCATCACGGGCATTTATCTGTAAAACCCCGCATTAATGTACAATCAATGTTTGGAAGTTACGGCATCCAAAGATTTCAGAAACACAATGCTCAGCAGAAACTACTGTGCAACAGGCAATTCGGACCATTATATTAGGGAAAATCCATTCCTAGCAATTGGTTAGACCTTTATCATATAGCCTATATGGTAACATTACAAAAAGATTGCAGAAACACAATTCGCAGCAGAAACTACCGTGCAACAGGCAATTTAGACCAATATATTAACAAGAAACAGATGTGGTGCAGTATCATCTGGCAAAAGGTTGAACACTTGCTTGCAACAAGAAATCTTAACACATGCAGTACCGTGTCGACATAGTCATCTTTACCACAGTAAAAGATACTGTGTAGTCCTTCATTCGACGTTGAAGTGTAAAAGTGGAGTTCAATGAAGTGATTAAAAATACACGGATAGTCAGTCTGAAAGACTGGACTTTATATCATATTAAATGATAGCAGCCGAGTACCAAGAAGGCAGTGCGAGAACAGAATTTCAAGATTCTATTTTGTTTTTTCACTGCCTACTTGATTGTTCTCACACTGCCTTCTTGGTACTCAGCTGCTACATCGTACTATGACGTCACACACCTCAGGGCATTCTAGGTACATTTCGTCCTGTCACCGTAACGTAACGCCAGACCTCCGCATAACGACGAAGTCGACAAGATCATTTAAAATGATAAAAACAGCGGAATGGAACAGTATGCACCCTTAACAAGGGCAAATGTAGACATACTCCATTATTTACGATGTTCCCGCATTGCAATAGTCCAAACTCAAATGCCAGGGTGATCACATTATCACATACTCAGATGGCGCTGGTGACCGAACACGTACTTTTACAGATGAATGGCATTGATAGCTATTGACCACTTTCAGTTGGTTTTCGTCGTTCGAGCTGGAATACTTCCCTCGTAAGTGCATTGTTAACAATGTGAAACTAGTGTGTGTGTGTTCAATGCATTCCATAACCAAGGAAATATTAAAATTTAATTGAAAAATAAGTGGTAAGTCACCTTGGGGAAAATGAAAATAATAGTCGCTTGTGAACGCCCATGTGTCTATTTCAAGCAGGATGCTCCACGCTGCCTGTTCAGCATCTAGAAGGCTCTGGCACGCGTAATATGTTTTCCTTTTCATCTTTTTTCCTTATAGCACATTAAGCACGTAACATTCTCAAACAAATACAATGGGCTTTAATAAATTATAACTTATTTACATACTACACACACGGATAATGTAGCCTACATCTAATATCTTAACGTCTGAGCACGGAATATTCGCTTCGAAGAATGTGAAGGTACGCAGCCCGGCAATGTGCACTTCGCATCCATAGCATCGTCTACACAAGGAACTTTGATTGCATTGAAATAGATATTTCCCAGAATATTTGCAGTTGGGCTCTTGGTTTTCTTCAAGCATCCATACAGCATGCCGTCACATTCGCAGTGAGACCTGGAAAAATCAAAACAAAAAAAGGAATTAGACACTATAGAGTGTAGGATGATTGTGTGTGAGCATAATTATGATACGGCACGAGATATTCCAGTTTAAACTGGAAACTGGCAAATCTATAAATTATTTGTCATGCAAATTCTTCTGATTCAACCCACAGTTTAAATAATTCCCGCGATGGGGAACTGCAGCAAGCGGAGGTTTGAATCCCTTTACTATCTGGGTTTTTCCACACTCATTCCAGGCAAAGTCTGGTATAATACGGTACCGGTATCTCATTTCAAGTCCTTGGGCTCTACCCTAACAATTACAGTTACACACACTACTAGTCCCAACAGAAACACAGGTTATCAGACAAATTGAACACATACCCAAGTGCACAAGGCTGATGACCAATATGTTCCAAAACCCAAAGAAGAGTTGACCACCATTTTCTGAATGAAAACTAAACGCCGTCTAAATGATGGATGCTTGTAGTTTTACGTGACCGTTAATCTTGGGATCATGAGCCACGGGACCTCCTTTTTACGTGGAATCTGAACCACAAGACATGGCATTACACTTCAATAATCTCACATGCATTGACCGGGAATCGAACCCGGTTCACCTTGGTGAGAGACGAATAGCTTGGCCTCTGCTCCACCACGCCCCTTTCCCCGTCTAAATGAGACTAGCGCCAACTGAATTGATTTTCCTAGCAAAGTTTCTAAGTTGGAGAATCTCACATGAGAGAGCTACGTTCAATTATTTAGATCAGGGTTTCCCAACCGGTGGTACGCCTACGCGTGGGTGATACGATTGTTAACAAGTACAGGAGGAGAATTCTTAAACGTGCCAGTAAATCTACTGATTTTATCTGCATTTCCTACTCTATCATAATATGTTGAAGAAAATTAAATATATCCAATGGTTGCTGATATCATTGTTCACTTGGAACACCTTCAAGAAAGGTTTAATAAATATTTCTCCGAACATTATTCCAAATTTGACTGGATCAGAAATCCTTTTTTGGGAACCTCACCAATTGATTTGAAATGATTAAGTTAATATACATACAGTCTATCTCTCTATATATTTAAATAAACATTAGCAAGAAAAAAATGAAAAAGAAGGAAGGAAGATTGTAGTTTTACGTGACCGTGAATCTTGTGATTATGAGCCACGGGACCTCCTTTTTACGTGGAATCCGAACCACAGGACATGGCATTTCACTTCGAAAATCTCACATGCATTGACCGGGAATCGAACCCGGACCGCCTTGGTGAGAGGCATACAGCTAGACCGCTGAGCCACCACGCCCCGAAAAAAATGAAAAAAAAATCTATATGTTATATTTATTGTTGTCTAGACAAAGGGTTGAAAAAAAAATTAAATTCAAGTGCATTAATGATTATATATGAAGTTTTCTTAGTAATTAATTGCAATAAAACAAGCCATTGGGCACATTTCCGACTTTAATTATATGTTTCAAAAAAATTAAGGACTGCTGATACACCAAAATGTCCAAAAATTTCAAGTGGTACGCAGTTCCTAAACGGTTGGGAACGCCTGCTTGAGATGATAACCTTATACATACACCGAAAACGGAAACGACTATTAACTGCTCGGAAATAGTGTTAACTCATACGCCTACACGTGTACATGCTGAGAAATAAGGAATGAGCCGGGAAGTAAGTGACAAAAGAGAAAGAAAATCACAAAAATAATATAATAGCGATCTTTGTACGGAAAGTGCAACAACACGACTGTAATAGTGTAGCGGCTAGCACTCTTCGCCATCGCCCCAGAGGACCGGGTTCGATTCCCGGCTCTGCACAGAAATTGAGGGCTGGAACGAGGTACCCTTAGCCTCGGAAGGCAAAGCTGAGAAGAGTTGGGTTCAATTCCCACCTTAGCCATCCTGGAAGTGAATTTCCATTGTTTCCCATCTCCATTCTAGGCAAATGGTTACTAACTTAAGGCCACAGCCATCCCCTTCCCAATCCTCCCCTGAATTACAAACACCCTAATACAAGCTTCGCAATAACACAGGTTAGCGGTCAAAAATATATACACACCCAAGTACACGGGGCTAAAATGAAACAACTATAAAATATTGTGTTGGGATACCAACAATTCCAATAAAAACAAAACTCTTCAGTTTAGCTGACAATGTTCAAACAGGAGTTTTTTTTTTCCAAGTATGAATTGGCTTTTATCAGAGTTCAATGTCTGGGAATATCTGGAAATTTGCGGTTTTCAATATTAACTCACTACCAGTTATTGAAGATAAGTGTTAGCATTCAAGAGTGCAATAATCATAATAACAAAAATGTATGTTAATAAACTCTCACTTCGGTGCATCTTCTTCCAGTGGCGTAACCAGAATCAAGGGTCTATGGGTGCTGTTTCATTCCGGATCCATGCTTCATTTCTTAACCTTTGACTACACACACCTATTAATATGAAAATGAAAATCCACAGCCTGCTTCCAGTCGACCGACCGGGTCAGGAATGGAATGAATGAAGCCCCCATCTAGCGGCGAGGATATGAACTGTGCCGGCTGCCGAAGCCTGTCGCACTCCTCTGGGGCAATGATTAAATGAATGACAGATGAAATGAAATGATAGTGGAGAGTGTTGCTGGAATGAAATGTTGACAGGGAAAACCGGAGTACCCGGAGAAAAACCTGTCTGCCTCCGTTTTGTCCAGCACAGATCTCACATGGAGTGACCAGGATTTGAACCATGGACCCAGCACACACCTATTAATATATAATAAGTAAATGTGGAAATTTGAAGGCATGCTTTTTTCAGTGTTGCCCATACAAATTGTCTTTGCTGCTTCTCAGTCGGTTACCACGATTGTGCCCAATGAATTGGGTGGGGTACAAAATTGTAAATATGTAAACACACTCCTGGAAAAAAATACAAGTGTTAGTTAGTTATCCTAAATTGCCCATTCAAGTGTGATAACATAACTAACTAATACATGTAATTTTTTCCAGGAGTGTGTTTACATACATAATTCGGTACCCCACCCAATTCATTGGGCACAATCGTGTTGACCGACTGAAAAGCAGTAAAGACAATACAGAGTGTCCCACCTAACTCTGCGACCTCAAATATTATCGAAATGAAACAAGATGTGAAAAATCTACTTGCGCAGGAATGTAGCCACGTCAGGGGGTCACACAATGGGAGGATATGCACAGTCCAGGAAATTATAACAATGCCACTTTCAACGCAAAGTTACCTTTTTTTAATGGAACATACATGTTTTTTTCTAGCAAAATCAAAAGTAAACATACAATTATTGATACCAGACTTGGTTTCACTTCTCTAAACCTCGTACCTTCTGAAATAACTAAAGTTGTAGCGGATGGTAAAGGAGACACTGTTCGTGACGTTGAATAACAGTGTAGTGCAAGCCGTTGGCCTACACACAGCTGGATTGTTTGCATCGCTGTACTAAGAGCATTCAGAAAACAAGACAGTAACATTACAGGTGCACTTCTCAGTGAACTCGTGGCCCCTGGTCTTGTACTTCTGTCAGTGTGAAACAGGTAAATACCCTTTTTACTGTACCTACGAATCCTATGTTTATGTTCGCAGATACTTTGATATTTGAAACCCTATTTTGTTTCTACCTCTTTGTTCTCTTGTTTCGTCTAGTACATACCAGTATGCCGGCCTTCAGTAATAAAGAAAAGCTAGACATTATTTTAATTTACGGAGAATGTCACAGAAATGCAACAACAGCTGTGATATTGTATGCTGAACGCTACCCAGATCGACGGTGTCCGTCGCCTCGTACCATTGCCAATATGGGCAGAAGTCTCTCAGAAAAAGGAAGTTGGTCTCCCAGGGAACGTCAACGTTCAAACAGAGCAACTAACGACGGTAACGATATCGCTGTTCTGGCTGCTGTAGCTCTCAATCCGCACGTGCGTGTACGACTGCACGCGGTTCTGGAATAAGCCGCTCTAGTGTTAGCAGAATTTCGCACAGGCATAAATCTCACCCGTGTCACATGTCACTGCACCAGGAACTTTACGGGAATGACTTTGAAGCCTGCATTGCATTCTGTCGTTTTACATTGCAGCAGATGCACGATAATAACGCATTCCTAAGGGATGGTATGTTTACGGATGAAGCTTCATTCACAAATCATTGCAATGTGGATTTGAGGAACATGAACTACTCGTCCGTGGAAAACCCCCACTGGCTTCGCGAGGTTGCTAACCAACGACAGTGGAGTAACAATGTTTGGTGCGGTATCATTGGCAACCGTATTGTAGGTCCCTATTTTTATCAGGGAACACTAGGCTAAACGGACAGCGATATGCATCATTTCTTCAAGACACGTTACCCTTTCTCATGGAGGACGTAGGATTGGAAACTCGTGTATCAATGTAGTTCCAGCATGATGGGTGCCCCGCACATTTCACACGTGTTGCCAGAGATGTAATGGATGCGAAGTTTCCAAATCGGTGGATTGGACGTGGTGGTCCTGTGAGATGGCCAGCACGGTCCTCCGACTTGACGCCAATAGAGTACTTTCTCTGGGGCGCATTGAAAGATAGAGTCTATCAGGAAGTCTCAACTACAATACCGAATATGCAACAGCGTTTTACTGCGGCGTGTGCGGAAATATCTGTGGAAACACTGGGATCAGTACAACGCTCTCTTGTTCACCGTCTACAAAAGTGCATTGATGCAAACGGTGGTCACATTGAACGTCTGCTGAAGTAACACAGTTTCATCAGTTAAGATGTTACTGCATACTTGTGAATGCCTTTTTCGTGCTGGATGTAATTTAAAACATGACGTTTCTTTAAGCTATTGGCCACAAGTTTGGTTAGGAAATCGGTAATTGTACCTTTTGTACTATGTGTACAGTTCTACTCTTGTGTTAAACGTGACAAACAGTGTCTCCATTGTCATCCTATACAACGTTAGTTATTTTAGAAGGTACGAGGTTTAGAGAAATGAAACCAATTCTGTTATCAATAATTGTATGATTACTTTTGATTTTGCTAGAAGAAACATGTACTGTATGTTCCATTTCATTAAAAAAAGGTAACTTTGCGTTGAAAGTGATATTGTTATAATTTCCTGGATTGTGCATATCCTCCCATTGTGTGACCCCCTGACGTGGCTACATTCCTGTGCAAGTAGATTTTTCACATCTTGTTTCATTTCGATAATATTTGAGGTCGCAGAGTTAGGTGGGACACCCTGTGTAATAAGTACACGCGTGGTGAATAATGTATACTAATCACCAAAACACTTAGCCTAAATATTTTATGTTATTAATCACAATAAATCAACTCTTCTACAAGCAGAATAGTTAAGGCTAACCATACCAGATTCAGTATCGTGATAATTTTCCTCTATAAATTCTTCCTCAGAAGTATCTGCGTCTCCTCCAACTTCTTCATCTGATTCCTCTTGTGCTATGGAGTAATAGATTTCCTCTTCAGTAAGTCCCTTTGGTTGTTTAGCTTAAATACAAGCCCTAAAAAGCACAGAACCGTACAAGACATGGAGATAGTTTTTAATTCTAAAATATGATTTTAAAAATAAGACTGAGTTTAATAACTGAATTAATATTGTACTTTGTTTCTGCCTGCGCAACAGTTCTAAGTTTATTCCTGTGAATCAGCACAAATCCGACAACAATCACACTGCTTGTAGTCGTTTGCGAACATTTTAGGGATAGGTTAGATGCAGTGGCGATTCCCCATTGAAGCGTTCGAATCGCCGCGACACCTGCTTTATTACAAAATAACTAATGATTTAAAAATAAATATTTTGACATTTTTAGGATTTTTAAACATCATTTTTACTGCATTACATGTTACCAATTAAGGCATGAACATCGACCTTCAAACGACACGACACGGTGGCGAATCTGTTGCCGCGTTGCTCAGCTAGCCTGATGCAATAGGAATGTGCTGGCCAGAACGTCCCTGCCTTGGTGATTGAGTAAGGCCGGAGGGGAAACGGAAGTCAGCGGTAACCATGGCAACAGGAGTTCCGTGATGCGAATCCAGCAAGCGAGTCGTCTCTCACCAGTGGTTGCTCATCCACATTGCTCTCATTTCAAGCAATCTTGTGCTATAACAGTTACTGTGCAGTTGGTATGTTAGATAGCGACGAGGTGCGTGTGTAATATATTTTACATTTTGATATTCTAAGATAAGAAATACAAAAATATGGGTATTGAAACATTAGTGAAATATGGTACCTAAAAAAACAGTATGGACGATGTGTTCGTATGAGCGTACACATTATTCTCTTTAAATTTTTGCACGTAGGCTATATCGGCGCGTCACAATCCGAATCACTCTTGAACCGCCACTGGTTAGATGGCACCTAAGAGCCTGAGGACAAATTACAGCCATAAATTTAGCATCTTTATTACGGGTGGTGGTGTACTTTATACACCAGCGGGTGTACATAAAGGTTAAGTAAAAATAATTCTCACCACATTTTCTACTGACACCGGAAGAATGGGCATCCGATCTAGCTGTGAGCAAAACGAAAATATCAGTGAACTTAACATTTTAGGATTCAGATGGTTCTTTCAGGTAATGGTAGTGCAGGGCCATCCAGTCATTGCGCTCCGAGAGCGCGGCAGTCAGACTAGCGCTCCTTCCCCTACCACCACTACACTGTGGCAGTGAGGAGACCTGAGACATACGGACTATGTTCGGACCGCAATAACTAGATACGTACGCACAGTCGTGCAGGCGACGGCTTTTGTGGCATTGTTTAACACCATATTGATAGGGCTGTTTTACCATAATAGGATATATACTGTCATATATATTGAACCCTTGCAAAGAAGCATATGAGACTCAGATTCGGGGCGTAACAGGTCATATTCGTAAGTTGCTGTCAGGGCGCTTCATTAACTTGCAGGGTAACATATAACAAAATAACATGCAGGAAAGAGTGAAGCCAGGGTTAAAACAACTGAATTTAATAACAAATCACCATATTTACACATAAACAATTAACAACAAAAACTCCCAACTGACTCCCGCTTAATAAAAATGCCAAAAACTTCGGCGATATCTCTGGAGAGATTAATTACCTGGACCAAGTGTCTTTAAAATAAAAGATACAAAAATGACCATATAAGTGCGTATGCCGTTCTACATGCACCACGATGTGTACTTTGAATGCGTGATTCGTTATCATTCAGAATGACCCTTCAAACAACGAATCCGCATTTCCTAGAGCTAGACCGACACAAGGGAACACAACTACAATACTTAAATTAAACCGACACTTCCTAAATCTACTATAAACAAACACAACATTTCCGTGTGAAATTGGACTTGAATTGCCGTAGCAACATTTACTGCCTAAAAACTTAGGACTTCTCACACAAATCAACACAAGTACATTAACACGTGACCAATAGAAAAATACTCAAATGACCGCTGTCAAAATTTACAAATACTCTACCACTACACCACACGGGTGTGACAAACAAAATTACATGAAATCGAGTCATCAACAAAGCAATAGGCAAACAGCCAACATTTACGTTAATCACAATATTCTTATCCATACAAGGTACAACAATCCGTTACACACATGGCGAACTCCCCAATTAATTATGGCTTAAAATTAGCCATCACAATGAACAGGTTTGCTGCATGAAAGCTTACAGGGTTCAGTCGGACAAATAGGACTGACTATCAAAATAAGTCACAGGCAAAACGGGCGGTTTGTGGAACTCTGCATGTCTGTCAACCCACGTGTCAATAACCTCGACCTCCCAGAACATGGGTCGAACCTCGAAGAAATGTGCCCCAAAGCACAATAATACGTGTGTGTCAGAAAAACATATGGACAAGAATCAGCAGTCTCCCAAGAGCACTCTGTCTTTCCATCTAAAAATACAACAGCAGCAAAAATATATAAGGGCGGTAGGACAACTACCCCCTCCTCACGTAGAATCAACACACACTAGACACATCAACACACACTGAATCACACGTATGGGTTGTGACGGACCCTGAAATAAAAGACACAAATAATATCCACATGCTGGCGCCATCGTTCTATGCCGTGACTAGTCACCTGAAAAGGACTCAAGAAAAATCTATCAAATTTAGAACGAAGGTGTTCTACAATTACTTTTAAGTTGGTGCACTCGGCTACCCTAACATGAATAATAACCTGTTCAGCAAAATGTTTTACAATCATTTCCTCCCGTTCCTATTTCAAAATATTAACGTTAATAAAGCACCATTTATCGAATGTAACGGGTTCCGCAATTGCAAGGATAAAATCACGCACGCACGCCGCGTACATTACATATGACTCAAGAAAAAAAATCAAAATATCAACAAACACTTTGGCCACGCGCCAACGGACATTTAAACATATAGTGTCGGTACAAGCAAAACAGCTAAAAACAAGAAAGAAAAAAACATGACTATTTACAAAGTTCCCCGGCCAAATCTAACTACATAATTGAAATAATCCAATTTTAGTACATCACCGCTGCTGCATGTAGGACTAAGGACATCCTCCTCAACCCATTGCCCTATGGACAATTTAGCACTCCATAGTAGTCGTCTGCGTTGATTTCTTGAAGCTCATCCCAACTTCAAACCACGTGCTGATCATCTTGGTATCGACTCCTTGGCAGAAAAGTTCAATGTTAAATATTTGCCTATCTATAATCGCTTGCAGGCTACTCAGTTCACCCACAATTGTCCTACTGCGATTAATAGCGAAGACTGGCCCTAATTATATCGCACATACGCACTATAAAAACACACATACAATACACACAATTTATACACAAAATATACATCTCGAGTCCGCGCCACTGGCTCGTTAACAAGTTCAAAATCCTGGCTGCACCAGCAGTCGCTATCTCGTCCGGTATTTCCGTCCCGTCTTGGACTTTGGTTCTGGTAAGCGCTAATTAGGGTGATACGATACTTCCCCCTTAAAGTTGAACTCGTCGTCTTTAAAAGAATGTTACAGTTTATCACGCGCTGGCGTGAAATATTTAGATCACACAATTTAGTTGATTTTAGAACAAAATGTATTATAGCTTTTAAAATTCGATATTGCAAACGCTGCGACTTTAGCTTCCCAGAGCTCAGAAAATAAATTAGCTTCACTGATTTTAGAGCGTAAAAATCACATTTCGAACTGGCGTGGAGTATACCTCTGAAGGCTCCACACAATAAGACTTAGATAAATTCGAGCGTCAAAATCACACTTCAAACTGGCGTGGAGTATGCCTCTGAAGGCTCCACACAATAAGTACTTCGATAAATTCGAGCGTCAAAATCACACTTCAAACTGGCGTGGAGTATGCCTCTGAAGGCTCCACACAATAAGTACTTCGATAAATTCGAGCGTCAAAAATCGCACTTCAAACTGGCGTGGAGTATGCCTCTGAAGGCTCCACAAGAATAGTACTCAGATAGGCGTCAGGCCAGACTATTTATGAGAAACTGACAAGGGCGGTGGAGTGGGGCGGAGTCGGATAAAAACTTCCAGAGTTTATGTCTCACAAAGATGGGGCTGGTGTCATTCTTCTCCAAATGAATCCAACGTCTCAAATTACTCGAGCGGAGATTAATCCGTTCGGCGGTTCCTTAGATACACACTTCCGCGGGCTTTTTACTACTGACGCCGTCCACCTCGTGGTCACGGCTTGGTCTCTTGCGATTGGCTGATTCAATCGTATGTTCGTTGAGAGGACCTCGTGATTCTTCCTTTATGTCTCCAATTTTGGTACAGTAGTTGCACAATTTGGCCTTGAACTCGACTAATTCTGGCCGTCCCCCAGGAATAGCTACCAACTCAGCTTCTGTTGCAACCATTACGAAATGCTGGCCTCCCTAATATCCAAGTCGACTTCCTTATGTGCTGCCTGGGCCGTAGTAATAATAATAATAAATATGAATACTTTTTTATCGAAGATCAATAAGGGTTCATTTATCCTCAGCAAGGTTTTGAAATTCGAAACAATTTATTGGTTTGGATTTCAAAAACAAAATCCACTGTAGTAACAACACATCTCTTTAAATCTCACTCAGCTGCTCGAGTGTATGCCCCTCTGACTCAATTAGTGTGCTCCCTTCTCGCTGGAATGTCATTCATATTTTCATTAGGTCTCCCCCTTCTCCTCACGTAGTTGCCACTCCCGTCGTCTCAGCTGCTCGTTGTTTACAAACAAAGTGCGTACTCACGCGCTCCCCGTGGATTTGAGTGTTTGCTTTCAACAAAAAAAATATTTTTTTTTTTTGCAATACAGATTCTGCACATATCATCTTTCCTAATCATCAAATGGTTCCCTTCTGTAGTACGGTTTCAAATTGGCGCTATTAAAAACAGATTTTGCACCAGTGCTCACTTCTTCTAATCTGTAGGCATTGTTACCCAGATTCTTAATTACCCGGAACGGGCCAATGAATTTTGGACAGAACTTGGCGAAGACTTTGTTCTTAGGGTCGGAGATCGGTGGTCTACGAACCAGCACTAATTCTTGTTCTTGTAACTCTCGGTGAAACTTCTTTCCTCGGTACCGTCTCAGCCTTCGGTCCGCTTGGTTCCTCATGTGCTCCCTCGTTCGCTGGATCCGCAAATCATGCGCTAATAATGGATCCCTTGGGCAAGGAATGATCTTGTCCCAAGTTCTTTCCGGCAATATGTTGTGGTGTACAATCAGTGGGACTTGACCCGTCGACTCGTGCTTAGTAGTGTTCATGCACATCTCAATTTCCCCTACTTTGTCTACCCATTTATTGTGTTCGTTAGGAATCATTACTCTGTAGTATTTAGCGACACAGCGAATTGTTCTTTCGCTCGGATTTCCACAAGGATGACGAATACTTGAAAATATGTGTTTTATTCCTAGGCTCTCCAAACCTTGCCTAAAAACATTGCTTGTGAAATAGGTACCGTGATCTGATAGAATGGATTCCGGCTTCCCAAGCATCGGAATGACTTTGTTCTTAATTCGACTAAGGACTTGTCTTGATGTCGTCTTCTGAATAGGACATAGCACGACCATCTTCGAAAATACATCGACACATACCAAGAGGTGTCGGCATCCACGCTTTCCTTTTACTAAAGGGCCAAAGCAATCAATCGCGAGCATCTCGCATGGTTTCTGCGGTAATAGTGGTCTTGGAGGTTGTTTCAGAATAAAGTTGTTCGGCTTTGTGCGCTGACAAGCGTCACACGTTCTAATTACTTCAACAATGGTGAATCTCATCTTGGGCCAAGTAAAGGTCTCCCCTATCGTAGCTTCAGTCTTATCCGTGCCGATATGTGCTAGGCTCTCGTGAACATGCCAAGTTAGTCCCCTCTGTAGTGATGCTGGAACTAAGATCCGCAGTTTAGTATGATGCTCATCCACGTACTTATGTAACAAGTTATTCAAGTAGTGAAATCTCGCTTGTTTAGCACTGGCTTCCCGGTACTCCGGTGAATTTGGTTGTAACTCCTTCCTATAGAATTTTATCATCATCATCATCCATGGGTCAGCTTCTTGCTCCTTCCGAATATCCTTCAATCTTGCCAAAAACTCACGAGCCTTAGGTGTCAAGGTAATATTGTGAACTTCCGCTGTTACTTCGTTTCCGTCCTCAGGGTTTCTACTCAAGGCATCTGGTATGACGTTCAATTTCCCAGGACAATGCTCTATTGTGATGTCAAACTGCTGTATGTAGATGGACCAGCGCGTAACTCTCTCACTTGCTATTGTTGTCTTAAATAAAAATGTCAGTGCATGGTGGTCGGTTCTAACAATGATGGAATAACCATAGATCATCTTGCGCCACTGTTGGAGAGAATATAGAATTGCTAGTAGCTCAAGTTCCGTAACTGTGTAGTTCCTCTCATGTTTCCGTAATTTACGACTCGTAAATGCCAAATAGGATTTCTTCTTGGGTTCTTCAGCGTCCTCTTGGTACAGCATAGCACCAATCCCAATTAACGAAGCATCTGCTTGAATGATAAATTGTTTCTCAAAATCCGGATATCCAAGTTTCACACAGTTTTCCAATAAATCCTTCGTTGCTTTAAAAGACCTGTCGCACTCCTCGTCCCACGACCATCGATTCGCTTTCTTCAACATCTCCTGCATAGGCGCTACTGTTTCTGTGTAACCAGGGCAATTTTCTTTGAAGAAACCTGTCACTCCCAAAAATGCTCTAACATGTTTGACTTTGGTAGGTGTGGGAAATTTCTTAATAGCATCAATCTTGGCTGGATTAGGCCGCACGCCCTCGACATCAATTATATGTCCCAAATATAAAATTTCGCTCTGGCAAAAATGTGACTTTTTTAAGTTGATCTTGAAGTTCATGGTTCTCAGGTTGTCCAGCAGTTTATTTAAATTTATCAAGTGTTCTTCCATTGTCTCAGAAGCGATTAATATGTCATCAACATATCTCGTGGTGAAGTTCTTGACCTCCTCAGTCAGATTTCTATCGAGTGCTCTAATGAGTGCACATCCCGCAGTTTTCACGCCAAAGGGCATTCGACACCAGATATAACTTTGATTATCGAATAAAAATCCCGTCAACAGTTGGGATTTTTCTTCAAGTTCAAGATGGTGGAAACTATTCGTCAAATCAACACTTGAGTATATCTTCTTCCCACGGAAGCCTTTCAAAACATCTTTGATCCTCGGTGCTTGGTCGTGCTCAACTAGCAGTTTGCTATTTAAAACTCGCGCGTCTAGGCACAGCCTAATTGATCCGTTTGGCTTGGTCACAGCCAATATTGCGTTCAGATAAGGAGTTGCAGCTTTCCTTATCATGCCAGAATCTAATAAGTTAGTAATGATATCCTTCACCTGAGAACAATGCTTCTCTGGGATCGGGTACAATTTACTTTTAAATGGGGTCCAATCTGTGACCTGCATCGCATATTGAAAATTTAAAACTTTCCCAGGTACGGTGTCAAAAGCTCCTTTATGTAATCTTAAAATTTCTTCCAATCTTCTTCTATCAGATTCCCCTACGATGGCTTCCTTAAGTCGCTCCTGAAGTAGAATTTCGAATTTGGTTCCGCCCATTTCTTCTTCCGCCAAATGTACCCAAAGTTCCTGCGAAATATCTCGGCTGTCCATTTCTAGCACTGCTGTCTGGTTGACTTGCTCTCCCCTCAAGATCTTATCTCCGGCCTCAGTAGTGGAGTGGTGGTGCTTCTGCCCCACTTCAGAACATACATGTCGTTACTACTAAGCCTCAGCCATGTAATATTTGTTGATATCTCGCGAACCCATGGTCGGATGTTGACATATGAGGTGTCGTTGAACTCGAGCTGACGTTCTCTTTGCTGTGAACTACTCGTTATATTTTTGAAAATTTTTTTGAAAATTTTTGTTTTCAAAAGTTGGTGATAGTTTGAAAACCAAACAGGATAGAACGTTGTGCCATGGCTCAAACGAATGGTCTTTATGCCCTTTATGTTTTGTAATAAAAAAAATTTATTTTTTATATTTTTTTGAAAACACTCGAATTTTGAAAATCCTATATTTTGGAAACTAGGAACTCTACAAAAACGTTTATTTGACATAAATGAAAGGTCCCTATGCCCTCTACCCCCAAAATAAATTTCAAGTCTCTAGAATGAAAACCTGTAGTAGTGTGGTAAGGACAGAGCTGGACCACTTCTTATTGAGCCACCCTCGTATTTGCCCCGAACTTGATATCTCGCTAACCAAACATGGGATTAGAACATACAGGGTGTCCTAGCACTCGTAGTGATGTCCCCTACTTTCCTATAGCCTCTTTATTTGATTAAAAGACCAAAACTAAAAGGTCATGTGCTTTTAATATCTCGCGAACCAATCATGCTAGAGGCATGTTCGACAGGTCCAAGGACTCGGGGTGACGTCCTCTCTGCTATGGACCACTCGTTATAATTTTTAATAAAATTGGAAACTCGATTTTGGGGTAAACACATGTTTTTGTGATTTTGCCGATATCTCGTGAACCAATCATGCTAGAGGTGTGTTCGACAGGTCCAAGTACTCAGGGTGATGTCCTCTTTGCTATGGACCACTCATTGTAATTTAAAAAAAAATTGGGAAACGCGATTTTGGGGTAAACACGTGTTTTTTGTGATTTTGCCGATATTTCACGAAGCAATAACGCTAGAGGCATGTACGATGGGTCCAAGGATTCGGGAAGACGTCCTCTTTGCTATGGACCACTCGTTGTAATTTTAAAAAATTGGGAAACGCGATTTTGGGGTAAACACGTGTTTTTTATGATTTTTGCCGATATGTCACGAACCAATAACGCTAGAGACATGTACGAAGTGTCCTAGGACTCGGGCTAACGCCCCCTTTCAAATGTGGTAGCTATTTGTCCAAAAAATAATTCACAAAGGGCCTAACGCCGTACATGTTGAAATAACGTTTTCTTTTTCTTTACCTGTTTATAATGTTTATAAAGCGTGGTGGTTGAGAGAGACGATACGGCTGTGTGTTTCAACGAACCTGTCGCTGACCATGGTGGCTGTGTTCAATAGATTAATCGCTATTTCGGCGGGTCGGTGTATGAAAGAGCGAGCGTGCGTTTTTCTGATATTTTACCTTTAACGTGTAAACGGTGATGAGAACTTGATTCTATGTTGGTCGAAGCGAGTACCGAAAACAAACGAGCAGGAGGTGAAGGTCATTTGAGCTTATTGGATGGCGTTGATCTGACTTGACAACAGGTGACGCTTGAAGGTGAAATAATCTGACCATCGTGGTGGCAGGGGAGTGCGAAAGGCATGCACACACGTGTGAGATGGCATGTACGCTAAACCAGTGACATACTGTCTTGCTTCGTACGTGACAAAATGCAAGTTCAGGTGAAATTTGATCTACCGCAGGTGTTCGCTTGGGACGTCATCTGTCCACGTGCATGATAACTGTTAACAAGTCACATCCTGTTTGCTTCGTACGTGACAAAATGCAAGTTCAGGTGAAATTTGATCCGGCACAGGTGTTCGCTTGGGTGTTATCTGTCCACGTGCCTGATAAGAGAATGTTCAAAGCGTGGGAATCGCTGAATCAGTAAAAAGTATGATGCAACTTGTGGGAATGATGTCACAACCAATAGATAGGCAAGAGCTGCAAACAGCAGTGGTGGGAGGTGGAGGGGGGAGAGGGGGAGGGGTAATGTAAGAGAGAACACAGGTGGAAAGAAAAAGAAATATGTGGAGCTGAGGACTGTACACATAGAGCTATAGGTGGTGTACAACATGTGTGAATAAATAAAAAGTACACAGGTTCACACAACATGTAGTTTATTGATCCAAGAATTAAACGTAGAGTTAAACCCTAACCATTTGACGTAGAGTTTATTTCCTTTTTGTTTCAACACTTTTTCCACAAGATAGTGCTGAGGAAATGCTGTTTTCTGAAGTTCATGTAGATAAAATCTACCTTTTATGGGTTGATGGTTGAGGTCCTCGAGTAAATAGGTGACTGGAGTGTCCAAGTTGACTCGACGAATTCGAAATAGTTCAGTCCCCCACTGAGGCGTGTAGCCCTTATTGAAGGCAGACTTAAATTTGCTCACACGAACAAAATCCCCAATGTTCAGTCGGTGACGTTTAGGATCAGCTGTTTTTATGGGGTTAAACAGTTTATCCAATCGCTGAATATTTTTACTTACGAGACGTGGCTTGGTCCCAATCGTTCTATGTTTGGTGTCATTGTAACGTGATACTAGCTCAGGTAACATGTCCAACCAGCGATAACTGCCCTGAGCGGTAAACGCTTTCCACATATGGGTTTTCAATGTTCGGTTGAACCGCTCGACCACACTGGCTTTGAGATTGCTGTACGTGGTGTAATGGTGAATATCCTTAGATTTGAGAAAACTGGAGAAGTCCTTGTTGAAAAATTCTTTCCCCTGGTCGGTTTGTAGCAGCTGAGGTTGACGTTGGGAGTGTTGAATAATATGTTGAAAGGCCTTGGTAACTAGTGGGCCAGACTTGCGACGCACAGGTTCAACAAAGGCCATTTTGGAATAGACATCAATGACGGTCAACATATAGCGTACACCGTCGTTAACGCCAGCATAGGGTATCATTTCAACCAAGTCAGCCTGCCAAAGTTCATCCACACCTCGTGAAATCACCTTGAGTCGCGGATAGTGACGCCTAGCTGGGCGATGCAACTCGTGAGCAATACCCATTTTAATGGGTGAGGGCTTAAACAATAATTTTGGCATTTCGAAGTTCTTGTTCAATTTCTTGAATTTCCCAATCGTGACCGGTATGGCCAGCTTGACGTGAGGCATGCAACAACTGTAGCCGCTGGACGAGCTTATTGGGATTGTGCCAGTAGGTAACATCCACAAGGGGTTTTAATGGTTTAAATGTCACTCCCGAAGCGGACGCTTTACGACGAGTACTTTGACTAGTGGGAAACATTTTTGCAATGATGGTTTTATATTTTTGAGATATATTGGCATTCACTTGTTGCGTGGGATCATACTGTCTTTTGTGAGCATGGGTATCCAATAAAATGGATTTATATTTGTCAAGGTCCTCTGACGTATAATCATGGGAAGAGGGGGTCCGAGAAAAGAGCAGCTTTAACAGTCCTGGCGTTAATTTATAGTTGATGTTTTTAATGACAGCTTTAGTACGAGCAAATTTAATGGATGAATCGCCAATTTTAAAACTATCATCCTCATAGCGAACACCATACGTGGTATCTGTGTTTCCAATAAATAGATCGGTGAAATAGGGTTCCAATGTTGATCCATAATATTTTATTAAAATGGTTTTCAGTTGAGCTTTATGTTGAGGGGTGGCCAAGAGTTGTGAAAACGGAGACGCTCTGGAAGGGCAAGGTGTTTCGACCATGGCCAAGGATTTCTTTTTTCTCAAAAACTCTGCAAGGGGTGCGGCCTTTTTTTGAGGCGTAAACACTTGTTCCTCCTCATCCTCAACTTCACTAACACTAGTCAAATCTTCCTGTTCCTCTTCCTCTTCCTCAGGGTCCTCGTGCAGCGTCTGCGTGGCTTGTGAAACGGTGGGTAGCGTTTCAGATGGCTTGAAAGAGGGTTTCAACATGGCTTTTAGTGGAGGTGCTAAATGTTGCTGAATAAACAAAGCATGATTGGCACGTGATTGTTTCAATTGACGAAACTTTTGGCGAATAGTATTTTTTGCTCTAATAATATGCTTTTTCAATTGACTCTCTGCTAACGCCATGGTGTCTTGACAAATGACTTGCCGGGGAATGAGACAAGGCCTTAAATAGCAATAAAATGATCAAACCCTAAGCGATACCGTCCTTGGTTGAGTTCACTTTGTTTGTCAATCACTAAACAGGCATGACGTTGAGTGTTCCAGCACTTGGCACACAATTCTGTAAACATTTGAAAGGTCATATCCGGATTCACATGTTCATTATAAATGTGACGACTGTTCCTCTCGTCCTGACGAAATAAAACAATGACATTGGCATTGTCACGAATCAACTGTTTGGACATTTTAGAATACGTTTGCCCAAGATAGAAGCAATCGATATGTTTGTGTCGACCCATGCTGAAATAGCTTTGAATGATGCCTTGACGTTCAGTGGATACATCATCGAAAATCATGAGTGAATCAGGCTTTACTTCATCCGGTGAAATCACATTTTCTTGCATGGAAAATGTAAAATAACCCATATTCTCTTTTTGTAATCCAGACATGACTTGATCCAGAAACACGTAAAGGGGTTGGTAGAGAGATTTTGCAAAAATATAAATATTTTGAAAACGCAGACCATTGGGCGCTGTAATGAGCGTTAGCAAAAGATTAGTCTTTCCACAGCCGGAAGGCCCCACAATGATGCAGCGAATGGAAGATGGAAACAGTGAACCATGGCGTTGTTCACGTGATGTGGGACAGAGATGGGAAACCATATCCCCCACGGGGAATGACTCTTGCTGCTTAATAATCTTCATTTCAACTAAGGCTTAGACAGGCTAGCCGGCTGTCTATATACAGGACACCGAACCTTGTCATAGAAACAGTAGACTGGTACTACAGGTTGACGATGGATGTCTTTGGACGTGCGTTGATGGCCAAAGATAGGCCTGTCCTCATACATGATCCTAAACAAGAAACAGATCCTGCTAATAAACACTATGTGGATAGGTCAGTAGTGCCACGCACAAAACAGGGAGATTATGACTTTAAGGGAAAGCGGTTAACCCATGTAAAACATCCTCAAGTGTCTACAGACGTTACTACGAAAAAGTATGTGGATAACAAAGTGTATGAGTTTTATGACAAAGTCCCCCAGCTTATGGTGAATGGCTATAGCGCTAATCACCATCGGATTATTCACGTGGAAGACCCACAAGACGAAGACGATGTCTGTACCAAGCGTTACGTGACCCATGAAATGAAAAGGCTTTATAAATTTATCCCATGTGTATTTTTAGTGTATCTGACAAATGAAAAACCTGTGAATGACAGAAACCATTTACCGCTAGTCCATGATCAGCACTTGACCTATGTGCTTGCTTCGGGTTTAAGCCACTATCGATTACACTATGATGGAACCATTCACATCAAATATGCCATACCTGATGAGAACCATTTACAAATAAAGATAAATGGTCATAGGATGTTGATCCATAACCATGAAATGGTCAATGCAGGGGACGAATTATCCTTTCACCTCATGTTGACATGGGATGAAAAGCAAGCGGGAAAAACCATAAACGACTTCCCACTTTATGTGGAATTGGAATATACAGCCATGAAATAACCATCTAACGTTAGTTGTGATTTAAACTTTCTTGTGAAAGGTTGTTGGTCATTATCATCATGGTGAAACAAAGGTATGCAGTGAGAAAGACTAAAAAAAGGACTTTGTCCTTGGCAAAGTCAGGGTTTTCAACATTCGAGGACAAGCCCTTGCGAAAGAAAAAAAGAAAAAATAATGTATTGACCACAAGGAAAGCCCTTCGAGCAGCACAGAGACAGGTTATTCCAAAACGTCGGCGACAGGTTTCAAACCAAGGGCGAGTGATTCCCGTCCCCAAACGAGCGGGATTTTTACCTGCATTATTTGCCGGGTTGGCTGCTCTGGGCTCACTTTTGGGCGGTGCCAGTGCAGTGGCAAAAACCATTAAAGCCGCGCAGCAGGGCAAGCAACAACTCAAAGAAAGTCAGCGACACAATGAAACGATGGAAGCGATTGCCATGGGGGCTAGAAATGCCAATTTAAAGCCCGCCTTTTATCAACAAGGATTTGGGATTTCACCATTTCGAAATATTAAAAAAAAAAAAAATTAACCTCTGCCATAGCGAGACATGCCCTGACGCATCAACAAGTGGAAAGCTATGCTAAACAACTAAAGCTTTCTCATTTTCGAGGTGTGTTTATGCGAAACCAATTACCCCCACGACCCTGGAAACAGGAATGTGCTGTTGTCAATTTGGATGATCACCGAGGACCAGGAACGCATTATGTAGCTTATGTCAAAGAGGGATCCATGGTATGGTACTTTGACAGTTTTGGGAATTTGCCCCCGCCCATGGAACTAGTGACCTATTTTGGAAACAGGATCAAGATATATTATAATGTGAAACGAGAGCAAACGTTTAACAGCCAACAGTGTGGACGTTTGTGTTTAATTTTTTTATATAAGACGCAGCATAAGCAAAAACGCCACCAGTATGTCGGCAGAAAGTAAAACGTTTACAGTGCATGGACGTGGACCTGAAGTCAGCCTAGACTTTTACCCGCCTATCGAATTGAGTGAAAAACCCTATGGTTTAGGACTTGTTTCTCTTGAAACGTACAATCGAATATACAACATACGTGAAAATGTGAACAACAAGTTTTACTATGATGATTCTGTGCTCACCTTGAACTCTGGTGGATACACGATCGATGACATTTATGAACACATTTATGTGGTGTTGATCAATCAATATGGTTTAAAGTCATTTCTCGACGGAACGCACAAGTTTGAACTCGTAGGCAATACCAACACTCATCGCTGCAGTATTTTCTCCTCATTCAACATTGACTTTAAAACACACCCCGATTCCATTGGTCCATTACTAGGATTTAAACCACGTGTGTTGGAGCCCAACAAAAACATGAATCAGACCATGAAGTGAAATTCATTGAGGACCATCATGTGTCGGTGACGTGTAATATTATTAGCCAAGTGTACACCAATCAGGAACCATCGCATTCACTTTATGACTTTATTGTGACATCGCCCAATGGCTATATTATTCGTGAAAACCCTCCAGTGGTGCTTTTTCATGCTGTGGCTGTTGATAGTATTAGTAATATAACATTAAGACTGATCAATAGAGATCAACAACTGATTGATCTAGATTCTACCACACCAGTGACTTACAAGTTGGTGCTAAAGCCACTATGAAGTTTGTGTATAAAGCAACAACACCGTCTAGGAATGGTGTTAGTTGTTTGCCACGTGAATACACGTTAACATCTCAGAACAAGCAGATTTTACAGCATTTGGGTTACCACGTCAACCCTCATGATGAATTCTATCCTAGAGATAGCGAACCGCATCGAGGAGCAACCAGGAGTGGTAAGAATTGATCTCCATTCCTATCAAGCTCAAACACCTGGACTCAATAACAATGATGAAATTCAATTTGTTATCAACAACCAAGATATTTACACCCTACCTCATGAAAGTGTCATTCAGATTGAAGGTCGGCTCACCAAAGCCGATGGCTCTACACCCACCACATCCAAGTTGGCCAACCATGGTTTGGCCTTTCTGTTTTCTGAAGTGCGGTATGTCATTAACGATATCGTGGTGGATAGCACTCGAAATGTGGGCATTTCCAGTGTCATGAAACTATACCCCTCTTATAGTGAGGAAGAAGGTAAAACACTTTGCATGGCAGGTTGGTGTCCTGACTCGACCAATGACTGGATGGTACACACCGATGGAACCTTTACTGGATATTTACCTCTTAAACTGATTTTAGGCTTTGCTGAAGATCACCAACGCATTGTGGTCAACGCAAGGCAAGTGCTTTATCTAGTGAGAGACAGGAGTGATAATAATGCACTCAAGGGAGCTGACAATGCCCCCATCGATTCAAAAATTCAACTACAACGCTTGCTATGGAAAGTGCCTCATGTGACCCTTGAAGATAGCAAAAAACTGGACATACTCAAAATGGTAAAGAGAGATATGCCGCTACCCATGGAATTTAGAAGCTGGGCACTCCATGAGTATCCGCTATTGCCCACCACCAACACACACAGTTGGTCTGTAAAAACAGCTCGCTATACAGAGAGACCTCTCTACCTGATCGTGGGTTTTCAAACGAATCGCAAGTATCAACAAACCAAAGATGCCTCGCAATTTGATCACCTGCAATTGAGAAATGCACGTCTTTTCCTCAACGGAGCTGTGTTTCCCTATGAAGGACTGGATTTGGATTTTTCAAAAATAAGTTTGGGCCCCTGTACGACTTGTTTTCTAAATTTCGATGGTCGTATTATCAAAAAGAGAACGGCCCCATGCTACTACCCCAAGCGTTTAAGGCAAGAGCACCACTGATTGTCTTTGACTGTTCTTACCTGGAAGAGTCTGTCAAGCCATCCAATATCGACATTCGACTAGATTTTGAAACACATGACAATGTACCAGCCAATACGACGGCCTACTGTCTGATTATTCATCACAAACAAGTCAACTATTATCCACTGTCCAACCAAGTGACGAGTGTATAAATAACAGGTCATCCCACGTCAAGCCGCTCAGTCATGTCTTGCTTTAAAGCCTCAAGAGACGTTACATCCATGAATTTAAACTCTGAGGAACAACGTTTCAAGACTTTTGCCACATGGCCAGTGCCTTTCATAAACCCTCAAGCCTTGGCGGCCGCTGGATTCTACTATTTAAAAACAAGAGATGAAGTGAAATGTGCCTTTTGTCCCATCATCATAGACCAATGGCAGGAGGGCGATGAACCCATGCAGGAACATCAGCGCTGGTCACCCACCTGCCCCTACCTGTGCAGAATGAAAGTGGGAAATATACCCTGTCATTCAAGCTATCCCTCACTTGTGTCTTTGGGTGATGAAAAAAAAACAAGTTACGATACGTGTGGGCCGTATGGTATCCATGGTGCTTCGGTGAGCAGCTCACCATCAAAAACACCTAGTTTAGAGACATTGGGACATCATCGGTGTTATGGACGTTACAAACACAAGAGACTATATTGTTGTATCAGTTGCTATCGTCCTTATCCTAAAATGAGAAAAGCCTGTAAGACGTGTAATGATAATAAAATGATGTAATTCTTAAATTCTTATTTTGCATGCCCCCACTGTCCTACCCTAACCTCAATTTTGAAACTAGCATGGCAGGTAAGTCCATGGCATGATCACACCTGATCGTCCGTCAGTCGTCAGTTGACCTTGGTCCAGGCAAGCGTCAACATGTTGCGCACACTCATTGTGGATTGCCAAGGGTTTAAAATTGATGACAACAAATTTATATTTAAACAAGTGGCCATGATCGATTGTACCACGTTTTGGATATCACAAGCTACGCATTTGCTATTTAAACCACCCCATGCTTTTGATTTATTGTGTGAAAAAGACCGTAAACAAACCCAGTGGATTGAAAATCATAGGCAACTAGACTGGAATCAGGGAACCATTTCCTATAAATATTTGGACGTGGTCATGAAAGCACACTTGTCCTCGGCCAATGTGGTATTTGTGAAAGGTAATGAAAAACGTCAATGGTTGCAACCATTTTTGGCGTCTTACTGTCAATGTATCGACCTCATGGAGTTGGGCTGCCCCTCCCTGCAAACGCTCATGGATACTTGTTCCTATGGCAACATTACCCTTACAGCTCTATCACATGCGTGGCATCTCTTTCATTGGTTAACCACTCATGCCTGCTGGGAGTTGTTGAACAACATTATAACTCAAGATTTACCTGTGAATGACGCCAGTGAGATTTCTACAAGCGACGTGTAAACATCTACAGCACGTGATACCATGGAGAAAGGCAATGCTACGGACAAAGCCATCGGCAAGTTCTTTGTGTGCAAAAAGAAACTAGACAGTTTTACCAAAGAGGAACTCTTGGCGCTGCCCAAGTCGTTCATTTATTATGTGGCCGCCAACGCGGTCAAAGAAATCTGGCAACATGTACCAAAATCATGGACTCAAGACCCTGTGTTGAGTGAATTGCAACCCTGTACGGATTACGATCACCATAAGCAAGTGGCCATGGCAAAAATACCGTCTATGCGTCAGTGTGCGACTTGCCAGCTAGTGAAACTGTATCACGGTCATAAAAGTCCGTGTAAAGACTTTGTTGAATCATTTCACGAGTGTCATGGCGAGAAAAAGCAACAACAACAACAACAAACACAAACATCGTCCACAGAGGAGGAGGAAGACCAAACCTTTCTACCATCAATGGAAAAGGATATGCCAGACCTGTACTGGCAATGGCGTCATTGACAAAGTGATTCAATACCTACCTTTCGAAATCCATCTTCCAGGTTATCGTTTTTGTGGCCCTGGAACTCGTCTCGAAAAACGTTTACAACGTGGTGATGTACCCATTAATCTTTTGGATCAAGCATGCAAGGAACATGACCTTTCTTATCGCCATAGTCATCCTGGTTTAAGACATGTGGCAGATAAATTGTTATTAAAGAAAGCTAAACAACGTTTCACATCCAGTGATGCTTCAGTGGGTGAAAGAATGGCAGCCCTAATTGTCATGAGTGCTATGAAAGGAAAGTTGATGATGCATGGACATAAACATTGAGGAGTGAGGAATTGGGATTTGTTTGTCTTCTATTTTTCTTTTGTCAATTCACTATGACTATGAAATAAAAACAAAGGTATACCAGAGCACGATGTTTTGTGTTTTTATTATTTATAAAAAACCATGATGTTGATGGCTGATTTCTCATTTTCACATTTCACACATTGCCATTTTGCTAATTTGCAATTTACAGTTTTTGAAAACGTTCGTTTTGATGATATGGATTTTTCCAATTTGCTGATGACACTTTTTAAAGAATGACCGTTTGAAGTTTTTGAATTTTCATATTTCACATATGCCCATTTCCAGTTTTTAAAAATGTCCGTTTTAAGTTTTGCGTTTTTGGTGATATGGAAACATGGATTTTCCATTTTGCTGTTTTCACATTTTTCCCTTTGGTGTATGTCGAAAGTTGAGATTTGACAATGATGTTGATGCAAGTGCATGACCATGACGATGCTGCAGTGAGTTTATGGGTGTTTGGAGAAACGTCGAGGTCTACGACTACTGCAGGTAAGACTGTTTTTACAAAAATAATGTCTTTTGACTGCCACATTTCAATGAAAAAACAAAACTATTGAAAACAAAATGAGTATATAAGTGACCATTTACCCCCCTCCCCACCCACCCACCCTACCTCACCGTGTTTGCTCTGGTCAATCATACACACCAGTTTTCTCTCTCCACTCATACATTCACACCTGTCTTTGGGAACAAACACAACCACTTTATTTATTCCCAAAAGCACATTCTCGACATGCACACTCATCCCAAAAGAACTTTTTAGTTTATCATTTACATTATGAAAAATAATTAAATACTATTTATTAAAGTTACTAAAAATCTTACTTATTTCATATTTACAAAAAAAACTCAACTTTGTACAGCGTTAAAAGAATCAAACTATTTACCAATCAAAAAATTTTAAAAAAATAAGGTTGCATAGAACTTTTAAAGAGCAAAAGGTCCAAGTGGGTTGTCACTATTTTACAAAATCTACTATTTACAATTGCAGAAACCAATATTTACAAAATACTAAATCTACAAGTTACATAAAGCTATGTCCCATAAACGATTAAACAATGAAATCACACCTTCTCCTCCTTGCGATCATAACCCCAGGGCAGGCTGGTGAGCAGGTCATCAGCCCACACACGCTTGTTATCCATGGAGGCTAGAGTGCGTTTTCTCTGTTCCACAAGATACAAATGATGGTTGCTGGATTGTATCCTGCACTGTGTATGAGACATAGCTTTGCCAGTGCGTAAAACCGCTAGATAGTCATCAACACGTAGCGATTTTACCACTGCCCTACCTACACCTTTTGCTCTTTTGGCTTCCTTACAGTCGAGTGTGCGGTAAGCATACATTTTTGAAGCCAAACCTACGAATTCCGTCATAATGGAATCACCGCATTCATCTTTTAAAACGCCCATTTCCTTCTTGTTTTTATGGGCAGCTGAAACACATTGTCAGCGCTATAGCAAGAGGTGTCGAACCAGTCACTATGTTGCCTCATGACGTCATAGGGGTTGCAGTGGCGAATGTGGTAAATGAATGAGTCCGTGTCCATATACAAAAGAGAGACGTCCTCAAAATGGCGTTTGGCAAACTCATAGTGGAATCGATACATGACCGATTTAGAAAAGTCTAAAATGACTTGACCCAAGTAAATGGGCTTATCCATGGTCACGCTGGTCTTACTCATTTCAATAGTAGCCAAATCCTCATCGATAATTTTGATCGATTTGAAATTTGGCTTGGCAATGTACCGCCGGGCACCCCACTGCCCCTCCCAGACATTCACCAATTTAATGTCACGGTATTTGCGGACATTCTCCATGGATTTGCCATAGATGCAGTTGTTCATTAATTTAAAAAAATTAATTTCAAACTGCTGTGTTGCCATTTGTCGGTGCTCTGTGTTGAGTCGCATGTATGGCTCAAGCCATGCTTTTTGAGCAAAAGAAATACCCCTGTGGATTTTCTTCAACACCAAGCCTTGGGCGAGGCATTGCACCAACATTTGGATATGTAGCACATACCGATTTTTGTTGTAAAGTGTGCCCATGAGTTTTTCAATTTTCACTTTACTGTCAGGGGGAACCATTTGCTCAAGACAGAATGGGAAATCGGCATGTTCATCATACAAGGATGAGGGATATTCAATATCCACTTCTAGCACATATCCACGGCCTGTTTCTTGGCTAGCCTTGATCACATCAAATTCTGACACTTGTTTGTCTGTCAGCCAAGCAAACTTCCCATAGGGCAAAGGCTGACTCATGGCGTAACCGTACAAATTATTCACGTCATAGTACATTAAGTACGATTCTGGTTTGTCTGGTGAATAATCAGGCATGTAGACATTGTTCGCTTTGGCATGGCGCTGGTTAAGTGACACAAATCCGCCACGAATGCCCTTTTCAAAAAATAGAACCATGTCTACGTCAGTGAGTAAATCCAATTCCACTTGAGTGTATTTTAAAGCGGCATCAAACGAGAGTCCAGGACTCGTGTAATAGTGAGCCGGGTCAAGACCGTAAATGTGTTGACACAAGTTACGGAATTTTTCAAACACATCAGTGAGCAGCAATACATCCAGTTTTAGGTAATGCAAAGCATATTCACTTAGCGTGTTCATGCCAAACACTCGCCAAACTTGACATGCATGTGCATAGTCTTCATCGGAAATGGTACTGCGTGTTAGTTTGGAGTAAAATTTCTCTTGTGGTGGGAGTTTTCTTTGCTTTAACACGTCCCAGCTGTTGCAGAAATCATATGGGAATATACCTTTCCGAATGCACAACTGAAATTGCTCAGGATCATTAAAATGCATTCTAGTATTTTTTAATTCCTCCTCATTCAAGCCATTCACAAGGCTGTCTAGCGAGGATGCCATAAACTTAAAGGAATCCAAAAATCGAATGCTAAAGTCGCCCAACCACCATGTCAGGGCTGTAAAACGCTCATGGTTTTGGGGAATAATGGTAAACGAGCCCTTGTTGACATGACCCAATTCACGAATCAAAAACTGAATGTCATAATTCGCCAGATTGTGGAAAAAGACAGCGATGAAACGAGGAGCTGGAAAGTTTAAGTTGCATTTGCTGTGCGCAGCTCCACGAAACTCCCCCGTAAAGTGCGAGTGGTCTCTGACTTTTTTCTCTCCACTTAAAATAGGCTTTTCGCAAATATGACATGTCGTGGCATGCTCATACTGCTGCTGCTGTTCTGGAGATAGGCTCATGGGTACTGGGTGGTTTAGTAATTCCTGTACATGATCGACCAACATGACAAGTTCATCCAAGAACCATTTGGCACAATCTGGCCCCTCACGGTATTTGTAAACGGATTGTGTGGGGTCATAGGCACACACCACATTAAATCCTATGGCAAAGGGTTCATGTTTTTGAATGGGTGTGGTTGAGCTGATGGTGGGATCTGGTTCACATCCCGCCATGGGTGTGGTGAGTGCTTCGAAATCTGCATATACCACATAGGGAACAGTGTCACGCTTATGAATGTCTTTAAAGTTTAACACAGCCTTGTCCCTTTGTGGCAATATCAATCTCACCGCTTCCTGAGAAACGCAATCTACCCTATGACGTCCCAAAAGCGTAGGGGTTTTAAAATATTGCAAGCAACGGTCACAAATATGTTTTACACCAGCGTGCTTAGACACTTGTCTGCTTAGCAATCTACTCAGGCTTTTAATGAGGCAGTAGTGATTCACCTCTCCATAAGATAAATATAAAAGATGAATGTGGTGTCGTTTCGGTTCTTTTGTGGCATAAAAAGGACCCACAATCTCATTATCATCAAGGCCATACACCATGAACGAAAAGTCCTGGTTATCTTGTTCAAACCTATGGATCTCGGTTAAGTCCATAGGGAACGATACTCGAGTTAAATTTAAAGTTTGTTTTAATTCATCAAACTTGGCCTTGTACTTTGCTGGTCTGTTAACATGACGATCTTGAGCTGGCTGCAAGTACGCAGCCACAGCCCACAGAAAGCAATCATTGTCACGATTCTTAATATTCACCACAGCCTTTTTCGAAGCTATGGCTAGTGGTGTTTTAATATAGCTAGACCCAGCATTCAACGGGTTGAAATGACAAATGTTGATTTGTAGATGATGAATTTTGTCTAAGGCTAGACCACTCGGTCCTTGTTGCAGTTTATCAAATTTTGATAGCAAGGCATTCACCACGTGGGTTTCATACCACTGTTCCAAATTATGGGCTATGAATAGCTCTTGCATTTTACTGCAAATATAGAATGTCTCTTTATGCTCTACATCCTTCTTTTTATATACGAAATCGCACACTAGTTCTGTATTCACCTTTAAAGCCGTATGCAACCTTTGCGCTGTACAAATTTCAATTTTAAAAATTTCAAAACAAGATTCTAAAAATTCTTTGGGAATCGAACTTTTTCTAACATTCACTATGCGGCCAGAGCACACACGCGATTTGAAACAACTGTTTAGGGGTTCCCAAGTTAACGTATCCGCAGCAGTAAAAGACATTATTTTGAAAGAACACTCTCACCTGAGTTTTCAGCTGTAGACTGCTTGACAATGGTTCCACTCTAAAGCCACTTGGTTTTCAACTGTATTTGCTATAGCAGTGAACCCTTTTTTTTCCAAATATCTAAAAAGAAATAAAATAAACCACCATAAGTATATCCATTCCATATAGTTTATGCATTTCATAAACAAAACAAAATCAAACAGGTTATATATTTAAAAAAAAATATCTCACCTTCACGTGTAATGCTTTGCTATATTCCCGTCTCGTGGGCTAGTGTGGAAATGGTTTCCCCTTCTATCGGTCTGTCTTTCTCTTTCTTTAATATATTTCCCACAGACACACGACAGGTAGGCTATACACGTTATCTGCAAACAAATAAATAAATAAAATCATTAATTACCTAATCAATAAATAATTGCATGTATTTATATAAAAATCGATAAATATATAAATAAATATATACCTACCCCACAACAAGGTTAAATATTTTCCACCAACACCAAAACTGATAAACGCAGTGTGTTCAAAGGTAGTCACCTAAGTGAGCGTGGAAATGATAACGACATGTCTTTATATATGCTACGTTGCATGTATAATCTTTTTTTTTCCCACGCTTTGACCATTCTGTTATCAGGCACGTGGACAGATAACACCCAAGCGAACACCTGTGCCGGATCAAATTTCACCTGAACTTGCATTTTGTCACGTACGAAGCAAACAGGATGTGACTTGTTAACAGTTATCATGCACGTGGACAGATGACGTCTAAGATGAACACCTGCGGTAGATCAAATTTCACCTGAACTTGCATTTTGTCACGTACGAAGCAAGACAGTATGTCACTGGTTTAGCGTACATGCCATCTCACACGTGTGTGCATGCCTTTCGCACTCCCCTGCCACCACGATGGTCAGATTATTTCACCTTCAAGCGTCACCTGTTGTCAAGTCAGATCAACGCCATCCAATAAGCTCAAATGACCTTCACCTCCTGCTCGTTTGTTTTCGGTACTCGCTTCGACCAACATAGAATCAAGTTCTCATCACCGTTTACACGTTAAAGGTAAAATATCAGAAAAACGCACGCTCGCTCTTTCATACACCGACCCGCCGAAATAGCGATTAATCTATTGAACACAGCCACCATGGTCAGCGACAGGTTCGTTGAAACACACACACACACACACACATCCAGCCGTATCGTCTCTCTCATCCACCACGCTTTATAAACATTATAAACAGGTAAAGAAAAAGAAAACGTTATTTCAACATGTACGGCGTTAGGCCCTTTGTGAATTATTTTTTGGACAAATAGCTACCACATTTGAAAGGGGGCGTTAGCCCGAGTCCTAGGACACTTCGTACATGTCTCTAGCGTTATTGGTTCGTGACATATCGGCAAAAATCATAAAAAACACGTGTTTACCCCAAAATCGCGTTTCCCAATTTTTTTAAAATTACAACGAGTGGTCCATAGCAAAGAGGACGTCTTCCCGAATCCTTGGACCCATCGTACATGCCTCTAGCGTTATTGCTTCGTGAAATATCGGCAAAATCACAAAAAAAAACACGTGTTTACCCCAAAATCGCGTTTCCCAAATTTTTTTTAAAATTACAATGAGTGGTCCATAGCAAAGAGGACATCACCCTGAGTACTTGGACCTGTCGAACACACCTCTAGCATGATTGGTTCACGAGATATCGGCAAAATCACAAAAACATGTGTTTACCCCAAAATCGAGTTTCCAATTTTATTAAAAATTATAACGAGTGGTCCATAGCAGAGAGGACGTCACCCCGAGTCCTTGGACCTGTCGAACATGCCTCTAGCATGATTGGTTCGCGAGATATTAAAAGCACATGACCTTTTAGTTTTGGTCTTTTAATCAAATAAAGAGGCTATAGGAAAGTAGGGGACATCACTACGAGTGCTAGGACACCCTGTATGTTCTAATCCCATGTTTGGTTAGCGAGATATCAAGTTCGGGGCAAATACGAGGGTGGCTCAATAAGAAGTGGTCCAGCTCTGTCCTTACCACACTACTACAGGTTTCCATTCTAGAGACTTGAAATTTATTTTGGGGGTAGAGGGCATAGGGACCTTTCATTTATGTCAAATAAACGTTTTTGTAGAGTTCCTAGTTTCCAAAATATAGGATTTTCAAAATTCGAGTGTTTTCAAAAAAATATAAAAAATAAAAAAGTTTTATTACAAAACATAAAGGGCATAAAGACCATTCGTTTGAGCCATGGCACAACGTTCTATCCTGTTTGGTTTTCAAACTATCACCAACTTTTGAAAACAAAAATTTTCAAAAAAATTTTCAAAAATATAACGAGTAGTTCACAGCAAAGAGAACGTCAGCTCGAGTTCAACGACACCTCATATGTCAACATCCGACCATGGGTTCGCGAGATATCAACAAATATTACATGGCTGAGGCTTAGTAGTAACGACATGTATGTTCTGAAGTGGGGCAGAAGCACCACCACTCCACTACTGGCCTCATTAGTGCATTCCTCAACAACCCAAGTATTTGCCTCTCTCTCCAGCGGATTCTCTTCCATATTTAAACCCACATGATCCAATCGTTCTACTTGTTTGAAGCTTACAGTATTGTTATGTAAATCAATTACAGCATGAAAATCGCAGATGAAGTTGGCTCCTAAAATTATATTGTAGTTCATCTTTGGAATAACAATGAATGTTTGCGAAAAAGTATGGTTCAATATTTCCAGATCTAGAAATGCTTGCTGTTTACAATTCATAGTTTTGTCAGGAATGACACCTCTGACTTTCATTAGCGGTACCGGCATAATAGGAACAGTCTGTTTTCTTGCTATTTCTTTTATCAAAATTTCAGTGACTAAGCTCACCTGGCTACCTGTATCAATCAAACATCTCACCCTCATACCTCCAATATGCGCGTAAATAATTGGTAGCTGTCTGATAACATTTTCACGGTTCTTCACCACTTCCTCCAGGCAGTCGTCTGGGAACGCTACCCACTCTTCTATATTGGCCACTATCATCTCTTCTTGCTCCCTGGCGATCTCCGTTTTTAGCCTGTCTCCTTTCAGTTCATTTGGGTTTTTTTTAAATCCCGGGCCCCATTAGATGTGTTTCGCCGGTTATCATTCTGTCGCTCCTGTTGCCTCAGTAAACTCTCCGCCCCCTCTCCTTGATGGTTGTCTGGGCTCTGTCTGTTCGCCATGGCACGCCCCCACTTCTCCTTCTCCGCTTCTTCATTACTTAATTGATCCAAGTATTTACGGGATTCAATATATCGTTCGTCCCAGTTATTCCTATAATCTCCTCTGTTTTCTTGGCGATAGTCCCTGCCGTTACTCCATCTACCATCTCCATTTCTTTGGTAAGATCTACCTTGTCTCTGGTTTCCCCTCCAATTCGTGTATTCCCGCTGGTACGTCCACTGATTATTTTGATTTTGGTTATTCTGATGATATCTCCCGCGGTTATTCTGATAATTCTGATTGTTGTTATGGAACTGGTTTCGGCCGTCAAAATCTTGTCTTCTTGGCGTGAACTGTGTCCCTGTGGACTGTGTCTTACTTTGGTTCCCCTGGCCGTGGTTATTTTGGAGTCCCTGAACTACCTCTGCCGTGTTGACACATTCCAAATTCCTTCTTCCTGTCTGTGGGCTTACCATACTCGTCTCATCTAAGTGTCTGAGTAATTCTTCGGCTTGGACTGCGGTCTGAATATTTCCTGCGACTAATAATTGTTGGATATGCATTGGGAGTTGTTTTCCGATGGTTAGAACCATATTCGGCTCGCTAGGCGGGTCATCAAAATCCCTGAATTTTACCAATTGCTGACTGAAGAATTCTGAAAAACGGGTTGGATGTGTACTGTGGTATTTGCGCGTGTACAGGTCCATTCTTAACCCTTGCTGTAACGAAGGACTCCAAAACTTCTTCAAAAACGCCTCGCGGAATTGAGCCATGTCTGTAAACGTGTACTTGAAACTTAAAAACCAGGTCAGGCTAGGTCCTTCTAAAAATTTCTCCACCAGTCTTAATTGTTTCTCCGGGCCGATGTGTTGGTCATTAAAGTAGTCAGTTAATTGCCGTAGAAATGCTTTGGGAGTAGTTCCTGAATGTTCTTTAAACTTATCGGGCTTAAAATCATTACCCCGAATGACTTGGATGACTTGGGCTGGTGCCAAGTTCGGTTGCGGAGTTGAAGTCTCCCCCCTGTACTGCTGGAATGCATTAGTCGTTAGTCTGGGACTTTGACCCCGACTCGTGTCCTCAGCCAACTTCGAACCTGCCGGACTTCCAATACTTGTTTGCTTTTCCGGAATATTTTCGTTTGAAAATAATGTCGCATTTTCTAACGGTCTAATCTCGTTCTTTATGATTAATTCTGAGTGTTCCTGTAATTTCGACTTCATATTTTCCTCCAGTGCCTGCATTCGCTTTAAAACTGCCAGCCTGTCTTCCTTATTCGCATGAGCCTGCTGGTCCCAATCTCGCCGGATCCTACTTTTTAAGCTATTTATTTTCTCCTCGTTCCTCTCCTGATTTTTCTCTAGCTCTTCACTTATCCGTTCCTGCGTTTTCACTAGTTGTTCCCCCACCTCTTCTCTTATAGCCTCTTGCGTTTTTATTAGCTGACCTTCCAAATTATCCTGAGTTTTGACGAGCTGCTCCCCTACTTCTTGTCTTATGACCTCTTGTGTGTTTATTAGCTGGCCTTCCATCTCTTTTCTTATGATCTCTTGTGTTCTGCCTAATTGCTCCTCTAAATTTTCCCGCAAGTGTATCCGCTCGGTTTCAGCCTTAACTTCGACTTTATCTATTTCCTTTATTAGTTCCAGCACATTGTTATCTACCGAATTAATTTGCTGCTGTAGTTTCTCTTGGGTTTTCTTCACTCCCGCGGTGTTACTGACACATGCTGCCTCTATCTGCTTGAGTTTATCTGCCACCATCTCGTCAAATTGTACTAATTTGTTATCAAATTTCGCCTCCAATTTCTTCATTTCGCCTAACTGTCTGATGTTATTTTCCGCAACCTCGCCTGCCAGTTTCTCTACTTTTTGAACGCTCTGATTAATATCATTTGTGATTTTTCCTAACTGTTCGGTTTGTGTTACCGCCTGTTGTGACAATTTGTGGTTTAGTTCATTGAATTGTTTGTCAGTGTCTAATTTCTGGACTTCTAACTGGACCGAATTGTTACCGCTCATATCAAGTAATTGTTTTTCACTATGCTCACGCTGAGCTTCTAATTGTTCTTTTAATTGTTCTTCCGTCTTTACGGACATCTGCACTAATTGTTCTTCCGTTTTCGCGGACATTTGTTCTAATTGTTTTTCACTATGCTCACGCTGAGCTTCTAATTGTTCTTTTAATTGTTCTTCCGTCTTTACGGACATCTGCACTAATTGTTCTTCCGTTTTCGCGGACATCTGTTCTAATTGTTCCTCCGTTTTCGCGGACATTTGGATCGACATCTGTTCTAACAATACCTTTATCTCATCAACAATCGCCATTTCACACACACAAATATATTCAGAGAAAAACAGGGTTATGGGCTAAGGTTTCAGCCCTATACGCACATACATGTCACACATTTAAATATTACTGGCTCTAATTTAATGAAAATTTCAGTAACAAAATTTACTGAATACAATGACACTTATTCCCAAACAACAAAATAACCCCTAGTGATCTGCTTTTAAATTCCTAACCAACAGAATTTACGAAACACCAATTAACCGAAGTCAATTAAATGTCAAATATAAGGCAACATCTTCCTGCTTTGACTGAGTTCATTAATAATGCAAATTTCTAATTTTAATGTGGGCGCCAGAACAAGTTTATAACAAATACCAAATCAAATTCTAACCTTGTTCAATATTTCTAACTTTAGGAACTCAGTGATTTTACTAATGCACATGGCGGTACAACATCGCCTCCATTTACTGAATTTACATGTCCGCTTGACCTGGCATCATTTCTCAACGAAATAAATATGAGATCAGCGAAGCAACAAGAACAACAATCCCCACTTGGGCAGCCATTTTTGTTTTATGAACCCTTGCAAAGAAGCATATGAGACTCAGATTCGGGGCGTAACAGGTCATATTCGTAAGTTGCTGTCAGGGCGCTTCATTAACTTGCAGGGTAACATATAACAAAATAACATGCAGGAAAGAGTGAAGCCAGGGTTAAAACAACTGAATTTAAAAACAAATCACCATATTTACACATAAACAATTAACAACAAAAACTCCCAACTGACTCCCGCTTAATAAAAATGCCAAAAACTTCGGCGATATCTCTGGAGAGATTAATTACCTGGACCAAGTGTCCTTAAAATAAAAGATACAAAAATGACCATATAAGTGCGTATGCCGTTCTACATGCACCACGATGTGTACTTTGAATGCGTGATTCGTTATCATTCAGAATGACCCTTCAAACAACGAATCCGCATTTCCTAGAGCTAGACCGACACAAGGGAACACAACTACAATACTTAAATTAAACCGACACTTCCTAAATCTACTATAAACAAACACAAAATTTCCGTGTGAAATTGGACTTGAATTGCCGTAGCAACATTTACTGCCTAAAAACTTAGGACTTCTCACACAAATCAACACAAGTACATTAACACGTGACCAATAGAAAAATACTCAAATGACCGCTGTCAAAATTTACAAATACTCTACCACTACACCACACGGGTGTGACAAACAAAATTACATGAAATCGAGTCATCAACAAAGCAATAGGCAAACAGCCAACATTTACGTTAATCACAATATTCTTATCCATACAAGGTACAACAATCCGTTACACACATGGCGAACTCCCCAATTAATTATGGCTTAAAATTAGCCATCACAATGAACAGGTTTGCTGCATGAAAGCTTACAGGGTTCAGTCGGACAAATAGGACTGCCTATCAAAATAAGTCACAGGCAAAACGGGCGGTTTGTGGAACTCTGCATGTCTGTCAACCCACGTGTCAATAACCTCGACCTCCCAGAACATGGGTCGAACCTCGAAGAAATGTGCCCCAAAGCACAATAATACGTGTGTGTCAGAAAAACATATGGACAAGAATCAGCAGTCTCCCAAGAGCACTCTGTCTTTCCATCTAAAAATACAACAGCAGCAAAAATATATAAGGGCGGTAGGACAACTACCCCCTCCTCACGTAGAATCAACACACACTAGACACATCAACACACACTGAATCACACGTATGGGTTGTGACAGACCCTGAAATAAAAGACACAAATAATATCCACATGCTGGCGCCATCGTTCTATGCCGTGACTAGTCACCTGAAAAGGACTCAAGAAAAATCTATCAAATTTAGAACGAAGGTGTTCTACAATTACTTTTAAGTTGGTGCACTCGGCTACCCTAACATGAATAATAACCTGTTCAGCAAAATGTTTTACAATCATTTCCTCCCGTTCCTATTTCAAAATATTAACGTTAATAAAGCACCATTTATCGAATGTAACGGGTTCCGCAATTGCAAGGATAAAATCACGCACGCACGCCGCGTACATTACATATGACTCAAGAAAAAAAATCAAAATATCAACAAACACTTTGGCCACGCGCCAACGGACATTTAAACATATAGTGTCGGTACAAGCAAAACAGCTAAAAACAAGAAAGAAAAAAACATGACTATTTACAAAGTTCCCCGGCCAAATCTAACTACATAATTGAAATAATCCAATTTTAGTACATCACCGCTGCTGCATGTAGGACTAAGGACATCCTCCTCAACCCATTGCCCTATGGACAATTTAGCACTCCATAGTAGTCGTCTGCGTTGATTTCTTGAAGCTCATCCCAACTTCAAACCACGTGCTGATCATCTTGGTATCGACTCCTTGGCAGAAAAGTTCAATGTTAAATATTTGCCTATCTATAATCGCTTGCAGGCTACTCAGTTCACCCACAATTGTCCTACTGCGATTAATAGCGAAGACTGGCCCTAATTATATCGCACATACGCACTATAAAAACACACATACAATACACACAATTTATACACAAAATATACATCTCGAGTCCGCGCCACTGGCTCGTTAACAAGTTCAAAATCCTGGCTGCACCAGCAGTCGCTATCTCGTCCGGTATTTCCGTCCCGTCTTGGACTTTGGTTCTGGTAAGCGCTAATTAGGGTGATACGATACTTCCCCCTTAAAGTTGAACTCGTCGTCTTTAAAAGAATGTTACAGTTTATCACGCGCTGGCGTGAAATATTTAGATCACACAATTTAGTTGATTTTAGAACAAAATGTATTATAGCTTTTAAAATTCGATATTGCAAACGCTGCGACTTTAGCTTCCCAGAGCTCAGAAAATAAATTAGCTTCACTGATTTTAGAGCGTAAAAATCACATTTCGAACTGGCGTGGAGTATACCTCTGAAGGCTCCACACAATAAGACTTAGATAAATTCGAGCGTCAAAATCACACTTCAAACTGGCGTGGAGTATGCCTCTGAAGGCTCCACACAATAAGTACTTCGATAAATTCGAGCGTCAAAATCACACTTCAAACTGGCGTGGAGTATGCCTCTGAAGGCTCCACACAATAAGTACTTCGATAAATTCGAGCGTCAAAAATCGCACTTCAAACTGGCGTGGAGTATGCCTCTGAAGGCTCCACAAGAATAGTACTCAGATAGGCGTCAGGCCAGACTATTTATGAGAAACTGACAAGGGCGGTGGAGTGGGGCGGAGTCGGATAAAAACTTCCAGAGTTTATGTCTCACAAAGATGGGGCTAGTGTCATTCTTCTCCAAATGAATCCAACGTCTCAAATTACTCGAGCGGAGATTAATCCGTTCGGCGGTTCCTTAGATACACACTTCCGCGGGCTTTTTACTACTGACGCCGTCCACCTCGTGGTCACGGCTTGGTCTCTTGCGATTGGCTGATTCAATCGTATGTTCGTTGAGAGGACCTCGTGATTCTTCCTTTATGTCTCCAATTTTGGTACAGTAGTTGCACAATTTGGCCTTGAACTCGACTAATTCTGGCCGTCCCCCAGGAATAGCTACCAACTCAGCTTCTGTTGCAACCATTACGAAATGCTGGCCTCCCTAATATCCAAGTCGACTTCCTTATGTGCTGCCTGGGCCGTAGTAATAATAATAATAAATATGAATACTTATTTATCGAAGATCAATAAGGGTTCAATATATATATATGTGTGTGTGTGTGTACAAATTGAATGGTACTCCGATGCATGGAATGTGCAGGAAACGAACGCAAGTGTTAAGTAAAGAATATTGTGATTTATTACAAAATGAAATGAGAACATATTAGAGAGGAAAATTCAACAACATTTTACCAATATGAACAGATAGTACAGGCCTTGAGTGACTTTTTCTCCTTTTTTACGAATTTCTAGTTTTGGAGGAAACAATCTTCTCCAAATTGGGTACAATATTTCTGGACACAGCTATTCGTAAACAATTGCGCAAGTTTCTATCACTCATCGTTGCACGATGTTTACGTTTGGTAAGCTTAAGAACTGAAAAGAAACCCTCACAAATGTACGTTGTGCCGAACATTGACAGAACTTTACTTGCATGTCTATACAAAAGGGGATATTCTTCTTCCGGAAAGCCAATGTAAAATTCTTCTAAACTTAGTGACATTAGAAAGCGGTCTTTAAGACGAACATTGCATTGCAGTTCAGTCAGCTCTAATTGAAATAGCTGTGGAACACTGTCTGCACTAATAGAAAATGGTCGAACAAATACATCTAACACCGCTTGGAGTTCTGATAATTCTGAAAATCGCTTGTCAAACTCTTCTTGTAATTGGCGAATTATCTGCAAGTACTCATCAAAGTCGACACCTTCTTTCACTGTTTCAAGCGATGGAAAATGCCCTGTGTTCCTTGCACGCAACTGGTTTTCCCACAAAATCAATTTTCTTGTGGACGCTTCAATTTTTTCCACAAAATCGCAGATGTTGTGCTTTTCGCCCTGAAGCGAAGTGTTCAAATTATTCAGATGGGCAGTAATGTCACATAAAAATGCTAAGTCCGCCACCCACTTAGGGTCACGCAAAAGAACTTCGGGCCGCCCTTTCATGTCACAGAATGTATCTATTGCGTTCCGCAAGCAAAACACACGATTCAGCATCTTCGCCTTGCTCAGCCATCTTACTTCTGCATGGTACGGGATATCCGGGTACTCCGCTTCGATGTCATCCATAGAACTCTTTGAATTGACGGTGCGTGAGTCCATGGGAGCGAAGATAATTTACCATTCACACAACTGTTCCCATTACATCTTTAAGCTTGGCGACTTTTGCACAGATTGCCTCCTGGTGTATGAAGCAATGGATCGCCGCCATTAGGGTACTACCGTTCTCAGCCATTTTTAACTTTACATAGCTGAGGAACCCCGTGCGTACACCCCGTAAAGCAGGAGCTCCATCCGTCGTTATACTCGTCAACCACTCCCATTTTAATCCCATTGATTCAAAAATACCCTCCGCAGCTTGGAAAATATCGAAACCGGTAGTGGTGTCTTTGAGAGCTACCAAGTCGAGGAAATCCTCGGTCACCCGAAGATCGTCATCCACCCCTCGAATAAAAATAACGAGCTGTGCTGTGTCCGCAATGTCGGTTGATTCGTCGAGGGTGATGGAAAATGATACAAATTTTGCTGCCTTCTCCATTAATTGCTGTTCGACATCAACGGACATATCGTCTATTCTGCGAACCACAGTTTGAGGAGAAAGAGAGATTTTTTCAAATTTCTCAACTATCTCCGTAGGACAAATACATGCCGCCACGTCCATTAGGCACTGAATGAAAATCGACAGCCTGCTTCCAGTCTCCGACCGGGTCAGGAATGGAATGAATGAAGCCCCCATCTAGCGGCGAGAATATGAACTGTGCCGGCTGCCGAGGCCTGACGCACTCCTCTGGGGCAATGATTAAATGAATGACAGATGAAATGAAATGATAGTGGAGAGTGTTGCTGGAATGAAATTTTGACAGGGAAAACCGGAGTACCCGGAGAAAAACCTGTCTGCCTCCGTTTTGTCCAGCACAGATCTCACATGGAGTGACCGGGATTCGAACCACGGACCCAGCGGTGAGAGGCCGGCGTGCTGCCGCCTAAGCCACGGAGGCTTCCATTAGGCACTCCTTGATGAAATTCCCTTCCGCGAAGGGTTTCCCAGCTTTGGCAATTCGCATCGAACATTTGTAGCTTGCTCGTAAAATGGGTCCACCAACCTCACTCTCCTCTATCTCCTGTCAGACAAAAATACGGCAAGTCACAACTTTAGTGTTCTTCAGATAATTAAATCATTTGTTCATTCCCATTTGTAAACAACCAATTTAAAATTAAGGCTATAATACTTACAGGAAAGTGCTGCTTGAAATTTTCTATCAATTCTTCCAACTTCGACTGCCGACTGGCGTCTGTCAAGTCACCGTAATCACTGTAGTGCCGTTCCAAATTGTGTTTTTTTTAAACACATTAAATCTCGGTGGCACACTAAATATTTGGCGTGCCCTTTATAAGCTGTACAGAAAAATGAAATTTCCCATTCAGCTTTAAAGGCTGCTGCTTTACCACTCCTTTTTTTTTTTTGTATAAAGTTCAGTTCACTGCGAAACTGATTTACTTATACGCTGTCAACAAAGCGCACTGGATTAGACTGCCGACTGATGGGTCAGGTGCCCACTTGAGCGGCGGGCAGACCACGTGCTCAGCTAGCCAAGCTCCTCCCACCATTACTGAAACAAGCCACGAGCTCGGTGCACTGGCTTAGAGCGCGGCCGGAGCGCTGTTTGGCTGGCCCTGTGGTAATGATTGTTGTTTTCAGGGGTGGAACATCGAGGTCATCTGCCTCTATTTAGTTGAAGAGTGAGCGAGTCCATGTGTTGCAGTGTGATTGAGTGGAGAGAATTGCGCTAGTTGCTAAGGAAATGTTCACATCAGCTCCTCCTTCTTCTTCTTCTTCTTCTTCTTCTTCTTCTTCTTCTTCTTCGCCTTTTGAGACCACAAAGGATCACTTTAACCAACCATTGGTTCGTTGACTTGTAGGAACTGATCAATTGGATTGATATCCATAGCGTGGTCCATATTGACAATTCTAGATATTGCCCAAGAGGGTTTATTGTAGGAACTGTACGAGCCTTGCGGTCTTCCCAGTACTTCTTCATTCGTATTGATCTTCTTGCCCGTTCTTGGGCGGAAAATATTCTTGATGGGATTTTCTTTTTCATGAGTGGAAAATAAAAATTCATATTTTTAAGTGCTGTAGTAAAACTTTTCTTATTTGTAGCATCTTCTGTTGTTAGGCCAATTTCTGTCCTTTCTGATTTCTTTTAACCATCGGCATCCAGTTGTTGTGTTTTTTGAAGCAAGATTATACTGTATTAGTTGTTTTAGAAGACGTGAATCTGGCATTCTCATGATGTGCCCAAAGAATCCTAGTCTTTTCTATCGCATGGTATCAGTAATGGGTTGCAGGTTGTTATAGACAATATTGTTAGGTATTATTCACCAATGCTCTTTTTTTTAAAACTTTTATTGATACATCAGCTTCTATTGTAACTGTATTAATAATTTTGTCTACGAATACTAAAAGAGCGCTGAATGCAGGCGCGGATCTAGAGTTTGGCTTGGGGGGGGGGGGGTTCAGAGAATCGAAAATGCAATCACAAAATAACCAAACGTACAAAACCAAACCAATTTTTTGGATGCTACATGGATAGAAATTTGATGCGTTTAGCGCACCAAAAATATTCGTACAAATTGCAACGGCGTGTTTTGCGACTTTTACATCGAGCTTCGAGAAAAGTATCAAGGTACGTTACAGTTTCGGCAAGTCGAGTTGGTACCGACAAAGGGGGAAAGTCACAGCTTAAATTGCCAACCAGGCTTGCAGTTTGGACGTCGGCTAATTTTTTTGGTGCGAAAAAAGCCCCAAATTCATATCCGTGCATTGCTGCACATTCATCGTGACATCACTATAAACATCGATTCGGTAATCACAAGGTTTGCTAAACGAAATAGACGAGTTGATTTTGTTATATACATAATCCTTTTTATATAACATGTATGAAGTTGTAAATATGTACAGTTGTAACAGAACATAATAATTGCAATAAACATATTTTCAGTATTGAATAAAATGAAAAAAAAAACCTGTTTTTTTAGTTAAAATTCGTTAAGTTTTATTTGTCTGGTTCTTGTGTTTTCGTTTTTCGAGTTTGCAAGAAAATCTGGTCTCCCGTTGGGAGGAGGGTCGTGACCCCCGTGACCCCCCCCCCCCCCGCCTTGAATCCACGCCTGGCTGAATGTCACTCTTCAAAAGCATACGAGAAGCCGCGTTTCGCAATTTAAGGATCTTGGATTAACAGTACAGACAAATGGAAACGCGTTCAGCTTCTACATCAAAGAAAAAGTGGCAATTGGCATATCTGCCATGAACAACATTCAGAATATAGAGAACATTTCATTAGAAACTGCGTTGAAAATATTTAAGCAAAAGATCTCACCGATATTAACTTACGGCCTGACATTATTCTGGGACCAACTGCAAAAGAGGGACATTAAAGAAATTGAAAAGGTAAAGGCTAGATTTCTTAAAAAAGCAATAGGAATCTCTAAGTTTACCCTATCGCGATTGGTTTACCTGCTCGCCAGAGAACCATTCTTCATAGAAGATCTCAGGTTTGAATTAGCATTGCCCACAACAGGAGCATACCAGAGCCTATTACAAGAACTTCGGGACAAAAGGGAAGATACGTGTCTAGATTTCTTCTCCACAGACGCGATGATAAACAGGGAATGGATAACGGCTAACTATGAACTGAGGCACACCATGACTCGCTTGCCGGTCCATGGTTTCCACTACAAAAACTGTAAAAGAGATACCTACCATGCAGTGTAAACTCTGTGGTGACCAATGTGATAAATACTGTATCATGTGATAAAATGCAAAAGCAGGAAAATCTCACTGACAAAATTTTGTAATAGTTAAGTGCTATATGAACTATAGAACTATACATTGACCACTATGTCTATATTATTATTGTATGGCCATTGGCTGCATTAAATATTATTATTATAATTCCGAAAATATTTTGCTCATTCCTTGGCCTAGGCCTAAGTTAACCGTAGCAATACCAACGGGAGGGGGGTATTTCGTGCCCACCAGTTCCATTTTTTAAGGTTTATCCATGGTATTCCTATTATACGCTTACTGTACAGAATGTTATTGTCTATTTTAAATCCGGTTACCTAACCACACATTCACTTTTTTTTAATTTAAATTCTTGTATAAGAAGTTAACAATTTTCTTTTGGTGGGCACGGTTGGTAGTTCCTGTGCCTCATCATACTGTGCACTGTGGTAAGGGCAAAAGTACAACAAAGTTAACAAAACCACCATAATTTGTTCTGGTTGCAAGAGGTACACAGTAAAGAACAGTCGTATGTTCGACGTGTGTTAAAGATGGTGAAGAGTATGATCAGAAAATAAATTACTTTCTGAACATCTTTTCTCATGATATTTTGATTTTGTTTGTAACTGTTGTTAATTAAGTTATATTTTTACCATTTAAGGTTCAAAATACAAGATATGTTGATTAAAGAATAATGTAGGCTAAATCACACAAAATGAATTTATTATGGTGGTACACCAGCCGTACTAAAGATGGTATATTTTTGGTTGTAATGTCTCTGCAGGTATCATGTAACATGTTCCCAAAGGACTACAAGCAGTGTCATTGTTGCCGGATTCGTTTGTGCTAATTCACAGGAATAAACATTGAGCTGTTGCGTGGTCTGGTGATCAAAGTATAATATTGATTCAGTTATTTCACTCAGTCTTATTGTTTACTAGCTGAAGTACCCGTGCTTCGCTACGCGTCATAAATAAATTAAAATATGAAGGTGACAGTTAAAACAGGGGATAGGCGAGGTGCTGCGCAGAGGGAGATTAAGGATGGAACATTTTGTCCAACTACACCGCTCGGCGTTGACCGTGTTTTATAGCACAAATTTAGGTTTTACTCGCTAACCGTTGGAGATACCTTTCGGATAGAAAATGTAATTTTTAACCTCGTATATACCATCAAAAGTTTACTATTTCTTAGCGTTCTCTTTGTATTTGAAATGGAAATATGAAAGTTTTAAACCAAAGGGTGTAGTGAAGTCACTAAAATGGTCGCCATCTTTAAATAGTACAAAGTATTGAAATCAAAAGTAACCTTTATGTTAACCAGGTAAATCAGCTACTTCCATGTAAAATTCATGTAAATCGGACCAGTGGTACTTGCGTGATTGAGTAATACATAGACGCACATCATCTCATTTTTAGCCTCGCTTCGCTCGCGTCATAGTCGTGTCATATTGTTATTCAATGAAATGCAGGTTTAACCCCATTAACACCCCTTCAGAACCTGAATATCCAAAAATCCCTCCTTGGTAGACGTTTTCGACACACAACAAACATATCCCCAAAATATCATTCTTCTAACTTTAATCGTTTGGGTTGGTCGATGAGAGTGAACATCCAAAAATCCTTCCTTAGGGGACGTTTTTCTTCCAGAATTTCACCCCTCCCCATAGGCCCCTTAAATTGGATTTATGAAAAAAAAAACGGTCGAACACATATTTATTTTATTTATTTACTAGCTGTTACCCGCGGCTTCGCCCGCAATAACATTTGGAATCCCGTTATAACATTAGTTATATAAATAGATAAGCATCGGTCGTAGTGGAAAATAATTCTATCACCTGAAACCAAAAATGCATGAGACGAAAAAAAAAAACATCAAAATATCATGTTGGTTTCGGAACCTAAAAGACGTGAAAAATATAATAAAAGTATTTAAAAAAGCAATTTTTTGACATTTCATTCGAATCAATTTTTATGTCATTCCTGGGACTTAGAAAATTCCGACCAAAAAGTACAAAATCATTAATAACTCCGTAAGTATTCGTCGTATGATGAAATAGCAAGAGACCAAAAAGATGTAATGTGTTATTGTCTACAACATAGGCCATGTATAATTTTACACTCAGACATATTACGTCCCCCCCCCCCATAATTTCACCCCTCCCCATGGGCCCCTTAAATTGGATTTATGAAAAACGGTCAAACACCTATTTACTTATTTTTATGCTGATTTTTTCCCGCTGAGTTCCAAACTCCTGGCTTATGTCGTTTAAGGGATACACGCTCCGTTAGGAATCCTTCAACCCCCACTTTTCACCCCTTTCACCTCATAATATACACCACATCGAAAAACCCTCAGACACGTGTCTTCTTTTTTTTAATGATGAGTTTATATGCCGAGTATCACATCCCCCAATGAAACCAATCGGGAGATATTGCTATTCAATGAAATGCAGGTCTACCCCCTTAACACCCCTTTAGAACCTGAATATCCAAAAATCCTTTCTTAGTGGGCGTTTGCGGCCCTTGAGGAAGCTGCATACCAAATTTCATTCCAATCCGTTCGGTGGTTTCTGAGATTTCGTGATGAATGAATCAGTCAGTGAGTGAGTGAGTGAGTGGTATTTGAGCTTTATATAGTAGACTAGCAGAAGTACCCATTCTTCGAACGGTAGTCGGTATTAATAACCAGACGTAATCAATTGAGCTACTGTTGCAATGGTTAGGGGCTTGGAACCTGTTTGTCGACAAAGATAAATGATTAGTTGAAATATGCTCTGAAACTAATTTACCTAATGTGTACTTCCTGACGTGAAATTAAAATTGAAAACCTCGTAGACGAAATGCAATTCACGTCACATAAAAACTGACCCACACTGTTGTGTCAAGTGCGCATCCAGAGGAAGACCCCCTTAATAAATTATAAAGGCTTGTGGTGCATGAAAATTCAGGTTTTTTAGCCTCCAATGGCCCAAATTCCTAAAAGCAAAAAAATTAAATAAAAAATAAACTATTTCAATTCAGGAATTTTTGAAAATAATATTGCTGTTTGAAGATATAATAGACCTTCTGCACGACACATCGCACGTTTAAGTCTTGTGAAAAAATCCAGGGTACCTCTTGACCCCCTTAAGCGCATTGATGAATTTTACAGTTTTTGTTGGTTCCGTGATAACCTTATAGCCATTTGCAAACTTTCACAGAAATTTAATAAATGGAGTGGCATTACTTCTTACAGAAATAGATGGAAAGTTGGATGAACCTTTTTGAGACACTGTTGTCATGGTTACTGGCTTGCATTCCTACATTAGTTTATTAAATGAAATTAGTTTTCTGGGAATATCTCAGAAACTCTTGGTTTTAGAGCATTAAAATGTAGTTTCCGGGGACCCTTTACGACTGTTTAGGGGCCCCGAGGTTTTTTTTCTGACACCAGGGGGCTGAAAATGAGCTTTGTATCGTCGTTGTAGGCCGTAGTATCATCATCATCATCCTCTTGCACAGTTTCCAGCCGTTGGCCGGGTCTGTTTGGAACACAGGCCACTCCAACGTCTTCTGTCTTCCCTCCATCTCTCAGCTTCCACCCCTGTCCAGTCTTCTCCTCTCTTCTTCACGCTTTCTTCCATCCCTTTCAGCCACCTGTCTCTCGGTCTTCCTCTCGGTCTCTTTCCTTCCCACTTCGTCTCGTGTATCCTCCTGGGTATCCTCTTATCCTCCATTCGTTTTACATGCCCATGCCATCTAAGTCTAGATTTCTCTATACCATCCCGTAATGGTTCCTCCTTTATTAATTCTCTGGTCCTGTCATTTCTTATTCTGTCCATCTTTTTTAGCTCCAATACTGCTTCTCAAGAACCTCATCTCACTGGCCTGTATTTTGCTCTTCTCCCTTCCTTTCATAGCCCAGGTCTCCGAGGCATACGTCAGGATAGGGGCATAGAACGTCCGATATATGATCTTTCTCTGTTCTGAGGGACATCCTTGCTCCATAACATGCTTCTCACACTCCTCCGGAATGCTTCTGCCTGTCTCCCCCGCTCATTTTTTTTTCTCTATAGTTTCTTCCACTATCTTGTATCAGGCTTCCCAGATACTTGAAACTCTCCACTTTCTTCAGCTGTTCCCCACCAATTGTTATTCCCGTTGTGGTTCTTTCCTTCTTCTTTGTTGTGATAACTATCTCACTCTTATTTATGCTAAATTTCATCCCATATCCTTGTATTATTCAATAAGCCTCCGTGGCTTAGGCGGCAGCACGCCGGCCTCTCACCGCTGGGTCCGTGGTTCAAATCCCGGTCACTCCATGTGAGATGTGTGCTGGACAAAACGGAGGCAGACAGGTTTTTCTCCGGGTACTCCGGTTTTCCCTGTCAACATTTCATTCCAGCAACACTCTCCACTATCATTTCATTTCATCTGTCATTCATTTAATCATTGCCCCAGAGGAGTGCGTCAGGCCTCGGCAGCCGGCACAGTTCATATCCTCGCCGCTAGATGGGGGCTTCATTCATTCCATTCCTGACCCGGTCGGAGACTGGAAGCAGGCTGTGGATTTTCATCCTTGTATTATTCCTTCCCACACGTCTAACTGTTCCTGTACCTCCTCCTCCTTGTTTCCCCAAATCATCAAATCATCCGCTAACACCATTGCTTTCATCTTTCCTTCCCCAATTACTTGTGCCACTCGGATCATTATGTCATCCATCACCACAATGTAAAGTAACGGTGCCAGTGCACTTCCTTGTTTCAGGCCGTTTCTCTGTTCCACCCAGTCCGATCTCTCTCCTCCCACTTTCACACAGCTCACGCTTCCCTTGTACATCTCCATTATCCTCCTTATAGTCCATTTTTCTACTCCTCTATCCTCCAGGGACTTCCATACTTTGTTTCTGCATACACTGTCATATGCTTTCTCAATGTCCAGGAAGGCCATCAGTAGATCTGTTCCATACTCACAGTGCTGTTCTTGTAACTGCCTTACAGCAAAAATCAAATCCACTGTGGACCTTCCTGCTCTGAAGTCATGTTGTTCTTCCCTGATCCCTCCTTCTATCCTTGTCCTAATTCTCCTTTCCAAAACTTTCTGAAACATCTTTGCACAATGACTCATCAGTTTTATTCCTCGATAGTTTCTGCATTCTGTTCTACTACCTTTCTTGAAGATCGGGACAATTATTCCCTTTTTCCAGTCCTCTGGGGTCTTCGTTTCCGTAGTGTAATGAAATGAAAATCCACAGCCTGCTTCCAGTCTCCGACCGGGTCAGAAATGGAATGAATGAAGCCCCCATCTAGCGGCGAGGATATGGACTGTGCCGGCTGCCGAGGCCTGACGCACTCCTCTGGGGCAATGATTAAATGAATGACAGATGAAATGAAATGATAGTGGAGAGTGTTGCTGGAATGAAATGTTGACAGGGAAAACCGGAGTACCCGGAGAAAAACCTGTCTGCCTCCGTTTTGTCCAGCACAGATCTCACATGGAGTGACCGGGATTTGAACCACGGACTCAGCGGTGAGAGGCCGGCGTGCTGCCGCCTAAGCCACGGAGGCTTCGTAGTGTAATAATAATATTAATTATAATAATAATATAACAATATAGGGATAGGGATATAATAGACCTTCCGTAGCACACCAGCACGTGTAAATCGCGTGAAAAAATTCTAGAGTACCCCTTGACCCCCTTAAGCGCATTATATGTATTGATGAAGTTTACAGCTTAGTTTGGTTCCGTTATAACCTTCTAGCCGTTTGCAAACAATCTCAGTAAAGTAATAAATGCGTCTTATATTACAGCAATAGATGGACCTGTGAATTTCTGTTGTCATGGTTACCGGCTAGCTTCCTTTCATTATTGTATTAAATGAAATTAATTTTCTGGGAACATCTCAAAAACTATTGGTTTTAGGGCCTTAAAATGTGGTTTTCAGGGCCCCCGAGTTTCGTTTCTCACATTGAGGGGCTGAAAATGAGCTTTGTCTCGCCCTTCTACACCTATTTTAGCATGTATTTTAAGGGGGTAGGCCCCCTATTATGAGAGGTACAGAGAAGGGTTACATCAATGATTGGTGTCTTGCCTCTGAAGGATATCTGTACCAAATTTTACGTTGATCCACTCAGCCGTTCTCGAGTTATAAGGACACAAAAATTGTCCACAGACAAACAAACAAACAGACAGACAGACAAAAATTTCATTTTCGCGCGCATCCGTCATAAAACAGTCTAAAACGCGTAAATAACGCAAATTTCCGTAGAAAATCAGAAAAAACAGACAAACTTTCATTCTTATATATATATAGAGATAAGCATGGGTCCTAGAGGAAAATAATTCTATCACCTGAAACCAAAAATGCATGGGACGAAAAAAAACACATCAAAATATCAAGTTGGTTTCGGACCCTAAAAGACGTGAAAAATATAATAAAAGTATTAAAAAAAATCTTTTTTGAAATTTCATTCGAATCAATTTTTATGTCATTCCTGGGACTTGGAAAATTCCGGCCAAAAAGTACAAAATCATTAATAACTCCGTAATTATTCGTCGTATGATGAAATAGCAAGAGACCAAAAAGATGTAATGTGTTATTGTCTACAACATAGGCCATGTATAATTTTACACTCAGACATATTACGTCCCCCTCCCATAATTTCACCCCTCCCCATGGGCCCCTTTAATTGGATTTATGAAAAAACGGTCAAACACCTATTTACTTATTTTTATGCTGATTTTTTCCCGCTGAGTTCCAAACTCCTGGCTTATGTCGTTTAAGGGATACACGCTCCGTTAGGAATCCTTCAACCCCCACTTTTCACCCCTTTCACCTCATAATATACACCACATCGAAAAACCCTCAGACACGTGTCTTCTTTTTTTTAATGATGAGTTTATATGCCGAGTATCACATCCCCCAATAAAACCAATCGGGAGATATTGCTATTCAATGAAATGCAGGTCTACCCCCTTAACACCCCTTTAGAACCTGAATATCCAAAAATCCTTTCTTAGTGGGCGTTTGCGGCCCTTGAGGAAACTGCATACCAAATTCCATTCCAATCCGTTCGGTGGTTTCTGAGATTTCGTGATGAATGAATCAGTCAGTGAGTGAGTGAGTGGTATTTGAGCTTTATATAGTAGATAAGCATGGGTCCTAGTGGAAAATAATTCTATCACCTGAAACCAAAAATGCATGGGACGAAAAAAACCCATCAAAATATCATGTTGGTTTCGGACCCTAAAAGACGTGAAAAATATAATAAAAGTATTAAAAAAAATCTTTTTTGAAATTTCATTCGAATCAATTTTTATGTCATTCCTGGGACTTGGAAAATTCCGGCCAAAAAGTACAAAATCATTAATAACTCCGTAATTATTCGTCGTATGATGAAATAGCAAGAGACCAAAAAGATGTAATGTGTTATTGTCTACAACATAGGCCATGTATAATTTTACACTCAGACATATTACGTCCCCCCCCCCATAATTTCACCCCTCCCCATGGGCCCCTTAAATTGGATTTATGAAAAAACGGTCAAACACCTATTTACTTATTTTTTATGCTGATTTTTTCCCGCTGAGTTCCAAACTCCTGGCTTATGTCGTTTAAGGGATACACGCTCCGTTAGGAATCCTTCAACCCCCACTTTTCACCCCCTTTCACCTCATAATATACACCACATCGAAAAACCCTCAGACACGTGTCTTCTTATTTTTAATGATGAGTTTATATGCCGAGTATCCCAACCCCCAATGAAACCAATCGGGAGATATTGCTATTCAATGAAATGCAGTTCTACCCCCTTAACACCCCTTTAGAACCTGAATATCCAAAAATCCTTTCTTAGTGGGCGTTTGCGGCCCTTGAGGAAGCTGCATACCAAATTTCATTCCAATCCGTTCGGTGGTTTCTGAGATTTCGTGATGAATGAATCAGTCAGTCAGTCAGTGAGTGAGTGAGTGGTATTTGAGCTTTATATAGAAGATTTATTTATTTATTTATTTATTTATTTATTTATAAGCTGATTGATTTCCTCCGAGTTTCAAACTCCTCGCCTATGTCGTTTAAGAGATACACGGTCCGTTAGGAATCTTTCAACCCCCACTTTTCATCCCTTTCACCTCATAATATACACTACATCGAAAAACCATTAGACATGTGTCAGCTTATTTTTAATGATTAGTATATATGCCAAGTATCACATCCCCAAATGAAACCACTCGTGAGATATTGTTATTCAATGAAATGCACGTTTACCCCCCCCTTTACACCTATTTAGAACCTGAATATTCAAAACTCTTTCCTTAGTGGACGTTTTCGACATACAACGAACATATCCCCAAAATTTCATGTTTCTAACTTTAATAATTTTGGCTGGGCTATGATGAGTGAGTGAGTCAGTCAGGACATTTCCTTTCATATATTTTTGATAATTTCACCCCTCCCCATGAACCCCTTAAATTTGATTTATGAAAAAAACTGTCGAACAGCTATTTACTTACTTTAAAGCAGTTTTTCCCCCTGAGTTTGATGAGTGAGTCAGTCAGTCGATCAGTTAGGACATTTTCTTTCCTGTCCCCCCCCCCCACAGAATTTCACCCCTCCCCATGGGCCTCTTAAATTGGATTTATGATAAAACGGTCAAACACATATTTACTTATTTTTATGCTGATTATTTCCCGCTGAGTTTCAAACTCCTCGCCTATGTCGTTTAAGAGATACACGCTCCGTTGGGAATCTTTCAATCCCCACTTTTCACCCCTTTCACCTCATAATATACACCACATCGAAAAACCCTCCGACTCGTGTCTTCTTATTTTTAATGAAGAGTTTATGTGCCGAGTATCACATCCCCCAATGAAACCAATCGGGAGATATTACTGTTCAATGAAATGCAGGTCTACCCCCTTAACACCCCTTTAGAACCAGAATATCCAAAAATCCTCTCTTAGTGGGCATTTGCGGCCCTTGGGGAAGCTGCATACCAAATTTCATTCCAATCCGTTCAGTGGTTTCTGAGATTTCGTGATGAATGAATGAGTGAGTGAGTGGTATTTGACAAATATATAGTAGAATATAGTGTCAAGTCTTTGTTATGCTAAACTCGGTTGACAGTGCTGTGTGAGAAGTTGAGTAACTAACGTGATTTCAAGTAAAGATCCTCATTTTCTATACCGGTAGTGCAGAGCGCAAATGGCATCCAGTCGGTCGTGTCTCGACTTGAGCTAGTTGCCATGGAAACTATCCGCCTTGCCATTCCTTCATGAGTATATTTTATGATTTGATTAGCATGTGCTGGAGTGCAAAAGGGTCGAAATCAGAAGAATGAGAAAGACTATCGAAAATTCATGTAGCCAGCGGTTCCTTCTGGGTCCTAAACTATGTGTATGCAAAATTCGGTTGAGATTGGTGTAACGGTGTAGATTTGTATACGGAACAGGCCCACCCACATACATACCCACATACATACATACAGACTTTCACTTTTATATATAAGATTAGCTTAAATCATATTTTAACAGAATTAGAAATTATCTCCGTATCTCGTACGGTTCTGTGTTTTTAGGGCTTGTATAAGAGCTAAAAATCCGAAGCGACTTACGGAAGAGGAAATCCATGACGCTATAACGCAAGAAGTTGGATGAGACGCAGATACTCTCGAGGAACAATTTATAGAGGAAAATGATCACGATACAAAATAGCCTTAATTATTCTGCTTGTAGAACAGTTGATTTAATGTTGTTGTTGTTGTTTCCTATGGCTAGCCCGGATTCCAATCCATCAGCTTTCTTGCGTTCCAATAGAGTTGTGTGAGGTTTCCAGAAGCTCTAGCAGTCACATCAAGTTTGTTGCAATGTAGCAGGTGCCCCTTATCCATTTTACTTCCAGGTTCGTGACAAAGTGTGCATTCTTCAGATCTCAGGATGTTGATTCGTTTCAGATGAGCTGCAAGGCAGTCATGGCCAGTGTTAAGTCTGAAGAAGGCTACAGCTTCCCTTCTTGGTGTTAATTTATATTGATCCCATTTAGCATCAATGTCCTTCCATAATTTGGTTTCTGCCGTTTTCTTTGCCATTTCTTCATACCTATTTTTGATAGTATTTTTCAAGATCCTTTTTGCTGACATAAAATCAGTCTGACTGACAGGTTGTTGTAGTGTGGTACCTTTTTTTGCTAATCTGTCTGCCTCTTCATTTCCTGCTATTCCAACATGAGAAGGGATCCACTGAAATGAGATCTGTTTGTGGAGCCTTTGAAGGGTTTTTATCAAACAAAAAATTTCTTTCAGTTCTTTATTTTGGGGCTTAAAATTTGACGAGATGGCTTGGATGGCTGCTTTTGAACCTGTAATGATAGCACATTTTTGATAATCAATGTTTCTGCCTAATAACTGATGGAGTGCATGTGAAATTGCTCTTATCTCAGCATAAGAGCAATGTGTTAACTGAGATAAAATATTTACGCTAAGTGACATTATTCTCTTGGTGTACAATATTCACCACGCGTGTACTTATTAAATATTAATATGTGCGTGTAGTCAAAGGTTAAGGGAGGTTTCTTTGTTTTCATTTCTGAAAACTCCATTTTTCCCACCCCTTTGGTTAATGGTTGGTGCTATCAAAAAACGTTTGTAATAAGATTTTGACCCATTTCCAAAGAATAATAAGTTACGAACTTTGAATGGATTCGATTTTTCACATACCGTACGAAGAAAGATATAACGATATTTCACTAAAAAAAAAAAGCCACCCATTTCTACCCCCTTGGTCTAATTTTGACCATTAGCCAACTCGATCGCGATTTTGGATCGTTATATTTTATGTATACATTTGAAAGTGATTGGTGCAAAATGACGGGAGTTAACGTGTCCACAAGAAAGTGATATACGGCAATTGAAGACTCCACAGGAAAAACGGGGTAAGTCACATTCCCTACATATTTCAGGAGAGCGAATTTGAACTTTGTACACTAAAAAGAAATACTTAAAACACCACACTGGAGGGTAAGGAATATGATCTTTTTTGCCAAATTTATTTCTTATTAAGGAACTACATCTGTACCGTATATATGCAAATCAATGTTACGTGGTAGTTTGTCTGTATGTATGTCCCCTATGCGTGCATAGGCTACACCATTCATCCGATTGCGATGAAACTTGGGTGAGTTGTTGTGTGCACTCCAGGGAAAGTTCCTAGCTACAAATTATTTATATAACACAAAAGGGTGAGGGACTTAACAGGAACCCTTAAATCCCACAGTAGCCCAATTGCACAATCTGTATACTTATCACACAGCAGCGCCATGTGTGAGAATAGCTTGCTGATTCATCGCGAGTTTTTTTTAAGCGTATGGCTTTTAGTGCCGGGAGTGTCCGAGGACATGTTTGGCTCATCAGTTTTGTAGCTGCTTCTATGTGGACACCAATGGGGTGAGCTACAAATACCGTCGCTTGTGAAGTGTTGTCTGTGGAGGAAAGTTGGAATGTAAGGACGAGGAGTTGGAAGGTAGCGGCTGTGGCCTATAGTTAGGGACCAACCCCGGCATTTGCCTGGAAGGAAGATGGGAAACCACACAAGACCATCTTCAAAGTTGCCTGCGGGGGGATTCGAACCTCATCGCCTCCCGGATATGAGCGACTGCCAGCAGCCATGCCGTGACGACCACGGCTAACTCACCCGGTATCGCGAGGAGACATGAGGAGACTGTCAGCAGCCCGCCGTGTTATCTGGTATTGCTGTCTATTCCAATACAGTTCACGCCACGGGTATTGACCGGGGGTTCATTATTATTATCATCTTCTTTTCTGTCTTTGATTGGCATTGCAACACAAGCCGGGTATAGCTAGTGTAAAATAAATAACAACTGAAGTTAAATTATGGAGAAAGTGAGAGGATATGGGACGTTCTTTCCGTTTTCACAAAAAATTAAAAAAAATTACAGTCAGTCTGAAAGACTAGACGTTATATCATTTCAAATGACGCATGCTACAAGTGCTACACATGTTAGAAAGGCTCAGGAGGGCTTCTCACTTCGCTCGAAGCCCCAGGACTCTTTCAACAGACTCCATTACCCATTAACTTATGCTTCCCGCGCGGGCACCTTTTTAAGGGTCACCCTGTATTTGAGTCTGACATCTTTTAGAGCTCTTTATAGTCACCCACTATTTGAATCTGATATCTCGCAAACCTCTTTAAGGGTCACTCTGTATTTGAATTGAATCTAACGTACTGTACACCTCGTTAAGTGTCACCCTGTAATTTGCTCTGACATCCTGCACACCTCTTTAGAAGTCACCCTGCATTCTTGTGTGACATATTGTACACCTCTTTAGGAGTCACCATGTATTCTTGTCTGACATCTTGGGCACCTCTTTAGGAGTCACCCTGTATTCGTCTCTGCCATCTTGTACACCTCTTTAAGAGTCGCCTTGTATTCTTATCTGGCATCTTGTATATCTCTTTAGGAGTCACCCTGTATTCTTGTGTGACATCTTGTACACCTCTTTAGGAGTCACCCTGTAATCTTGTCTGACATCTTGTGCACCTCTTTAGGGGTCACCCTGTATTCTTCTCTGCCATCTTGTACACCTCTTCAAGAGTCACCTTGTATTCTTAATTGGCATCTTGTATATCTCTTTATGAGTCACCCTGTATTCTTATCTGGCATCTTGTACTGTGTTTTGCTCTGACATCCTGCACACCTCTTTAGGAGGCACCCTGTATTCTTGTCTGACATCTTGTGCACCTCTTTAGGAGTCACCCTGTATTCTTCTCTGCCATTTTGTACACCCCTTTAAGAGTCACCTTGTATTCTTATCTGGCATCTTGTATATCTCTTTAGGAGTCACCCTGTATTGTTATCTGGCATCTTGTACTGTATTTTGCTCTGACATCCCGCACACCTCTTTAGGAGGCACCCTGTATTCTTATATGGCATCTTGTATATCTCTTTAGAAGTCACCCTGTATTCTTGTGTTCGCTTCGCTCAAAGCCCCAGGTTGCTCGACGCCCCAGGACTCTTTCAACAGACTCCAATAACCATTAGCTTCTGCTTCCCGCGTGGCTGCATGACGTCACACACTCGTTTCCCGCGCGGCTGCATGACGTCACTTCCGTCTCCGTCTCCGTAACGCATAACGTTGGACCCAAGCATAACGACGAAGTCGACAAGATCATTTGAAATGATAAAAACCTCTGTATCTCGGTGACATTCCGCTTTATTTGAAATTAATTTCAATTGATCCGTAGTGACGATGGCTGGCCACCAGAATGCGCCATAAACTCATTTCCGAAAAAAAAAAAAAAAAAAGGACCTACCCCGTTCTTTCCATGGGGTCTTCAATTTATATATCAACTTTTGAACTGACTGGGGTTTTGTGGTCTGGGGGATGTGAAACGCGAAGATAATTATGTTGACATTTTTCAGAAGTCGCAACAGGTACCCATTGCAAAAGGTAGCTTTCTAATTAAATCTATCTAAAAGCGGATGTATGGTAACCGTAGTTCAAATCACCGTGGCTGACGAGAGTAGAATATGCAATCAAGAGTAGATGTGCACTTAACAAGTCCTCCATTACAAATTACCGCAATTTTACAGCTTTACACATTTCAATTCATTGCAATTTTCAGCCTTTGTCATAATATGTGTGTTGAATTCCCACAGAAGTAATACGAGGGCTATTCCAAACCTAAGGTCCGTTTTTTTTTGAAAATTAACCGAACATTTTATTTTGAAACCACATTTATTTTTAGGTTTTACATACCTTCCTCTATTTTTCTACATAGTTGCCTCGTTATATAGGCACTTGTCATACCTTAAAACTGAGTTCTCAAATCCCTCTGCATAAAAGTTTGCCGCCTGCTCTGACAACCAAGAATTTACACTTGAGGAAAATCCATTGATAGAGTGGTCATCATGAATCTTCGGTCCTCGTGAATTTTCGTGTCAAATGCAGTCACCAAGTCGTCTGTGATCACAGACCTGAGCGTTCTTCGTCATGAACATTTTCACGGCCACTTTTGAACTCGCGTACCCATTTTCACACTTTACCTTCCGTCATTGCATTATCACCATACACCTCACAAAGCTGACGATGAATGTCTGCAGCCGACTTGTTTCTTGCATTCAAAAAACGTATCACAGATTGTACCTCACACGCGGCAGGCGAATCAATAATCTTAAACATTGTAAAGATGCACAGTTCAGCGTACAGGTTAGCTACACAGCTGCAAAGAACGCCTGCTTTTTCACAAAGGATGCCGGGAGATAGCGCGCACGCTTGTTGTGGCGTGCGCACTAACTACGGGCTTAAATAAAAAAAACGGACCTTAGGTTTGGAATAGTCCTCGTAGTTTAAAATGTTTTATTTTATTTTTATGTTATGCCTTCATTCGTGAACAGACCAAATATTCAATTGACACACTGTAATCTGCATGTTCGGTTCTCCGTTTGCAAAAACTCAAATAATGAGCTGCAAGGGTGTGAAGATCGTAGAGTTTGCGTTCCATCCTAATATTATATGAGTTATTGTTGATTCTTTAGGAGCTTTGCGTCATCGTGGACATGTAGCCCTGTGTACTTTGGTGTGTGTAGAATTTGCCTGATAGTCTGTGTCACTATGATGTCAATATACTATGAACAAAGAACTCGAAACAACTCCCTTATTATCCCCGTCACTACGGGGTTGGGGATGACGTGGGATGAGTCTCTACGTGGCGAATGCCAACCTCACCAGGAGAGTAAATGACTGAATATCAATGAATTTGGACAAGCAGTTGGTAGATGTGGCCCTGGCCTATTAGAGGTTACCATCCTAGCATTTGCCTTAAGTTGAAAATTGTTGTTGTTAGGCCTAGTTCGTATTATGGGATTGGGGCATACTGTGGTCATCAGCTCCGTGCATTTGGATGTGTACTTTGTCTGATAACCTGTGTTTCTGTGGTGACTGCAGTATGTGTAGCTGTAATGTTTGGGTTCGGGAAAGGGGTAGGTGCCCCGGGACTTGTGCTAAGATACTAGCCCGGCATTTTCCTGGTGAGAGTGTGGAAGAACCGATGGAAAACAACACTCAGGATAGCCGCTGTTAGCGCCGATCTCCGGATTTGCTCTAACTCCCCATTGCGACCATTTTGAGAGATTTAACGCGCACCACTACGCCGTGGGGTAGATGAAATTGGAAAACGATGAAAACCCGTTTCAAGGACGGCCAATGTGGGGGTTCGAACCCACACGCCTCTTCTCTAACAGTTATATACTTACTTAGAATATATGGAGTGATTGGTGAGGTTGTACCGTGACTCGAAGGATCGCACTTTGACGGGACATAGGTCGTGGGTACGGCAGCACTTATCCACATCCGCCATCGAACCCAGGTCAAAGTAAGTTTGGGCAAGATCTCCGGTGCCACACCATTTGGTTCCTGAAACAAAAGTAGGCTACAGTAAGCATCAGTTACCTCGCTTTCTCCGAACAGTAGATCAAATGATAAAACGAAATTTCTTCTTTTTAGCTTACTTTCGATATTTGCAAAAAAAAAAAAAAAAATGAAAGTAGACTTATTAGATCTACACAGGGCCAAAAATTGTGTGTCTGTCTGTATGTGTGTCTGTCTGTGTGCTCTGAATGTCTGTTAAAGATAGGAAACCACAGAAAAACATTTACATGACGGCAGTGGCGTTATCTCCAATACCACGGGGTAAGCACCGCTTACCTAGCATATTCTCATAAGAATAAAGTATATAATATCACTTTCTATCGCGCAAGCATCTGCAAAAACGCCACTTTGAATGACGTTCCTCGTTCTCTACCGCAGTTCTCCACTATCAGCCAGTACTACTTTGGAGAGAAAGAAGAAAGAGTGTGGCTGGTCGCTATGACAACGGCTTGTTTACCTCCAGGAGCCTTCTGGCCCGGAACACTGCTATGGCCGATGAAGTGGTACACCAACAACGCCAGGTCGTCCTTGATTGGCTAAGACAGGGGGTGTGGCGTTCCATAGCCACAGGGCTGTCGTCGAGACAAGTGAAAGCGGGTAGCAAGGTCTGCTTCAATTCGGGTGGCTTACCCTAGCGAGCTTGGACACCAGCACTGCTTAAAATTATTTGGCGCGCCTCTCCAGTCCCCACCCACTCCTTGCCCACCCACCATCTGACCATCAGACCCGACCTTTGCTGGGCGCGGTAGTTAAAATTCTTCTTCGTCCGGTTAACTCACAACTCTATGTTTTTGAGTGCAATTAGCAAAATTTAGTATACCGTAACTACTGTTGATATTATTGTGTTGGAGTGTACAGTGCGTTGGAATCTTCAGAGTGACCCATCAACCCGAAAAGTTGCTCAGATTATCATTCAAATTATATTCAAAGAGTAGGTGTAAAGGATACATAATTTTAAATGTATGTACATCCGTATATTTTGAATGGTATTTTAAAGACCTATCACATTATTTTAAAAAATATTTGGTTATTACGAAGCCTCCGTGGCTTAGGCGGCAGCACGCCGGCCTCTCACCGCTGGGTCCGTGGTTCAAATCCCGGTCACTCCATGTGAGATCTGTGCTGGACAAAACGGAGGCAGACAGGTTTTCCTCCGGGTACTCCGGTTTTCCCTGTCAAAATTTCATTCCAGCAACACTCGCCACTATCATTTCATTTCATGTGTCATTCATTTAATCATTGCCCCAGAGGAGTGCGTCAGGCCTCGGCAGCCGGGACAGTTCATATCCTCGCCGCTAGATGGGGGCTTCATTCATTCCATTCCTGACCCGGTCGGAGACTGGAAGCAGGCTGTGGATTTTCATTTGGTTATTACGGTAGGTAGGGTCTATCAAGTTCTCATTTGAACAACATTAATTAATGCCACTATTTACTGTACCTTGGCGGATCATTTGTAGCGAAGTTCAATTCTTCTCTCCCTCTTAGTGAATTCATCAATTACATGGTCGTGAAAATCAGTGTTCCCCTGAAGGCTGCACAATAACACCTTTTCAATGGAAAGAAGCGCGAGATGTGAACGTCCTTCTTGATGCATTGAGTTTCGGGTGAAGGTTTTTGTACGTGTCATGGTAGAAAACATTCTTTCCACTGATGCACTAGACGCCGGAATTGTTCGTACTACAGTAGTTTTAAAAAAGAAGGAAGCTTTACGTGACCATTAATCATGCGATCATGAGCCACGGGACCTCCTTTTTACGTGGAATCCGAAGCACAGGACATGGAATTTCACTTCGAAATCTCACATGCATTGACCGGGAATCGAACCCGGTCCACCTTGGTGAGAGGCCAACAGCTTGACCGCTGCGCCACCACGCCCCCCGTAGTACTAGTTTGCATAGGTTATAGGCCTACGCCCCAATTAAGTCATTCAAACTAATGAAGCCGTGAAAGCCTACATCAGTACAATTTGAGTGATATTTGCAAATAAATATTAACTAAACATGCAATCCAATGACATAAGAATATCTATTAGTCTACTAATAGCATGTTTATTATTTTAATGTTCACTTAGGTCTCATAGTCTAACAGAAAATAATAATAATAATGTTATTGGTTTTACGTCCCAGTTAACTACTGAGGCTTTTAGAGACGCCGGGATGCCGGAATTTTGACCCGAAGGGAATCTTTAACGTGCCAGTAAATATACTGACACGGCTCCCTCGCATTTGCGCACCCTCAAATGCCGACTGACTGCGACGGCATTCGATCCTGCTATCTTAAGCTCAGCAAGCTAGAACGTTACCGCTGAGCCACGCATAATAGAAAATTTACGGGTAATAACCTAAAAGTTTAGCTCCTTAGGCCAAGAAATGCGAACAACAAAAACACAAAACGCCACACTGTTCAATCGTCAAATGATACAAGACAAGAGAAGCCCGCCAACCCTATTGATGAATAATTTTCTCCGCAATTAATGTACATGGATTGGCATGCCTCAAGTTGAAAAGGAAAAAATGAGCTGTGCTGTATTACAATTCTTTCTACTTTTATTTTTTTAAATGTGAAAGACCAATAATTATGTGTGTAGAGTAATTGTTGCTACTTCAGATATCAACCTCAACATTGACAAGGGCATAGCTGGAACCGGGTGCTGAAGTTGCTTTATGGTTTAAGCCTATATTTTGAGTCTTCTTCACAGCTTACCCTCGAAAAAATTCCACGCCACGCCACTGCATGACGGCCAACGGTGGGATTTGAACTCACGTCTCCCAAGTCCACAGATAGCTTGGCTCCACGCACACGGCTTAGTCGCTTAAAAGTTATTATTTTCTATGTATTTATCATAGACCATAGACCTTTAAGTATGTTAGCTTCAAAGGAACTCTGTGCATTGCTCAAAGTTCCCGCGTCAACTTTTAGCAAGCGTTCGGGTGGGCTCACACTTGCTAGTCTAGCAACAAGCCAGCAGCATGCTAGCAGGTTAGCAGATTTCTGACCTCGCTGAACTCGCCCAATTTCAACCTAGGCTTACGGTATAGCTCTAATAGGTTCCAAGAAAGCGTAATTTTATTTTGAAAATTCATGCGGTCACCATATTGGTTCCTTGCTTGTCACGATTTTGAAAGTCACGTCTATGAACATTTTCTTACAACGAAGAAATGATGGTACACATTTTCAACTTTATAGCTGAAATAGGTACCGAGATATTGAATACTGGTAAAATATTTGGCGCGGTTGCCATGTTGGATCGGCGACGATTATGGAAATATAAAATGCACAGTTTGAGGTCTCCGGAGATTGAACTCATTTAATATCAAATTTCATTATCATCGAACAAAAGTTATTTGGGGGACAGACACACACAAACACACACATGCTCGTGGACTAAAGTCGACCTCATGAGCGTATAATTTATATGACAAAGATAGACTTAAGTACAGTGAAAAGAGTGGGATCTGCAATCTGAACAAAGACCAGATGACAGTTATTCGAGGCGAAGGACCCGAGAGAGAAGCTGGTATTCAGGGTGGTGTAAGGCAAGGATGCAACTTTTCAATCTATACATTGAACAAGCAATGGAGGAAATTACATAAAAATTAAAGTAGGAGTAAAGATTCAAGGAGAAATAATTTCAACTCTTGAGATTTGCTGATGACATCATAATCTGAGCTGATTGACGTCAAATATAGATTTAGGTATTAGAAAGTCATTTTTGAAAGCCTTTGTCTGGATGATGATGATGATGATGATGATAATTGTTGTTTTAAGGGGCCTAACATCTAGGTTATGTATTTATTTATTTATATTTATTGTGCTTCTAACAGGCATATGCCTAATAAAAAGAAACACATGTCATTTGGTTACACAATTCTATCAAATTATAATATAATTGACAGACATAATGCTGAGATTGTAATGCAAATTAATTCTACAACTAAATACGAAAATATAATAATTCTGTGCAGGAAATTGGTAGGTGGAATGCACGAGTTCATGTGATCGCACAGCAGGCAGAAACAAAGGAACTACACACATCAAAAAAAGTTTTGCATCACCTCGGTTCCAAGAGTTCCGGAACCTTTAAATACAAAGGGAATAGAGATCAACACAAACAACATTTCAGCTCGTTTTATTGCTCATGAGACCCACACATTGCATGTTGTACCATCATACAGCTAGACTTTCAGCATTTGTGGTCCAGATAGCAGTACACACCACTACCTCTAATACCCAGTAGCACGTCCTCTTGCATTGATGCATGCCTGTATTCGCCGTGGCATACTATCCACAAGTTCATCAAGACACTGTTGGTCCAAATTGTCCCACTCCTCAACGACAATTCGGCGTAAATCTCTCAGAGTGGTTGGTGGGTCAAGACGTCCATAAACAGCCCTTTTCAACATATCCCAGGCATGTTCGATAGGGTTCATGTCTGGCGAACATGCTGGCCACTGTAGTCGAGCGATGTCGTTATCTTGAAGGAACGCATTCACAAGATGTGCACGATGAGGTCGAGAATTGTCGTCCATGAAGACAAATGCCTCTCCAATATTCTGCCGATATGGTTGCACTATGGGTCGGAGGATGTCATTCAGGTATCGTAAAGCCGTTTCGGAGCCTTCCATGACCACCAGTGGCGTACGTCGGCCCCACATAATGCCACCCCAAAACATCAGGGAACCACCACCTTGCTGCACACGCTGGACAGTGTGTCTAAGACGTTCAGCCTGACCAGGGTGCCTCCAAACACGTCTCCGACGATTGTCTGGTTGAAGGCATATGCGACACTCATCGGTGAAGAGAACGTGATGCCAATTCCGTGGGGTCCATTCAGCATGTTTTTGGGCCCATCTGTACCGCGCTGCATGGTGTCGGGGTTGCAAAGCTGGACCTCGCCATGGACGTCGGGAGTGAAGTTGCGCATCATGCAGCCTATTGCGCACAGTTTGAGTTGAAACACGACGTCCTGTGGCTGAACGAAACTCATTATTCAACATGGTGGCATTGCTGTCAGGGTTCCTCCGAGCGGCAATCCGTAAGTAGCGGTCATCCACTACAGTAGTAGCCCTTGGGCGGCCTGAGCGAGGCCTGTCATCGACAGTTCCTGTATCTCTGTACCTCCTCCATGTCCGAACAACATCGCTTTGGTTCACTCTGAGACGCTTGGAAACTTCCCTTGTTGAGAGCCCTTCTTGACACAAAGTAACAATGCGGACGCGATCGAACTGCGGTATTGACCTTCTAGGCATGGTAGAACTACAGACAACATGAGCAGCGTACCTTCGTCCTGGTGGAATGACTGGAACTGATCGGCTGTCGTACCCCCTCCGTCTAATAGGCCCTGCTCATGCATGGTTGTTTACATCTTTGAGCAGTTTTAGTGACATCTATGAACAGTCAAAGGGACTGTATCTTGGATACAATATACACAGTCAACGTCTATATGCCGGAGATCTGGGAACCGAGGTGATGCAAAACTTTTTTTGATGTGTGTATATGTGTAACTGAATAAGTCAAGATTGTTTGCTATTGAATGTTCATTGTATAATGCAATAGCACTTATTATTGGGGAATGTTTATGCTGTTCAGTTCTAGTTCTTGGGCAGTAAAATGTAATAAACTTAGGTCGAGTTGAGGGAGGTGGGACACGTAAATTAAACTGTGATATTAAATACGGACTATACAAAAGGTTATTGTATACTCTGAAGACAAAAACAAGAATTGCAATTTTTCGAATGTTAGCCAGAGATGTATAATTCAGGTAACTTAGAAGATTTCCATAGCATCATATTTCGGATAAATACCCGTCATTTTATACTGCAGATATCTTAGGAATTTATTCTGAACCATTTCAATTTCACTAATGTGGTTCAAGTACCAGGGATTCCAGATGCTGGATGCATATTCTAATCTGCTTCTAACAAAATAATTGAACAATTAACTTATATAGTATACTAGAAGAAGAAATGGAAAACAAAAGGAGAATAAGGCAAATAAAGGACAGGAGGAAAAGAAATGCCCTCGACCTTCGAAGAATGCTGATTGAGGGACTTGGAAGGAAGGAGAGCCATGAAAGGCAGATAGGAAAGGGAAAGAGGAGAGGGTCCGCCCCACAGGTAATGGATAAAAGGGGGAAAACCAGACCCAGCTCAGGAATCCCTCGGGGTCGCCAACTCCCGAACTCACCATCCGTGAGCCCCTGAGGGTGTAGCAATATCCAGGGTGCACCAGAAGTGTTGGGGCTACATACACCCTGCCTCCTTGAGGGCCTTGAGCAGAAGGCAGGAGATAGTTAGTTAGTTAGTTAGTTAGTTATTGTTGTTTTAAGGGGCGGAACTACGAGGTCATCTGCCCCTATGGCAGGAGATAACAGGGAAAGAAAAAGAAGGCTGACCCCTCGCAGAAGGAGGGTCTCAGAAAAGATGAGACAAGGGCCGCTTAAGGCAGGAAAGGAAGAGACTCCCTAGGCCTCGGATACCCTAATACAATCGGGGTCGGAAGAGAACAAGAGTTGACCAAGTGAGGTCGACAGGAAAGAAGACGGAGAGGAGCCCGGCACAAGTAAGTGGAAGCCATGCCGGACTCAGCTGGGGCCCCGTGGTCGCCAACCCACGTCCCACTAGATGTGAGCCCCTGCGGGGCCTTTGTCTGGAGTGTGGCACTTTATGGAAGTGATACTTGAACTGTTGGCGCAGCAGCAAAGAGAAGAATAATAGCGTTTGAAATGTGGTGTTACGGGAGAATGATGAAGGTCAGATTCTGAGCAACAAATGAAGAGGTGTTATGAAGAGTGGGAGAGGAGAGATGTTTCCGACGATAGGTTGGTAGGACACGTAATAAGACACCCAGGAATAGCAATCTTAGTTATAGAGGGAAGGGTCGAGGACAACAACTGCAGGGGTAGACCAAGGCTTGAATATGGTGATCAGATTGCTTCGTAGGAGGTGGTGGCTATGTAGAGATGAAACAACTAGCTCAGGACAGGGAAGCATGGAGAGCTGCATCAAACCAGTCAACAGACTGAAAACAGACTAAAGAATGAAGAGATCTAACCCCTTGAAAAATTAAGTTATCAGAAAATATAAAACAAAGGCCAATGAAGGCGGGAAAATGAAAGACAACCTAAAATTCGGATACCTTAATACCGACGGTGCTAGAAAAGAACAAGTGTTGACCAAGGGAGATCGACAAGAAACATGCAAAAGATAATAATTTTATTGGTTTTACGTCCCTTTTAACTACTGAGGCATTTAGAGACGCCGGGGTGCCGCAGAGTCGCCCCGACGGGGATCTACTCGTACGGCTTTCTCGCATTTGCGCACCCTCAAATACCAACTGACTGAGCCAGGAACAGCCGGCGAGAACATTACCACAGGGCAGATGAAAAAGAGAAGCCTGGAACATGTAAGTAGAAACAATGTCGAACTCGGTTGAACCCATAAGGGGATATAAGCGGCGGTAGATTGGTGAGGCTTCGAGGTCAAGCTGATCGCTCTGGGCAGAAAGATTTCCAGCCACATTACGGTGGTGGGGAAACAGCTACAGCAGTCACTCGTCGCCCGCCATGCTGTCGACATCGCGTGTTAATGGTTAAAATCTGTGCATGCAATCGTCTTGAGCTCGGCTTAGTTACGTGAGGGTTGTCTCCTCCAGCCCTGCGGCTCCCCACCAAGCATACTGTACCTCGACCATGAAGCTTCACCACATACCGTACTCTATCACCAAGCTGAAACACGTTTTGAGGAAAACTTACCCGGTACGATTCCACTTAGGAGAGACAGTGGATTGATGGAAGTGTTCTCTTTTGCTCGAGGTGTGGCTTCACTTGATGGCTTCCCCGATTCAAGATTGTGGCAATGGCTCATCAGCGTATTCATATCATGGAATGAAATAGTTATTGGTTTAGCGATGTAGGTCAGGTTCTGTAGAGCAGCTTTGGCTATTCGAGGGTAGCTGAAAAGAAAGAGAGGAACGCTAGAATAAACCCTCCTGCACTCATAAAAATACATTTTAGAAATCTCAACAAACTGTCATTTGTTCAAGAATACGGACATGCTTTGTTGTGTTGTGTTTGTTTGAGTCTTCAGTCTTTTGACTGGTTTGATGCAGTTCTCCATGCTTCCCTGCCCTGAGCTACAGTAATCGTTTCATCTCTACATAGCTACCACACCCTACATCCGAGGCAATCTGTTTAACATATTCTAACCTTGGTCTACTCCTACAATTCATTTCCTCGACCCTTCCTTCCATAACTAAGCTTTCTATTCCTGGGTGTCTTAGTAGGCTACGTGCCCTACCAACCCATATCCTCTCTTCATTAGCAGTCGCCAGAAACATCTCTCCTCTCCCACTCGTCGTAATACCAGTTCATTTGTAACCCTATCTACCCATCTTATCTTCACCATTCTCCTGTAACACTACATTTCAAACGCTTCAATTCTCCTCTTTTCTGCTGCTCCGATATTCCAAGTATCATTTCCATATAACTTAGTGCCACGCAGGGGCGGATCTCGAATTTCTCTCTGGGAGGGGCACCCCTACTTGATGTTTGGGACCTGCTTTATTTTTTACAGGATTTTAATAAGAAATAAAAATCCCAACTACGTCAAATAAAACCTGTTATTTGCAAAATACAAACAAAAAATATATAAAAGGTATATAGAGACAATTTATTTTGACTACTTCCGTAACATTTACAGATGTGTTAGGGCCAGTTTTCCCTTATATTTTCTAGCAAAAACGTCCAACACTTCTTCAGACTTAATTTCACTTGACATGCCCTGATGTATGTGTAGTAAATCCAGTCCATTAAGTCTGTCTTCCGACATAGTGCTGCACGTATACGTCTTCAGTCGGCGCAATTCTGAGAAGGAATGCTCAGCTGTACTTGTTGTAACTGGCAAAGTATACAAAAGCTGCAGTAATATTCTCACATTTGGAAGAGCATCGACCAATTTATACGCTTTGGCTGGGTGTTTTGGCCTCTTGTTTCCTGGAAGCGATTGCCATAAGTTCTTCCAGATTTTCAGCTCTCCTCTTAAAACATAAAACAGGGCAAGTCATCTTCGTACAAGGAAGCTCCTTCAAGGATTTCAGTCTGGCAATCCTTTTCAAAATTTGATGACAAAAGCATTAGCAATTTTCCCACACACTGCATTTCATTCTTCGGAAATATTGTAGTTAATTCATTTAACATGAAGTCCAAAAAGGGGATAGAGACTGTTTTACGATAGTAGTCTTCAATTGATTCAACCTGAGGTATGATCTGTTATTTTAAAGGTTTGTTATTCTAGGCTTTTGAATGTCTGTGCGCATCTCGTCTGCTAGCTTTGTTGATTGCTCAAACAATGCTTTCAATGATTTTTCACTACAGTAGGGTCCCTTTTTTCTTGAATGCTTGCTATTGTAACTTCAACAAGTTGCATTGCATTAAGGACGTCCATGTAATTTTCTTGTAGTTTTCGTGCAAAAGGTAACGTCACTCCCAGAATATAAGCTAACACAACCACACTTATCTAAAACTGTGATGCCATGATAGAGTTGAGGAGTGGAAAGTCGTTGCTCCCCCTACCATCAGGAGAGTTGGAAATAGTTTCCAAAACGGTGGGTAGAGCAGAAAGTTTTTCCATGAACGTCAGTACAGCCTCATGTCTCTCCAACCATCTTGTTTCACACAACTTTTTGAGTCCATGTTTTCCTGGCTTGAGGTTATGATTTTCCTGCATTTCGTCTTCGAGCTTTTTAAATCTCTTAAGCTGAGTCTCGGAAAAAATTGGCCAAAGTTGATATGACAGCTACAGCGTTTCTAATGCCAGATACGGTACACGCTTTTCTGGCCGCTAAGTTAATCCTATGGCTGGCACAGTGACTGTAGGTACAGTAGCTAATGGCTGGATCTGAGCAATGCGAGCATACACACCTTTAAATATTCCACTCATATTTGAGGAACCATCAAAAGCTTGTCCTCGGCAATCATTTATGTCTCACCTGTGAGATTCACTACATCAACAAACTTTGTGAAGTCTTCTCCAATCCTAAACTCCTTAGTATTGAAATATCTTATACAAAATGTAAGCTGTTCTTTGACAGATACATCAGTAGTCTCATCTGCCATAATAGTGAAAAACTTCGAATCTTTTATTTTTGTCACAATCTTTCGGTAATTACTTCACCGCAACACTCAATAATATCGTTTTGAGTTGTTTTACTAATGTAACTGGCGTTATTTCCACAAGTTTTCAAGTGGAAAGCCAAAACGTCATCACCAGCATCCATCCTAAATTTCAATAATGCTCTGAAATTTTCTTCACCGACCGAACTTCTATCAATGTCTAAGGCCCCGTCATCTCTATGCCCTCTCAACGGTATGTTCTGGTTACCACATAAAATGACTGTTTTAATGCTTCAATTATTTGTTTCTCTGCATTTTTCATGCTGGACAATACATCATTAGCCTTGTTCTCATGTATCATTAAGAAATTATGATAGGAAACCATGTTTCGTTTGTGGTATTCTGTGTTTGAATGGTGCTTGAGTAATTCCACAGCTTTCTTGTATGTTTTCATTGGCTCACAATCCAATTTCCCAAGTTCTACATCGTTTATTCCTCCTTCAGAACGGCCAAATAAGACACAATTTTTTCACAGACCTCCGCTCTTTTTTAACTGTAAGCTAGCCATTCATAGGTTTTTAACCAGCTGCGTTCAAAAGAACGATTTTTGTTTCCTTCTGGAAAAATAGGAAATTTGTAGACTGCAGATGGGGTCCATGAATGTTTCAACAACTGGTACTTTTCCTCGTTTTTCAGTGATGCTATGGAAACTCGATATGACAGAATCTTACCCATATTACGACCTTTAAAGGAAGTATCTGAGAACAGTAGGTCTACATCACATTTTCCTGTTACAGCTGATGTTGTAGTATTATTAAAATCAAATTCATTGTGGTGAAAATCAGAAGCTGTATCTTCGGGAAAAAAACTCAACCACTTCCAGTTCATTGTTGTCTTCTACCTGAAAATAAAATACCGTAGGTTAAAAATGACAGGCGGGTGTCACAAAAGAGCTTGAAGTTTGGTGATGGTATTTATGGAGGCTTTAACATCTACACATATTATTCAATTTATGTACCGGTAACCTAGAAGATTACAGAATTGGAAATCCATTATCCACTTATTTATTGCCATTGACTCAGCAATACCCTCAGCATCATCACGTTCGTGTCACAGTATATAAGAGAAATTGCAGGCTTAACCAGGAAATAATGGAAACTAAGTTACTACAGCGTGATTTAATGAGCCATTGCTACCGCATTTTTATGCTCGAGTTTTAAATTTTGAATTTAAAAACACCACTTAAGAACCACAATTTATGTACGTAATAAACACTGTAAATAAGCATAGTATCTGTATATTACAATGCTGTTAGTTTAGGACAGCATTGCAATGTAAGATTAGGTAGCCTACCCTTCACATCTAGCTTGTAGGACAGAGTATACAGGTAGGCATTTTTTATCTTACCTTGTTTCTTTTCGTAGAAAAAAGGGTCTAGTCCAAATTGCGTTTTCGTTCCTCCGCCACCGCTCATACTTGTATTAATCATATACCACAGCACAGAACAATGAACCTATCAGAACTGCCTCAGTGTTACCACATTTTCAAATATGAATATCGTATAGTCCCAACTAAATTATCGTACAAGAGCATAATATCATGGCCGGCTCTACGGAAGGCCGCGGCGAGCGAAAATTGGCAACCTCGCCGTGAATGGCCAGTCTGCTCTGCCTAGCCCACTGAGTTACATGGAAAATGTGTCACGCGCTCGTGTTGCCGAATTGTAAGTCTAATTATCGTTCATCGATACAAACTGAAGGATTTCTGACATTGTTTGAGTTTCCTAAAAATCCATAATTGAAAGCCATATGGGAACGTGCTATTCCTCGAGCCAATTGGGCACCTACGAAATATTCCTTCGTATGTATTAAACACTTTCTTCCTGAAGACGTAAGTTATGTTGAAAAATGCAAGGATGGTGATGGGAATAATAAGGAATTCACACGGAAGAAGCCTGTATTGTTACCTCGTGCGGTTCCAAAGGTATTCCCAAACTTACCATCGTATTTGAGTAAGTGCTCCTCCAAGATAAGGTAATCTCCAGAGGAAAGAAGAGAAGAAAAAGAACGGAAAAAGTCTGCAGAGGAATGTGAGAAGACCCTTGCTGAGGAAGCCAACAAAATTACGACTTTCGAGTCCTTTGTTTGTGATATACAAAATAAATTGGTGGAGCATAAAACAGACTGGTCTGTAAGTACTAGTGAAAACTATTGTATTTTGTATAAATTAGATGTGTCAAGCATACCTAAAATAAGGTAAAGTATAAGGGTAAACAATGATTTTATGGTCGAAATTCATATCAATGGAGGCGTAATTCCTAACGTTGTTGTTCTTCATTCTGGCTCTGTAATATTTCGAAATTCATTATTAAGTAAGTGGAGTCAGTTTTTCCAAGCAATAGAATTTTGCCACGACTTTTTCTTACCTGTAAGTTCTGTAAATTCACTAGTCGTCCAGATTAATAGTTTAATAGATAACCTAAAAACTGACCTTGAAAACCAGGGAGACGAAACTTCATAGATTCTGTTAAAAAAGTTAGTTTCTGCAAGATCAGTTTACACTTATTTTTTTAAACAAACCTAGATATAACGTCACTACAACTCTAAATGCATTCCTCATTTATATGCAGTCTACAAAGTGTTATAACGCAATTAGATTTAACCATATTTTATCCCTACCTCATCCCCGAGTTTAACAAAAATTAACAACTTCCTTCGCCATATCCCCGAAAGCTGATGAAGAGAACAGTAACTTTCTAAGTCACATTGTGAAAGATTTATCAAATTTAGAAAGGGTTGTAAATTTACAGATTGATGAAATACATGTCAAACAAACTTTAGATTTTAAAAATGGGCAATTCTTTGGTGTTGCTACAAATGAATCTTTTGATTTAGCTAAGACAGTTCTGTCCTTTCTCGTTAGTTCTGCTTTTGGAAATTTGATAGAGGTTGTTAAATTAGTTCCAGTGAAACAATTAACTGGTTTGCAACTAGCTGATATTGCGAAAGGTGTTATCAGGCAAATACTGGATTGTGGCCTAAATATTCTGTCTATCATAATGGTGTGAATCGTACTAGTTTCAAAGAACTAACCGAACATTCTGATAGTAATTACTGGTTCCATATAGATAGAAACCCCCTAAAAACCTTTGTTTTATATGACAGTGTCCATGTATTAAAAATATACGAAATAATTGGCTGAATTTAAGTGGCATTGATAAGTCATTTATTATTCCTGTATGGGAATATTTAGACTCATTTTCAAATGTTTTAAGTTTAGATGACTGTAACCCTGATTTTAAAGAGGTACGGTAACTCAAGCATCATTTAGTGACATACGAGCGATCTACAAAAAGGAATCCGATTTACTGATTAAGTATTGTTATAAAGGTACTGCTTTTTCTTGTCAGAGTAATCCTAATGTGGTGGTCCATTGTTAATATTAAGCGGCCTCTCACCCATGTTGTTAAACGTAATAATCTTCAAATGCATTTCCATAATCCCGAAGACAAAAGGTTGGCTTTCCTAAAGGCATTCCTCCAATGGTTGTCCACGTGGAAAAAGAACGATGAAAATAATTCCTCAAAAAAGAGTTGTTTAACCAATGAAACTTACAACGCTTTGTATGTAACAACCTATGTATTACGTGAGATTATTATTTATGCTCTACAGAATGTGAACCCCTCTTATGTGTTAACTGGCAAATTTCAGAGTGACCAATTAGAATCCAGGTTTGGGTAGTACCGCCAACTAACAGGCGGCAACTATAATATATCAGTTACTCAGGTAATGGAGGCCGAATTGAAAATAAGGTAGAAAAGCGTACTTGGCCTTCATTCAGCCAGGTATGGAGCAGTTACTTTTTCGAAAGAAATGATAATGTCCTCTTCCGATACAAATTCAGGAGAAAGTACAACAAGCAGCCTTTCGTCAGCTACTGTTGACGATACCTTTTACAGTATTTTAGAAGACAAGTACACTGAAAACATACAATTCGATGAGTCGGGTTTTATATATGCCTGTGGTTACATATCGTTCAAGCAATGTTCAAGAATAAAATGTGAAGAATGTTTGGCTTTGCTTAGAAATAAAGAAAAGATAAATGACAGCTACTTCAATCAAATAAATAGGGGCGGACTTTCAGTTCCTGCAGATTTTATTTTATCAGTGTGTAAACATGTTGTTGGAATTACGCAGGCACTAATTTCTGATAAGTTTGAGGAACAATTTTTAAAATGTTAATGTAACAATCAACGCCAAGTAATTCAAAATCTTAGTCTACTCGGTATTTTATCAGTTATTGAATTGTCAGAAACTGCCGAGAAAACTTGTACCTGTGGATGTAATGTTATGACAATAGTCACAAGTATTGTCTTAACAATGAGTAACATTTTGTTAAATAATTACAGGAAGTTGAGGAATGAACGGGTAACTTGCCATAGTAATCACAGAAAACTTGCTATTCTTTGTTAGAGGCCAACCTGTTGTATATTTTGTAAATGTCAAATAAATATTGAAAGCAAATTGGTTTTGTTACTCCATGTAAGCCCTACTCACTCTTGACAATCCTTTTACTTTAATGTTGAAAAGAACAAATATTATTTCGTTATATCAATTTGTTTTCGTGGCGAAGCACACGCATCAACAGCTGGCCGGCTGCTATGGCCATCCCAGTTCAGAGAAGTGCAGCGTTGCAAGGTCGAACGCCGCGGCCTTCCGTAGAGCCGGCCATGATAATATGATAAAATTATGAGCAATCAGCGGACGTCAGTGCTAGCGACCGTGATACTTCTGGTGGAGATCTACAAAACTACGTTTTCTTGAGATTATGCGAATATAGTTAAGATAATTTTAAGTAGAGGAAACATTTTAAAGTGTATAAGTTTCTAGGTCATAAAGGGCTAAACCTGTTTGTATTTTGAAAAAAAGTTTGTGATTAATTGGGAAATTAATGAAATTAAACAATATGTATTTTGTAAAGTAATTTGGGATTTAGTTGTGAAATAAAACATTATTTTTCCCATCAACAATAGTCTATTTTATCGAGTGTATTTTATCATACCGGTCGTTTGGGGAGGGCACGTGCCCCCGTGCCCCTCCCTTGGATCCGCGTATGCCGCCACGCTCCACACAAAGGCTTTCAAAAATCACTTCCTAATACCTAAATCTATATTCGAAGTCAAGAGATTCCTTTTCTGTAGAAATACTTTCCTTGCCTGAGCCAACCTACTTTCTGTATCTATCACTGGTTATTTTGCTTCCTAAGTAACAGAAGTCTCATACTTCTTTTAGCTTTTCACCTGCTTTATCAGACAAAAGGTTATCTACATCGCACTACAAGGTCTGAACGAATTACAGTGTGTTCCTAAAATGTATGCCCAAGAACTGATATATCATAGTTCTCTCCCACCTAGTTGTCCATGTACTGATATATCATTGCCGTAGAATTTGACGTTAAAATACAATATGTGAGGCATCTGGTATCAAAACAAGACACATCAGGAAAGACAAAAAACTGAATAAGTCATTTGTTTAATGAGAAATAAATATGCCTCTTTATTGAAAGTTGTAAGTGATATAGACAAATATTTCCCAAAAGTTCCATAACTCATACTGTTTTCTTTATTAATTCTTCACGAGAGGGGTCCCTTCCTTATATCACTTTCACAAGGCAAAATATTGAAAATATAGATATCATTTGATGCACATACCTTCTGGGAGCTTCTGGGAGTCATTCAATGTTCATTTTCGATTTCCATCGGCATTGCTGCACTGGAAATAATTACTTTTACTATCTATAACAGTTAATTCTTACGAGATACCGCGCCATCTTACATTGACGTCACACACTACGTCATACCCGTTGTCAATGTTGCCAACATGTCCAATACAAAATACACGACACCACCACTAAGAAATCTGGACGCGTTAGGCTGTAACCATTTTCAAAACCATTCATCTGGACGCGTTAGGCTGTAACCATTGTCAAAATAATTGATCTGGACGCGTTAGGCTGTAACCATTGTCAAAACCATTGATCTGGACGCGTTAGGCTGTAACAATTGTCAAAACCATTCATCTGGACGCGTTAGGCTGTAACCATTGTCAAAACCATTCATCTGGACGCTTTAGGCTGTAACCATTGTCACAACCATTCATCTGAACGCGTTAGGCTGTAACCATTGTCAAAACCATTGATCTGGACGCGTTAGGCTGTAACCATTGTCAAAAACCATTGGATTGGACAAAACGAAGGTTAGGTTAGGTCCGGTGTAGGTGTGGCCTTTGGCCGCGGAAAGCTAGCGGGGCAGGGTTGACAAAAAAACATTGATCTGGGCAGGTTAGGCTGTAATCATTGTCAAAACCATTGGATTGGACAAAACGAAGGTTAGGTTAGGTTAGGTGTAGGTGCGGCCATTAGCCACTGGAAGCTAGCGGGGCACGGTTGACAAAAAAATCATTGGATTGGACGTGTTAGGCTGTAACCACTGTCAAAGTTATTGGTCTAGGCAAATGTAACTTTTACTAAAACAAATTTTATAATGCAGAAAAAACAATATATAACAAAAATAAATAGGCTATATTGACTCCGAAATAGTGCGTAATCTTGCACAGTTTTTCTTTTTATAAGCGTTTTGACATTTGTTGTGTCTTATTTTGTTTTAAAACTTGCTGATGTATCTTGTTTTGCAACTCAGTAATCGGATATATCTTATTTTGAAAATAAAATAATCATTCTTCTCAAGTACGGTACAAAGTCGATTTTACACAGCAATACAAATGTAAACACACCGGCATTATAACAGAACACGAAACAATTGCATATGCAGCACCCAGAGACCGCCCTTTCAGCTGATGTGCTGATCAATGCGCAATAGACCCTGCCAAGATGTGTCTTGTTTTGATACTCATTCATCTACTTGTCTTATTTTGAAACCTTTCTCTTCCCACATGTAAAGGACTTGTTAAATCAGCCATAATCTCAAAATTGCAAAAATAGTGATGTATCTTGTTTTGTCACCAGACGACTCATTTATAGGACTATACATACAGTATAATAATGGAAACCTATATAGTATAAGTGACTGGTTGGAAGTGTGCTTTACCAATTATCATTCCTGTTTACGGGCAACGTGTACCCATCGGACTTGACCGAGAGTTGGCTCTTAAGTTTATACTCTCCTAGACACATTTTCACAGCAATGTTGTCTTGGTAGCACAATCAGGCTACTAGATAGTGTTTACATGGAAAGAATTAACATTATTGTTTAGATTTACAACTTATGCTACAGAGAGTTTGTTATATATGCGACGAGGACCGAACCTCGCCCGCTCGCCCGCGTTGCGAGCCTGTCTCCCGCCAGGCAATTTCCCGTAATGCGGCGCCGCGCGGCACTGAGCCATTGAGTATAGAAATTTGTACTTTAATTTGCACTTGAATGTGATCCTTGACCAATTCTTTGACGAACTGACTTACGGAGAGCGATTATCAACTTATTTTCAACAAGATTCTGCCACTGGTCACACTGCCGAAGCATCCATGACAAAATTGCGTCGCATTTTCGGTATTAGGATTATAAGTCGGACCGTGTGTCCCCCGCGAAGCCCAGACGTATCTCCATGTGACTTTTATCTGTGGGGACGCTTAAAAATAGAGTATATGCGAGAAACCCACACACTATAAATGAGCTTAAAGACTATATTACACCTGAAATACAGTCAATCGGTGCTGAGGAACTTCAGAAAGTAAATGACAATTTCATAAAGAGGTGCCAGCGATGTGTAGCAGTGAATGGCGAACATTTTCAGCACCAGCTGTGAACTACGTAAATACAAATTCCTATACTCAATGACTCAGTGCGGCACGAGCGCCGCATAACGACAAAGTGCCTGGCGGGAGACAGACGCGCAACGCGGGTGAACGGGCAAGAGAAGATCCCCGTCGCATGTAAAACAAACTCTCTCTATAATATAATTCAAGGTTTCTTGAAGCATTACCAAATCGGTTTATAACTTCATCGCCAATGATGTAAGTCTCTGTAAATAGATAACAATACTAGACCGTTGAGTCTGTTTTCAGAAGAAGAAGAAGTAGAATTTCTTAAGTATGTATTCAACCAACTGAAATTCAAACTCCGTTCGGCAGTACCAGTAGCTACTGAGAGAGGCAAATTTGCCAAAAATTCGATAAGGGTATAAAAGTTAGGGAGAACACTTTCGTCACACGCTTCAAGGGCACTTGTTGCTGTTCTAGGTTCGTTCATAAGAGCGAAGGCACTGGAGAGTAATAAGAGGTTATGTTGTCACACTGTTTACATCGCGATAAGTATATTGGTTTTTAATATTTTCATTCATGAACAAATATTGTTGTTGTTTGAGTCTTCAGTCTGTTGACTGGTTTGATGCAGCTCTCCATGCATTCATGTCTTGAGCTAATCGGTTCATCTCTACATACCTACCACACCCTACATCCGAGACAATCTGTTTAACATATTCTAACCTTGGTCTACCCCCTACAGTTCTTGTCCTCAACCCTTCCTTCCATAACTAAGCTTGCTATTCCAGGATGTCTTAGCATGTGTCCTACCAACCTATCTCCTCTCCTCATTAGCAGTCGCCAGAAACATCTCTCTCCTCCCACTCGTCTCAATACCTCTTCGTTTGTAACCCTATCTACCCATTTGATCTTCATCATTCTCCTGTAACACCACATTTCAAATGCTTCAATTCTCCTCTTTTCTGCTGCACCAATAGTCCAAGTTTCACTTCCATAGAGCGCCACGCTCCAGACAAAGGCTTTCAAAAACTACTTCCTAATACCTAAATCTATATTCGATGTCAACAGATTCCTTTTTTTGTAGAAATGCTTTCCTTGCCTGAGCCAACCTACTTTTTATATCCTCTTTGCTTCGTCCATCACTGGTTATTTTGCTTCCTAAGTAACAGAAGTATCCTACTTCCTTCAGCTTTTCACCTGCCAATTTGATGTCCATAGAGGTTTCTGATTTATTTCGGCTGCATTCCAGTATTTTTGTTTTATATTTATTAATTTTCGTCGCCTCCGTAGAGTAGCGGTCAGCATGGTTAGCTGCCGCCCCGGAGGTCCTGGGTTCGATTCCCGGCTCTGCCACGAAATTTGAAAAGTGGTACGAGGACTGGAACGGGGTCTACTCTGCCTCGGGTGGCCCAAATGAGTAGAGGGGGTTCGATTCCCCCTCAGCCATCCTCGAAGTGGTTTTCCGTGGTTTCCCACTTCGTCTTCGGGCAAATGCCGGGATGGTCCCTACCGTAAGGCCACGGCTGCCTCCTTCCCTCTTCCTTGCCTATCCATCCTGACCTTCCATTACCTTCCCTCATGAGGCCCCTGTTCGCTTTGCAGGTGAGACCGCCTGGGCGAGGTGCTAATCCCACCTCACCAGTTGTATCCCTTCCGATTAGATGTTCCCAGCTCTTGGACACTGCCTGGATAGGCGGTAGTGGTGAGTTCCCTCGCTGAGTACCTGGGAGCCACCACCCTGGAGGGTAAACACGATTAAAAAATTAGAAATTTAATTTATTAATTTTCATCATGTATTCTTTCCGTAAGACTGAGTCCAGACCATTCAAAAACTCATTCAAATCCTCAGGAGTTTCGGCCAAGATGACGATGTCATCAGAAAATCTCAGAGTTGAAATTATTTCTCCTTGAATCTTCACTCCCACTTTAAAATTTTCTCCAATTTCCTTCATTGCTTGTTCAATGTAAAGATTGAAAATTATATGTGAAAAAAAAATCGGGGGGGGGGGGGGGAGGGGGGGGGGGGGGGAGGGCGAGGCGGGCTCTCCCCTTATATACGCCCCTGAGTTGTAGCTATTACAAGGATGGGCGAATTGAAATGTTTGCTGGGCGCCACCTACGTACTTGATCTGGTCTGGTGAGTTCTGCGCTCTCCAATAACAGGAACACGTAATTTCCCCTTATGTAAATATATTAGCAGGTTGCTTTCTCTTGCTTGCGGGCATGATCTCACACTCCTCGACTGCAAGTCCCATAATTCCCGATTGCATAAGCGAAATATAATGACATGAATGAAATTCCACAGCACGTTCAGCTGAAAAATGTCCTGTCCTTTGGACGAAGGCCAAGGAATCGCCTCTTTCACATTTCGCCATACAGTAAGCAACTCGTCACTTCTAATTTCTTGTTTTGGGGCTAAGGATATCTTGGTCATTAGCTTCATGTAGTTCATGCATTTGTCTGACACTGAGTTTCGGGTTTGATTCTCAGCTCTGTCAAGAATCAATTCTGTTCTTGTTAATTCTTTAGGGGCTTTGTGCGATATCGTGGTCATGTATCCCCGTGTACTTGGGTGTGCGTAGAATTTGTCTGATGACCTGTGTCACTGTGATGTCTGTACTAGTGTGTGTGTTTGTAATTTAGTAAGGATTTGGGTAGGAAGCGGCCGTGGCCTTAAGTTAGGTACCATCCCGGTATTTGCCAGGAGTAGGAATGGGAAACCACGGAAAACCACTTCCAGGATGGCTGAGGTAGGAATCGAACCCGCCTCTTCTCCGTTTTGCCTCACGAGGCTGAGTGTACTACGTTCCAGCCTTCAGACCAGAATTAAATATCTCGGCAGAGCTGGGAATCGAACCCGGGCCTCCGTGGTGACAGTCAAGAATGCTATTCACTACGCAACGAGGCGGACATGGAATTAATTCTGATCTGAGGTTTGGAACAGGATACAATCAATCTTGAGAGGCAAACTTGGGAAGACGTGGGTTCGACTACCACTTCAGATGTCCTAGGGGCTAGGAATGATTTTCCGTGATCTCACACTTCTACTCCAGTTAAATGCCGGGATGGTCAAGACCACCTTATTCTATATCTAACCTCAATAACAAATAGTTTGTGGCTATTGTTTCAGTTAGGGGCTTGGGCATCGTGGCCATTTGAGCTCCGTGTAATTAATTGCGTGTTATTGTGGTGCCTGTATTGGTGTGTATCTGCAGTTTAGGTGATGATTGGGATAGAGGCGACTGTGGCCTTAAGTTAGGTACCATCCCGGCATTTGGCAGAAGTAGAAGTGGGAAACCACGGAAAACCACTCCTAGGATGGCTGAGGTAGAAATAGAACCCTCCTCTTCTCAGTTTTTCCTCACGAGGCTGAGTGTACTACGTTACAGCCCTCAGACCAGAATTAAATTTCTTGGCAGAACTGGGAATTGAACCCGGGTCTCCGAGGTGACAGCCAAGAATGCTAGCCTCTACGCAACGAGGTGGACTAAATTATGAGGAATAGATATACAGTAAAATTATTATTATTATTATTATTATTATTACCGACAGCAGTGGCTACGCTGGCTAAAGCGCAGCGTTAGGTCATGGGGTCAACTCTCTGCTGACTCGGTAGACGCGTGGGTTCGAACCCCACCGACGGCCGTCCTTGAAATGGTTTTCCGTGGTTTCCCATTTTCAACACCAGGCTAATGCTGGGACTGTACCTTCTGACAGGCCACGGCCGCTTCCTTCCACATCCTTGCCCAGTTTCATTCATCTTCATCCATTCCATCTCTCATCTCGACGCGCAGGTCGCCCACGGGCGTCGACTAGAAAGACCCGCACTCGGCCTCTCAGGAGGCCACACGACAAAAAAAAATCGTGGCATTTGCCTAGAGTAAGAGTGGGAAACCACGGAAATCCACTTCTAGGATGGCTGAGGTGGGAATCAAAGTCACCTTTAGTCAAGTTTTGCGTTACGAGGCTGAGTATACCCCGTCCAGCCCTCAGACAAGAATTACATTTCTTGGCAGAACCGGGAATTGAACCCGGGTCTCCACGGTGACAGCCAAGAATGTTATCCACTACGCAACGAGGTGGACTAAATAATGAGGAATAGATACCGTATATAATAACATTATTATTATTATTATTATTATTATTATTATTATTTATTATTATTATGTCGTTGTAGGTACTTTTTAGGGGCTTGGAGTATCTTTGTCAGTCCAATGAACTTGTGTGTATGTTCAATTTGTCTGATAACCTGTGTTTCAGTGTTGGTGTATGTAACTGTAATTGTTCGAGTCGGGATTGGGACAGGTACAAGGTTATATTCCGGCATTTGCCTGGAAGGAGTGTGGAAAAATCCGGCGAAAGACTCAGGAAAGCCGCAGTCAGCGCTGGGATTCGAAACTTCGATGTCCGAATTTGCTGCAGCCCTCCATCAAGGTCGCGCTACGCCGGGAGGTCCGTTCTTTCTTTGAGGGTGGAATACCATGTCCTCCTTATGATCTGACCAACGTAGGCCTATATGCAAAGTTTCAACGAGACACATTACTTTGACAGATTGGTCACTCTCGAATCTTACATCTGTGAACTTGCTGCTCCCTCTTGCAGCCGATGAGAGCACTGCTATGAAGCGGGATTCACAACAAGATGAAATATGCCTGTTCATCTAAGGGAAAATAAAACACCACATATCGATATCACAACATTTGTGTTCAATTCATGTGGATTGAGATAACAGTGGATAACAGGGGAAGTGTCAGGTAAGACAGTTCGAAACCTATCTTGAAACTCTGTGGACGCAATCGTTGTACTGTAAGAGGATAACATGCGGAAAATCAGCCGCCAGACTGAACTGCAAGGCTCCGAAAGTATGTGGCGAATCTCTCATATAAATCAAGGGGAAGTTGCGAGTACCGTACATGTTGGCACGGACAGCCCTGACTGCCCAGGCACTCAAGGGCGGTGGAAAGCAGCCGCACGCTCCAGTCAGCATATACGGCCCACCACGTGACTACTCCGAGTGCCAAGGATGTCCAGCTACGCCAGCCGTCGTGCCTGCGTACCACGATGTCAGGTACAATTTCGGAGCCTTGCAGTTCAATCTGGCGGCTGATTTCCCATTGCGTCCACAAACTTTCAAGATGGGTTTCGACCTGTCTTACCTCATACTTCCCTTGAATGGACAGCCTCGAGTTCTTCGGCGTGTGTCAAATTTGCCCAATCCGCAGCATAGCTTTGTGTGTTTATTCACTCCCCAGGCCTGTAAGGGGGAGGTGGAAGTCAAACCGCAATCTAGAGTGTGCTATACCCAGAGCCGTACGCAGGATTTCAGGGGCGTATATAAGGGGGGGGGGGGTCCTTGAGGGGCCCGGGCCGTCCCACCCCCTCCCCGAATTTTTTGTCACATATATTATTTGTTTATGAATTAAAAGATTAAAAACCAATATAATAATGTACTATTGTTACTAAGTGACGTATGGCAAAGTTGCTAAGCAAGGCGGAGTAGAGCGATGTGAACAGTGTGACAATCAGTTTGCTCTGATCTTATGTGTAACAACATAACCTCGTATTACTCTCCAGTGCCTTCGCTCTTAAGAACGAACCAAGAACAGCAACAAGTGCCCTTTAAGCGTGTGACGAAAGTTTTTTCCCTAACATTTATACACTTATCAAACTTTTGGCAAATTTGCCACTCTCTGTAGCTACCGGTACCGCCGAACGGAGTTTGAGTTGGTTGAAAACATACTTAAGGAATTCTACTTCTGAAAACAGACTCAACGGTCTAGTCAAAGTCAACCCCTGGCACTACAGCCCATGAAAGGCCTAGGCCGACCAAGCGACCGCTGCTCTGCCATTTGGCCTGCAGATATTGGGGTGACGCGTGATCAGCGCATCGGGTCCCCTCGGCCGTTAATCATGGTTTTCGTGATCGGGGCGCTGCCTCACTGTCAGACAGCTACTCAATTGTCCTCACGAGGCTGAGTGCACCCGTTCCAACCCTCACGTCAGTTTTAAAATCCTTGACGGAGCCGAGAATCGAACCCGGGGCCTCCGGGTGAGAGGCAGACGCACTACCCCAATACCACGGGGCCGGATCAACGGTCTAGTATTGTCATCTATTCACAGAGACATACATCTCACTGACGATGAAGTTATGAACCGATTTGGCAATGCTTCAAGAAACCTTCACTTTATATTATAGTGTGAGTTGTAAATCAAAACAGTAACATTAATTCTTTCCATGTAAATACTATCAAGGAAACAAGATGATTGTATTAATAGAAAGTTAACAAAGGCATTCCTGAAGGAATTCAACTTGGATATAGAAATACTGGATTCAAAATAGACTGCCTCGCATTTGCTGATGATGTTGTTTTCTGTGCACAAGATCTTGAAACTGCAACCAGACAAATTGAGATACTCAAGGAGATAGCTGAAAAAACAGGTATGCAAATTTCCTTCGAAAACAACAGAATATATGAATTTGGACAACTGGGATCAGGTTCAGGAAATGAATACTGATTATGGGACAATTTCGACGAGTTCATCAACATCAACATCATCATCATCATCATCATCATTTCCCCTTATCCAGCTCCTGCCGGGTCGGGGTATTTATGGCACTTCTCCACTTTCCTCTTTCCTTCCACCATTCTTCTTCCACGATCTTGTCCCAGTCCAGATTTCTTTTTCTTATGCTGTTCTTCACTGAATCAATCCACCTTGTTCCAGGTCTTCCTCTTGCTCTCTTACCCTTGCACTTTGCCTCTAGCATCTGTCTTGGTATTCTATTTTCCTCCATCCTCTTTACATGTCCAAACCACCTTAGTTTATTCCTCTCAATTCTCTCATTTAGTTTTCCCATCCCAACTTCCTTCCTAACATCTTCATTCCTCACTCTGTCTTTCCTTGTCTTTCCTATCATACTTCTTAGGAATTTCATTTCACTGGCTTGGATTCTACTCTCTTGCCTGCTTGTCAGGGTCCAAGTCTCAGCTGCATAAGTTAATATGGGAACATAGTACACTTTATACATTACCTCCTTGCTTTTCCTTGGTACTTCCTTATCCCAAACAAGTTTTCTTACACTTTGATAGAATGCATTGCTCTGCTGTACCCTCCTGCCAATCTCCATGTCCAACCTTCCAGTTTGCATCAATTCACTTCCTAGGTATTTGAACGTGTCCACAATTTCCAAACTCTGACTTCCAATTTTCACAGTGCCCTTTCCTTGTCTTTCCCCTCTTGTCATCACCATGGTCTTGCTTTTCTCTATACTGATTTTCAGGCCGTACTTCTGAATATTTTCGTTCAGTGCATCTAGTTGTTTTTGCACTTCTTCGGTGTTCCTTCCCCAGACCACAATATCATCTGCAAATAGCAGTAACTTCATTTCTTTATGTCCATATGCTTCCTTTGTTTCCTTTACAATTTCATCCATCACCATTATGAACAAGAGAGGTGACAGCACACTCCCCTGTCTTAGTCCAGTCTTGTTCCTAAACCAATCTGTCTTTCCAACTGGGGTCAGTACCCTGCTAACACAGTTGTTATAAATTCCAGTATTTGGGTGAAATTTTAACTCCCAATGCGAATGAGAAATTCGCCATTGAAAAAAGGGCTAGGAAAATGGATATGGCATTTAGACTTTGCATCAACACTTATAAAGTCCAAGTCCCTCTCGTATCAGACCAAGAATAGGCACTATAACACAGTTGTTAAGCCAGAGTGCCTCTATGCGGCAAAAACTTTAACAAGCATGAAAATTGCTGAAATTGAGAAAAAAAAGAAAGGAAATTCTTACGAAAAATTTTAGGTCCCAAAAAATTACCTCAGGAAGAATATAAATTTAGAATGCGATCCAACCACGAACTGTATAACAAGTTTGAAGGGATTTCTGTCAGTATAAGGAAAAGACGGTTGATGTTCTATGGGCACGTTAAGCGATTAGGGAACGAGAGGTTGGCTAATAAAATTCTTAATCTGCAAGAGAAGTGGAAGGTACAACCCCCATGGCTTCAAGAGGTCTATCAAGACTTAAAAAGGGCAAACATAGGATTAGTCGAAGTGTGGGACAGGACAGGATACAGATCTAAAGTAGCAAGTGTGAAGGATCTCCCCGAAAAAAGACTCGCTCTTTCAGTGGAAGAACGATTGCGAAGGAGCCAACGAATGAAAGATCTCTGGCAGGAATCTAAACAACAAGGCAGAAACACCTTGAAGATGAAGACCTGAATAATGGTTGTGTATTTGTAGTCCATAGATGGCTGTATCAAAATAAATAATAGAAAGTATCACAAAATGGTCTTAGTTGTGTTTGGCATTAACCAAACATAAAACATCACAACACATTGGTTGAAGAAGTGATGCCAGATAGCCTTAAAACTCATCATTTTGCACCAAATTATACAAAAGTTTCCCGGGGAGACCCCCTATTCTCTGGGCATATACCATGCCCCATAACCCCCAGTAGGGTACCCCCCCCCCCCCGAAATAAAACTATATACGCTAATGCAGGATTTTATTGTGTACATTATTAAAAATTATATTTCGACTATTATTCATAAAAAGCAATAATTGAATAAACATTCTCTTTGCAGGTAAACCATTTTAATTATATTTTCCAGAACAATAAAAAAATTGCAGATACTTTTGAAAATATGCAAGATTTATTTAAAAAAAGACATGGAAGACAGTAACTAAATTGGTATCTGTCTGTTAGGTAGTCAGCCTGGAGGATGGTTGGATCCTCAAAAAGCACCACCATAGGTTATGTGGTAGAAACCCACAAAACCAAGGCAGCACTATAATGAGGCGTACTAGGCAAGGCGAGGAATGAGGTAGTTTGTCATTGCTTTCCTCACCGAGTCAGTACAGCAGCGCTATAATGAGGCGTACTAGGCAAGGCGAGGAATGAGGTAGTTTGCCATTACTTTGCTCACCGAGTCACTACAGCAGCACTATATTGAGGCGTACTAGGCAAGGCGAGGAATGAGGTAGTTTGCCATTGCTTTCCTCACTGAGTCAGTACAGCAGCACTATATTGAGGCGTACTAGCCAAGGCGAGGAATGAGGTAGTTTGCCATGGCTTTCCTCACTGAGTCAGTACAGCAGCACTATAATGAGGCGTACTTGGCAAGGCGAGGAATGAGGTAGTTTGCCATTGCTCTCCTCACCGAGTCAGTACAGCAGCACTATAATGAGGCGTACTAGACAAGGCGAGGAATGAGGTAGTTTGCCATTGCTTTCCTCACTGAGTCAGTACAGCAGCACTATATTGATGCGTACTAGGCAAGGCGAGGAATGAGGTAGTTTGCCAATGCTTTGCTCACTGAGTCAGTACAGCAGCATTATAATGAGGCGTACTAGGCAAGGCGAGGAATGAGGTAGTTTGTCATTGCTTTCCTCACTGAGTCAGTACAGCAGCACTATAATGAGGCGTACTAGGCAAGGTGAGGAGTGAGGTAGTTTGCCATTGCTTTCCTCATCTGTCAGTACAGCAGCACTATAATGAGGCGTACTAGGCAAGGCGAGGAATGAGGTAGTTTGCCAATGCTTTGCTCACTGAGTCAGTACAGCAGCATTATGATGAGGCGTACTAGGCAAGGCGAGGAATGAGGTAGTTTGCCATTGCTTTCCTCACCGAGTCAGTACAGCAGCACTATAATGAGGCGTACTAGACAAGGCGAGGAATGATGTAGTTTGTCATTGCTTTCCTCACTGAGTCAGTACAGCAGCACTATATTGAGGCGTACTAGGCAAGGCGAGGAATGAGGTAGTTTGCCATTGCTTTCCTCACAGAGTCAGTACAGCAGCACTATAATGAGGCGTACTAGGCAAGGCGAGGAATGAGGTAGTTTGTCATTGCTTTCCTCACTGAGTCAGTACAGCAGCACTATATTGAGGCGTACTAGGCAAGGCGAGGAATGAGGTAGTTTGCCATGGCTTTCCTCACCGAGTCAGTACAGCGGCGCTATATTGAGGCGTACAATAGAGCATCCAGCGTTGAGAAAGGACTGTGGCGCCTTATGGCGACAGTGTTGCTAACTCTAGGCATAGGTAGGACTGACGTCATACGCGCTTCGAGTACTGCACTTTCATAAGTTAGCGACACAACACAACCCCTGAAATAGAACACGCCCTGGAAGGAGCAGTTCTGCAGGTGTTAACGTATTGGATAAGCGAACAGAACCAATAACGACATTCATTTTGCATTACTGATTGATAGATGTCGAGAGCACAATTCTTCCTTCCTTCTCGGATATATGCTGATGATGTTAACAATTTTTACGTCAGCAATACTGTTGATCACCACCTATTTTGTCATTAATTAGGCTTAATTTAATTTCTTTCAATTTTATTATTGTTGTTTTGATTAATATTTGCAATGTTGTAGCGAGTTAGTGGTGCGGGTAGGGGCGCGCAGCTGTGAGCCTGCATTCGGGAGTCACAAGTTCCATAAGATGTTTCTTGAGCATGTAGTCTTCATAATGGACACCTTTTTACATAAGCCATTCTCGCATGCTTTGCCGTTTCCATGCCATTGTCGGAATGCGCTCTTTCTTCCTACTGTGATACGATGCATTGTCAAGCACAATTACTGACCGAGGCGGGAGATTGGGGAGTAACTGGTGTTTAAAATAATGTTCGTAACACTCGCCATCCATTTCGTCGTGCGCATCGGCGGTATTCTTTTTACACAGGAATACTAACTTTGCGTCGTTCACAAATCCGCTTTCGTTACCTGTATGGACAATAGCGAAGCGGGGCCCACGCGCTGTTGGTGCCTTTAAGCCAGGGGAAAGTCCAGCCAGAAAAGCATGCCTTGATGACTTAACTGTACTGTCTTGCCAGTGTCTTTCAATGCAATATCCCGTGTTTACCCAGGTTTCGTCTGTGTACATGATGTTCCTCTTCTCCGCTCGAAATTTCTTTATTTGATATAGATACTTATGGCGCCAAGAAACTAGATCATCTCTTTCTAGCATAAGAGCTTTGTTACCACGCTTTTCGTAAACGAAACCAAGATCTTTTAGAAGGGCATGCAACGAGATTCTTGTAAAATTCAGAAGTTCGGGATCTGTATTCACGGCCGTTAACACAGATGATAATGTCGGAGCCTGATTTCTTAAAAAGAAACCATGCACCTTGCGCCTTATAGCACTTTTAACAAAATCACTTAATTTCGTAAGTATATTGTCTTTTCTTTTTTACTTTTCTCTCCTGCTTCTTATTAGGTGTCACCAGGGGGCCACGAGCCGATTCACTGCGCAGTTTGAACACAAATGCTCTGGATGTACCTGTAGCAACAGCAGTTTCTTCGGCGATCCAACTCACACTTTGGCCGGGATTTCTGCTCTTTAAATAATTGAAAACGTTTACGACTATTGTCCTCTCCTTACTTCTCAGCGTCTCACCTCGTTTTCGTTTCACCAAAACACCAGCCATTTCGATTCGATCGAACAGAAAAAAAAAACAGACACACAATAGTAACATCAATGACAGATAATGCTTCAAAACTTATGTTGCCGGCGGAACTGAGCACGTGCTCCACTCCGGGCGAGCATGCAGCGAGGGAGAACGTGGCTCTTCTTTCCAGCGTGCAAACCTCGAAAAATTTTAAATAACTAAGACGTAATATAAACGTTACTTGTATGCAATAACAATGGTAATCAATTGGCAGATAATTGTAGGAAGCTATCATGACGAAA